>CM035155.1:71577104-72177104 GCA_020205615.1 Panax quinquefolius | reverse complement strand
GTATATCAAAGGGTATGCTTGGGTATAATAAGTTGTACATGGAGATAATATATGATCAATAAAGAGAATCTACCACTTCTAATAAAAGAAGAGAATGTCCATGTGATTCGATAAATGACAACCCAAAGAGTCCTTGGCGGCGAATGAAATTAGAAAGAAGTTTCTAATTTGCATTATTTGAGTTGTGCATTTAAGGATCGAAATACATATAATTAAATAAAATAAGACTTGACAGTAATTCCATGTCTTATATTTAATTGGGACATTGTATGGTGGAAGGATTGAATTGTATGGTAACTATTTACTCAAAGGTTCTTTTATGATTAATGTTGAAATCTATATTATCTGGAAAGTCGTTGATCGCTAGGGAGGCTTATCCTTATTGTAGAATAAATATTATTTATTTAAATAAATTAATTGTTTAATTTATTTATTTAAATAAGATTAGAATTATTCTAATTGATTTATTCACAACCGCTTAATATGGAGAACCTAAAGGGTCACACCATAAAAAGGAAGAATAATTATTTAAGAGTTAATGGCATAATCGTAATAATATATTAAGTATATTTAATTTAATCTATGGAGATAGAATAAATTAAATAGCTTAATATTTATTATTTAATATTTTAGAAATATTAAATATAAATTAATAAGAGGAGTCTTATTAATATTATTACAATTATTATTATTTTAATTTCTAAAAGAGTTTAGGAATTAATTTAATATAAGTACTCTCATTTATTCCTAATTGGATTAGGAAGGAAAATTAGTTAAAGGAGTTTAATTAATTATCCCTAATAAGATTAGGGAGCTTAATTAATTAAAAGAATTTAATTAAATAAATAAATCCCAATTCCTTAATTGTTAAGGTGGGTTGCCCACATCTATAAATAAGAGGAGTTTTATTATGGGTGGAGGGAGTTGTTGACTTTTACAACGTAATAATTCCAATTTGTTGGAGAGTACCTTTTTCTATAGAGATAGAAAAACTAGGGTTTGAGCCAATACCCCTTCTTCTTGAATTTTCTTCTTCCTTGGTGGATCACCTCTAGAGGCCAAACATATGGGTGGCTAACGTTGATCAAAGGAAGGAACAAAACCCCGGTAGATTCAAGTTGAACGCGAAAGGATTTGGAGGTGAACTTGTACCTGAGGAAGCTCGATCTTCAAGGGTATGATTTTATTCTTTATCTTTTCGTTTAATTAATAATTGTGCATAAAGGGTGATCCGGGTATATGGTTTGTAAAAATTTTAAACTCTGATTTTTACACGCTTCCGCTAATTTATGCAATTTGATTGCGCACATGAATATTACAAACCTAACAGTACAAAGCCCATTTCTAAAACCCCATATCGAATGGCTCCTATTGAACTTCAGGAGTTAAAGGTCCAACTACAGGAGTTGTTGGACATCGGTTTCATTCATCCTAGTACATCTCTTTGGGGTGCTCCTGTTTTATTCGTAAAGAAGAAAGACGGGAGTATGCGACTTTGTATTGAATATCGGGAATTTAACCATGTCACCGTCAAGAATAGGTATCCACAACCTCGTATTGATGACCTGTTTGACCAGTTGCAAGGAGCACAATTCTTTTCAAAGATTGATCTTAGCTTACGGATATCATCACCAAGATTAGAATCGAGGATATTCCAAAGACGCCTTCGTAACTCGATGCGGGCATTATGAATTCTTAGTCATGTCTTTTGGATTGACTAATGCTCCTGCGGCTTTCATGATATGATGAACTGAGTATTCAAGGACTAGTTAGATCGGTTCGTTGTTATCTTTATTGATAACATTCTCATATATTCCAAAAGCCGTGATGATCATGAGCACCATTTGAAGCTGGTAATCGAAAGGCTTCGTGAAAACAAGCTATATGCCAAGTTGAAAAAATGCGAGTTATGGCTTGAGGAAGTAGCATTCCTTGGGCATGTGGTGTCTAAACATGGAGTATTTGTCGACCCGGCGAAGATTGAAGCAATATAAAGTTGGGAGCAACCGAAGTCGGTGACCGAAGTACGTAGCTTTCTGGGCCTAGCTGGTTATTATCGGAGATTCGTGGAAGGGTTTTCTCGAATCGCTACTCCATTAACTCAGCTAACTCGGAAGGATACAAAATTCGTTTGGAGCGAGGAATGTGAGAAGAGTTTCCAAGAACTTAAGAGGAGACTTATTTCGGCACCTGTTCTAACAATACCATCTGGTTCGAATGGATTTGTTATCTACAGCGATGCTTCGGGAAAAGGGTTAGGATGTGTTCTCATGCAACGTGGGAAAGTCATAGCCTATGCCTCGCGACAACTTAAAGAATATGAGAGGAATTATCCTACTCATGATCTAGAGTTAGCGGCGATGTTTTCAGCGCTTAAAGATCCGGAGGCACAATCTATATGGGGAGAAAGTGGAGATATATTCAGACCATAAAAGCCTCAAATATTTCTTCACTCAAAAGGACCTCAACATGCGGCAACGACATTGGCTCGAGTTGTTGAAAGATTATGACCACACTATTCAATACCATCCTGGAAAAGCGAACGTGGTAGCTGACACGTTGAGTAGAAGATCATATGCAAGAACGAGTGCGATGATGTCAAGTATATGCATAGAACCAACTTTAATAGAAAAAGTTAAGGTTGCTCAAGTCACCGACCCGGAGCTGATGCGTATGAAGAAGAAAGTACAAGAATGTGCTATTCCGGAAGTGAGAATCGATGAAGAAGGAATACTTCAAGTCCACTCCAGACTTTGTGTTCCTAACGACTCTGATTTGAAGTACAAGATTATGATGGAGGCACACAATACACCATTTGCGATCCATCCTGGAAGTACCAAAATGTATCGTGATCTTCGACATACATTTTGGTGGAACAATATGAAGAGAGAGATTGCAAAGTTTATCTCGACGTGTTTAACTTGGCAATGTGTAAAGGCGGAGCATCAAGTACCTAAGGGTCCATTGCAACCACTTGAGATTCTCAAATGGAAGTGGGAACATTACCATGGATTTTGTTACTGGTCTTCCCTACGGTTTCTTAAGGCATCGATGCTATTTGGGTTATTGTTGATAGATTAACCAAGTCTGCTCATTTCTTCCGATACTGAGAGACTTATTCCCTTGAACGTCTTGCTCATATGTATGTAAATGAGATTATGAGATTGCATGGCATGCCAGTATCCATAGTTTTGGATCGTGACCCAAGATTTACTTCAAGATTTTGGGTTAGCTTGCAAAAAGCTATGGGCACGGATTTACGATTTAGTTCGGCATACCATCCTCAAACGGACGGACAATCAGAGAGGACTATTCAAACTCTTGAAGATTTATTAAGACTCTGTGTCCTAGACTTCAAAGGGAGTTGGGATAAGTATTTACCATAGGTGGAATTCTCCTATAATAACAGTTATCAAACAAGCATTGGTGTGGCTCCATTTGAAGCATTGTATGGACGAAAGTGTCGCTCTCCAGTATGTTGGGATAAGGTGGGTGAAGCAACATTGTTGGGACCCGAGTTGGTACGTATAACTACGGAAAAGATCCAAATGATTTGACAACGTATACAAATGGCACAAGATCGACAAAAGAGTTATGCGGATCTTCATCGAAAGGACGTGGAATTTAGTATTGGGGATCATGTATTGTTGCGTGTTGCCCCATGGAAGGGAGTTACAAGATTCGTGAAGAGAGGAAAGCCCAATCCATAATTTATTGGTCCATTTCAAATTCTTGACTGAGTAGGTAATGTAGCCTATAGACTCGCGTTACCTCCGAGTATGTCTCGTGTTCATAATGTGTTTCACATATCTGTACTTCGTAAATATGTGAAAGACCCAAACCACGTTATTAAGTTAGAACCAGACGAGATAGCCAAAGACTTAACGTACGAAGAGGTACCTGTCAAGATCTTGGATAGGAAGGAGCATGTCTTACGCACAAAGGTCATACCACAAGTTAAAGTTTTATGGAGGAACCATGCTATAGAGGAAATGACCTGGAAGTTGGAAACGAAAATGAAAGCGAGGTATCCTCACCTTTTCAAAACACCAGGTACGTACGTTAATTTCGAGGAAGAAATTTCATAAGGAGGGGAGGTTGTAAGACCCCAACTTATTATTTAATGAAATTAAATTTCCTCTATTTATTATCTTGAAATAGTAAGGGTTGATTTGATTAATGTGGTAAGTTATGGGTAAAATGCGCAATTTTTTCAAACAAGCAAGTGGTTTTAAAATATTCATTGTTGACGGGGAATATTCGTTTGGTCGTGGAATATTTTTTCCGTCGGGGAATATTCGTATTTGCGACGACGCCTTGACCATGTGTGGGCCCATAACGTGAAGCGATTGGATGAAGAAAACGCAAGAATAAGTTGGTTATAAATAACTTGGCGTGGTTATTCAAGTATAATCTTGTTGGAATACCCGGTGGTTAAAACACAGTAGCACAAGGTATTACACCAATTATTGATTCTTACGTAAGAAGACACTACTCAATAATTGTTATGGTAATTACTATTCAATATTATATTTTATTGATTCAATAATTGCTACGTTGATATTATTGTTGTTTTAATAATTGTCACTGCACAATATTTTCATTATCAGATCAATAATTCATATTATTTGAATAATATTATTAGATAACATTATTGGCAATGTCTAGAAAGTTCTGTCTAAGGAGAGGTTTGGTCATCTAATTGCGCGCCAGTAAGGAGAAATCCTTATTGGAAAACCCCCTCTTTCCTAGGAACTGCCTGGTTGTCAGTATTGTGATTCTGTAATATTATTTGTGAATAATTAATTATTGATGAGAAAAATATTGATTTTATGTGGATATAGATGGAGAAAATTTTTAATGTGACAATTGTTGAAAATTAATATTTTATCTTTTTCTGATAAAATAATTTATTTTAATATATTATTTTAATAATATATTGATGGTGATATTTTTACAATGAATGTGAGATATATGAGTATATGAGGAGGAAGAGTATTGTTGTGGCATTAAATGATTAACACATGTTTTGTGTGTCGGTAGACCCCAATTCTTGACCGAAATTTGATTATAGCTTGTATAATCGCCCGTTTGTGGATTTCGGTCAATTTCTGTTTGGAATTTGGAAAAACTTTCTTCTGCAAAGTTGTAGAGAATGAAATTTCCTATGGAAAGGACATGTGGTTTAAGTTTTTCTGACAAAAGGGCTATTTATTGTGAATTATTGAAGTTCTAAAGTTCCGAAATAATTAATTTTTGGAAGTTTTATTTATTTTTATCAAGGAAAACATTTTTTCCAGTTGAGTGGCACATGTTAATGGTTGAATCAGCTGGTGAGGTGTGCTAAGGAAATTAAGAAAAGTATATTATTATTTTATTAAATTTTCTGCTTTGGTGTTCTAAACAATTTCCTATAAATAGGGTGCTTAGGTTAGAATTGAAAATCACACCAGAAACTGAAATCTTCTCTCTCTTTCTCTCTCTATATATTGAGTGTATTCTTGTGAGTATTTTGATACTTTGAGTGTTGCTATACGGTACAAGTTCAAGCCATAGCCTATATCCGGTGTTTCAACTAGAAGTACTATCTTTTCGAGGTAAGGGATGTTATTTTCTTTTTTAAATGATATTATTTTCTTCAATATCATTATGCCGAAATATTGGTTTGAACTTTTAATCAAATTTAGAACTTTTTGTGTTGGGGTTACTATTCACGTATACGACACTATTCACGTATACGGCACTATTCACGAATACGGCACTATTCATCGAAAAATGAAATTTTTTCCTTTTCGTCGAAAATATCTATTATGGATACTAGCTTTGATTGTATCTATGTTTTGATCATTCTTGAATTTTACTTCACTATGATTATTTATGAGGTACTTTTGGACATGAAATAAATTTGAAATCTGAATCCTTGATATTTATTCTTTTGTTTCAATTGGATTCGTTTCCTTTAAAATATTTTTCATCATCCTCACCCCTAAATGATGATATTATTGAATATCTTTGGCTTTAGTAGTGTAAAGATAAATGATTTTATAATGAATATCTTTGGCCCGTAGTAGCAAAAGATGAGCAGTGTTGAGATGAACATATTAGATGATGAATATCTTTAGCCTGTAGTGCAAAGATGAAAATTTGATTCAAGATGAATATTGATTGATGTTATAGGGATAAAATATTGACGATGGACTTTTAAATTCATAGATAATAGTAGATTTCATTCTCTACGTAACTCTTCTATGAATTATTATTTCCGCTGCGAATATTGATCTGAAACTTGTTGTCTATTGTATTTTATTAGATTTTTTTCCCTGTTGAAGACTAACGATAATTTGTTCTATATTATCTTAGTCATAATATTCTTTACTGGGCTAGTTGAGCTCACCCTTTTCCTTTTTGTTCAATTTTTCTTCTTAGGAAGCGAGAATGTAGCCAGTACTAGTCGGGGTATGGAATGATGATTTTAGAAGTTGTTTAGTAGTCCTCCCCATTTTTGTAAAATAATGTATCAATAATTATGATGAGGATTTATTTGGGTATGGATATTGTCTAGAAGACAATATTTGTATTTAAACTCACAGTTTTTATGATGTATTAATAAAGTAGTAGTTGTTTCTATACCATGTTATTGACGACCTAAAATGGGTGATGTATACCTATTTTGGGGGCGTCACAACGTCCGATTCATTCAACTCAGAACGTCATCCAAGTTATAAACATTAACTTGGCTTCTTTTACGTTATACGTACTTGTCTTTGATTCAGCTTCTTCACTATCCTACGGTCAAACCATACACGGGGTGTAGGTTCTACCCGTTTAATATTTGCGTACACTCAACCTTCACATCGGTTAAAGTATTCAACGCTTACCTTTCATTCTAACATTCTCATCCGACTCATGTTCAACTTTCATTAATCTTACTACCGTTTCCTACTGCTTTCTTGATAACTCAAATCTTACTTACTACCTTCGTCAACGTCTAAGTCATACAACCAGGGTATACTTAGAACGTTCGTCCAATGCGAATACGATTTATGAGAATCGTTTATGTATTCAACATTTACGTTACTCGTCTCTTAATCTCTCAATCAACCTTTACTCAAGGTTTTAATAGCTTTTGATCGTTATCCATCCCATAAACCCCATGTTCATTATAATTTCTTAATGTCAAAGCCATACGGATCATTGTATGCTAAGACAGATCGTTCATCGCAACAACGTTGCGTTCAAAGCGTCTAAACGCTTTGCATTCATCTCTTAATGCCATGTCATAACATCAAAATGTTATACATTACCATCGTCAACCAACGTCTAAGGAATCACCATTATAGAAATCCCTCACGTTCGTTTGTCGCGACTACGGTCCCTGGACATCGGTTATGTAACCCGCGTTTACATTCTTTATCTTTTTAATCCCGATTAATCTTTTCGTTCAACCTTTATCAAAGGTTTAATACACTTGATTAAGTGTTAAATTAGTTGAACTATATGTTCATATTTTTTTTCTTGCACATCCCCCTGAAATTGAGCAGTTAAAATCTCAGTTCTGGGCATTTCTCTACACTGGCGCTGCGGCGCCGTTCCCCTTCATAAATCTCACGCCGCGGTGCCAATTAGCAGTAGCTAATGGCCAGGGCTAGTGCTACGGCACCGACCTCTAAGGCACAACTCGCACTGCACCACCGAGCATAAAACTTATAAATTTTTTCTAACTCTTTTAAAAGCTTGAGATGCTAATTTCGAAATCTCATAACTTCTTTGTTATAACTCGGAACGAGGTCATTTCAAAGACATTTTCTTCCTTATCTAATGTACTTCGAGTAACCTCAGACAAGAAATTTGTTCTGAATCCGTTAACATGCCATTCGACTTGCTTAATCTTCGCTCTTCATTTGTGTTTACGTTATTAACGTTCTTCGTTCGTTCGTTTGTAATTCGGTCATCCGAACTCGGAATTCATTCGTTCTTGAGTCCATGACTCACGTTTTCTATGTTATCTTACTTTCTTATGAAACCCTACATGATCGGTTTCATTTACTAACTTTCTGATTCTCGTTTAGGTTTTACAGAAATTTCTCCATAACTTCGTTATAGCTCAATTTTAATCCGTTCTTCATGAACGTTTCTAACATTCCTAACCAAGCAATAAGCAACTAACTTATATGCGATGGTTTTAAACTTGTCCATCAACAACAATTACACTACGATGGTTTTAAATTTGTCCATCAACAACATTCTTCGCGTTCTTCGCGTTCTTCACGTATTCTTCATTTTTAATCGATATTTTGGATTACGATTTTATTTTTTCTTGGAATTTGATGTTATAGAACATCATTCCTTACTTATTTGACCTACTACATTCATAAGATTCATTCGGATCGCTCAAAATCCTTACGAATCTTATACTTCCTTAAGAAATTTATAAACTAAATTCCTAATTCTTAATTCTTCATTTTCTCATGAATTCAACCATATGAATTCATTATTAACTTAATCTACTACTGATCTTCATCAATTTATGTTTTTTAAATATATAAACTTAAAGAAAATTTGAAAAAACTAGGATTCGGATTACCGTTCATCCTTAATTTCCTTCCGTCGGACAAAGCATGCAATCGAGCTAGCTTTTCCTCATTCCTCTTCCTCTCTTCTTCCATCTGAAACCTCTCTCTCTCTCTCTCTCTCAAAGAGTAGGATTTTCAAAAGCTCAAAATAATGAACTTAAGCTTTTTATTTATAGAAAACCAAGGTTAGGGGCATTTTGGTCATTTCCCCTCCACCTCCTTACTATTCCAAACTTATCAACCAAGTTTACTTGGTCACCACCCTTACTTGGTGACCAAGTGGCCGCCCCTTATGCCCATGGGTCATCCCCATGGGTTGCCCCATGGGTTTTACCCATCCGGTGACCCGTCGGTTCGATCCGCGGTTAATTTTCTTGGATCGGGCTTAATTAAATCTAGCACTGGGCCTTACATTAATTCTTACTGGGCCTACTCTTGGCTTGATTACACATTCCATTGGGCTTGATATAATCCAAGTTCAATTGGATTCTACAAATTCCATGAACTCAAAGTCCATTAAAACTATTCGTATTCTACGCATTCCATTCTCGTATTCTCGTATTCTCTCCGTATATTGTTCATACGATATTTGTATTATACGTCGTACTAATCTTCGTACAATACTTGTATAATAACTAGTATTATACTCGTATTCCTCATGCATAATAACTATAATTATTATACGAGATCATAAAATTCTCGGAACTCACTTTTCCTAACCTTTAGGTTTTAAGTCCACAGATAAAAACTTTGTTTTTGCCATAACTGAAATATTATTGAATATTCCATTACGTCTCAGAATTCTATCATTACGCGTTTCTCAGAAATTCAAAATAAATCTCCGAGCGGAACGGATGAATAGTGCCTATTTCGTCTTTTTCCTCGAAAATATTTTTGTTCCCGGAAAAATTTTATTTTCGTCTTGAAAATTCTTACTCGATCAGTCTAGCTCGTAGCCAGAATCCTCCTGATTAATAATCATTCTAGGTTATAGAACGATTAATAAACACATAGCACAGAATAGTATTAATAAAAATTCATTTTATTAATAACTAATTCTTTAAACTTAAATTCTGGACAATACGATTTTTCGGGTTGTCACACTTCTACTGCCACGTGTACCCCGCCCCGACGGACTTTAATAAATACCGGCCCCGACGGGGTGCCAAACTGCAGTTGCTAATTTCCTTACTTTTCTATGCTAATGCCCACCACATTGCACCATCATACCTTAACTACCAACAACTAAAAACCTGCAAACACAACAAGCAAAAACAAATAAAACTGTACTAAAATAACCTGATTATGCACTTTTTTAGTCCGAATAGGAATCTAATTCAAAGGCATGAAACCCACTCATCACCTTTTTGAGGTGATTTGGAGACTTTTATCCAGATATATGGATCTAGACCAGCCGAGTAGCTCCCGTAGGACCTCTTTAGGTGTGAGGAGGAGAGCTTCAGATGTTCCTCAACCACGCCCAGCCCGACAGCATTGTCGATTGACTAAGTTAGTGATTCATTCTATCCGGGTTGAGAGACCGAATGTTGAGAATGAGGAGGAGGACGTACCCATTGCGGATCTTGCTCCTTCTTCTTCCATTCCCCGCCGTGAGCTTCCAACTATAAATGTGAAGATTCTAGATCTTCTTGATTGTTTAAGGTTCACCCCTCAATCTATGTTCATGCGAATGAGGTAATAGCCGTGTTGACCTTTTTTTCCAATTTGTGGGGGTAAGGGTTTTAACTTTGATTTATTCTTTGATGCAGGTTCCTGGATTTACTAAGCCTAGAGGGAACTTGTTTAGCATACATTCTATATATCAGAATCTCCATCCAGAGTACCGAGAGATTGTGCATGCTTGGGGCTTCGAGGCTTTCTTTTTAATCCTCCCCCTTTGTTATCCCTAGGGTTATCTTAGGACTTTATCTGAGCGCTGGTTTAACCAGACCCAATATCTCCATTTATTGGATTGTGAGGTGATGATGACACCGATGGATTGGTGATTCATCATTGGATTGGGGTTTTTAGGGGCGCTAGTGCCTTTGGTGGATGACATTTCCCCGATTGTCATCAAATCCTTATTGGGAGTCCCGGCCACGAAGCTAAAGGGTTGGAATATCCATTCTCATCCCTTGAGTGTAGATACTATGAGTGGGGCTCTAACTGAGCCATTACCCGATAATCGGAGGGTTAAAGATCACATCCTTTGGCGATTATTTCTGATCATCCTTATGGATTATTTCCTAGCTGATAACTCTTCGACGGTATCATTCGCTTTAGTTAGCACCACTCAGGAGGTGGACCGTATCAGAGAGTTTGATTGGGGATCCTACACCTTTGCCTACCTCCTCAGGGGGATGCGCCTACGCTCAGAGGGCGTGATAGAGTCTTAATTAGGGTTTTACCCATTTTTGCTAGTGAGAATTTTCTCTTTTAATTTCCCTTCTTTGGGTTGCCCGTTTGACTGACCACAGATATTTGATCTTTGTATTCGTAGTTTTGGGACTACGAGAGGATCTCATGTCTTCATCCTGTTAGCACGTTAGGTTTGGACATCTAACCATAGGGACGGCGATGGCATTTCTCCACTTTGGCAAAGGTTCCTATAGCTGAGGGTTTCACCCATTCTTGCCTACAATTAGAGTTATTTACCACATACATCATTATATGGGTTCGTTACTCTAAGGAACACTTGACGATTGACTTTAAGGGTGGTTTCCCGACTGGTGTCGAGTATGTATTGTCCACCCGCCGGATTCTTCTCCTTACTGATGGAGGTTGGGAGCTCTATTTAGGTGAGCGTGCTATTAGGAGCACCATAAGAGAGATACATATTCATTTCTTTCCTCCTGCCAGACGTCATTAGCCTTTGTCTCAGCCTATCATTGAGATCCCATTGATGGGCATAGATGGTTTTACTTTATCAGAGGGAACCTTTACTCAGGAGGCTTTTTACCGTTGATGGTTCTCTCGCACCATTGGAGCAAAGACTTGCGCCACATAGATCATGGGGGATATGGTTCCTGGCACCATCGTGTTGACATATTGGATTGCTTGCATCCTAGAGCTGACTTATTTGACGTAGATTAAGAGTTTGACCTAGCAGTTAGACCGGGCACATTTCTCTATTCGACATTTGGGCAGAGATCCATCAGAGGCAGATACTTTTGATCCTTTCAGCTTTGGTGCTGGCCCTTCAGGTGGCCCATATTTTGATGGTTTTATCAGCGCAAATCCCTTATTGTATCAGCCTAATATCCCTTCTGGCAGAGATTAAGTTATTTAGGAGGAGTTACATCAGATGTATAGATTGGATGATGTGGTCATCAATACCATTAACTTCTTCTGATGCATTTCTTGCTATTTCTTTTGATAGGTCTCTGTTAGATATTGGGCGGTTGTGCCCCATTTCTCGTTATATATTTTGATAGACCTCTGTTAGATGTTTGGCGGTTGTGCCCCATTTCCCTGTATTTTTATTTTCAATTGTATACAAAGATGATGTATTTCGATGATGATGTACTTAGGAATGTATATATAATTCTTTCTATTCCCTACATTATATTGTTATCTATCATTTATCATTTTATCATGATGCATGTATTATGTCATGGATATGCATTCGCAGATATGAGTTTAGCATTGACCCCTGGATTGTTTTATGATACAGCTCTACAGATGTATTCATCTACTGTTAGCCGGATTGAGCATACCCCACCTATGTTGGTGTCCTCTTATTTGAGATTGTGGTAAAACAATTTGTCTTCCCTAAATCGACTGATAGTTGATCAGTTGTTGAGACACTCCATGACCCTTTTGACATTTTAGGTTCTACCAGGCTTTATAGAGGGCATGCTTGAGCATTGGATACCAGATAGACATGTGTTTAGATTTGATTCCCATAAGTTAACTCCAACATTGGAGGAGTATGAGCATCTTATAGACTTACCTTTAGATCGACCTTGCAATTGGATGATTGTCAGTGGCATTAGCCTGCAGTTTATGACCTTGATAGGCTTGAGGCACAGAGTTGCCCTAGATTAGATTTCCTCGGGGCATGTGGTGTCCATGGACTTCTTTATCGACAGATTCGGGTCATTGGACAGCTATCTACAATATTCTGAGGACTTCACCATTTCTGAGGGTGAGTGGCATGTCGCATGTGTAGATATATTCTTGATGTGCGTTGTGGCTTATCTGTACATGCTGTTGTACATGGGCCATTTGGATATCGGTGTGATTATATTAGCTCGTGCTCTCAGGGAGGGTCATACCATCTTACCGATAATTTTGGCAAAGACCTTGGGGTCGGTCACGTTTTGCCATACCCATTCAGTGGGTGATTAGTGGGTTTTATACCTACGAATCGACTTCTGATTTGGACTTAAACAGTGTTGGTCCTGTCTATTTCATTCATTTTTACTTGTTTTGTGTTTAGGATTGAATTACGTGGCATGGTGGTATAATGGCGACATTATGGCGAGACTTGGCATGAAAAAGGCAAGAAATCAGCACTGTAGAAACAACCCCCATCGAGGCAGCCATAGTAGTAAAGAAAACCCCCGATAGAGAAGGGGTACAAGAGCCAAGAATAGTAGCACCGCCCACCGGGGCGGGCCCTTACCAGTACGAAACCCCCGTCAGGGCGGGGGTACGAGGAGAGAGAAAGTCTTTTACTTTGATTAGAACTTTGAAGCTGCGTGGATGGAACAATTTGGCATAAATTGGGACTATAATGGTTGTCGTTTTATGAGGGTTATACATGACTTATGTTGGGATATAACACAAGATAATAGAGATCAATTACAAGAATTAATCAATTCAACTTTGAGCCCTAATTTTCAGAGAAGAACATTAGAGGAGAGCAATGAAGGTCAAGATCATGAAGATTACAAAATTGAAGGCGAAGAAGGGTGGTTTTGTAACTATTCTATTTCTTTAATTCAAAATTTGTAATTGGGATGATGAATTCTCTACATATTTTAGATTTTAATTTATCTATGATGAACTAAATTACTTATTAGGCTTGCAATGGATCTTTAGTGTTGAATAATGATTGTCATGCCTTAATTTCAGTTTAATAATACTATCAATTCAGTTTATCTATTGTGATTTGCACTTAATTTATAAATTTCTTGATCACAAATTTTGTGTGGATTTATATGGACTAGAGAGATGATGTATAAATCTAGACCTAATCACTATAGCATGTGTAGACACTTCAAATTTTTCATTCTTGTTACTAATATTGTAGGAGGGCATGATCGTCTTTCAGAGATAACCATAGAGGATAAGACAATTCCAGTTCCGGAAATCCCACCAAAGAAGACTTTTCCATCTCGGAGATAACCTCGAGATATTCAAGCCCGGAAAAAACACCGAGAGTTTCAGTCTCAACCTCAAAAATAACACCGAGGAGCGTAGTTGAAGTTTCAGAGATAACCCCGACAAAGCTCATTTCAACCTTCAGCAATCAGCTTCAACCTCAGAGATAACCCCGAGGCACTCAGTCACAAACCCAGAGATAACCCTGAGGGGTCAGGCATACCTCAGAGACAACCCTAAGGACATCCAAACTTACGTGATTTTCAATCTCGTAGATAATCTGAGCAACGCATCGCTTTATCGTGACCAAACCGGAGATAACCCCGGTGAGGGGCAAAATCGTCATTTTACCACCTCGATTCTACACGCGCGCCATCTCAACACATTTCAACATACATTCTACACAAAGATGTCCTCTACAAGAACCTAATAATAGCGAATCTCGGTGACTATCTTTGAAAGTAGTATGCACACAAGCCAATCATGTTTGATGATAAAGTATATACTTTGTAATAATCTTATTCATTTATTAATAAAAAGTATTAATTTATTAAAGGCTTTTAATTATCTACATGATGCTATTTTATAATATGTGATAAACACATAGTTTTAAGTAATGCTTTTAGAATAATGATGATGATCATGTTAATGAGAACTAAATTCTTAGAAAGCTTAAAACTAAAATAGTTCCCAATCGTTGGATTACTAAATTGGGGATTAGTGAATCTGAATTGATTGGTACATATGTTGTTTGCTCATTGGATGAGGATGATTGATCTCATGATCATTTGTGTGGAGACACTAAAGCAAGTATGTAGGTGCTTATTGGATAATAAGTACACTAAACGTGGCTTGCTAAGGAATAACTAATGGAGTTTTACTTGTCTGTCAATAGGAATTCCTGTAGTGATAGTAGTACAAGTGATCCTTGGACTTTAGATCATCATATTATCTTGTGTATGATGAGTTATACTTTAACTTATTCCTTAAGACCCTTAGAGTATATCAAAGGGTATGCTTGGGTATAACAAGTTGTACATGGAGATAATTTATGATCAACCGCTTCTAGTAAAAGAAGAAAAATATCCTATGTGATTCGACAAATGACAACCTAGTAGTCCTTGGCCAAGGCAGAATGAAATTAGAAAGGAGTTTCTAATTTGCATTATTTGGAGTTGTGCATTTAAGAGTTGAAATACATATAATTAAATAAAATAAAACTTGACAGTAATTTCATGTCTTATATTTAATTGGGACATTATATGGTGGAAGGATTGATTTGACACGGTAACTATTTACTCAAAGATTCTTTTATGATTAATGTTGAAATCTATATTATCTGGAAAGTCGTTGATCATTAGCTAGGGAGGCTTATCCCTATTGTAGAATAAATATTATTTATTTAAATAAATTAATAGTTTAATTTATTTATTTAAATAAGATTAGAATTGTTCTAATTGATTTATTCACAACCTAGTTTAATATAGAGAACCTAAAGGGTCACACCACCATAAAAGGAAGAATAATTATTTAAGAAGTTAATGACATAATCGTAATAATATGTTAAGTGTATTTAATTTAATCTATGGTGATAGAATAAATTAAATAGATTAATATTTATTATTTAATATTTTGGAAATATTAAATATATAAATTAATAAGAGGAGTCTTATATATATTATTACAATTATTATTATTTAATTTCTAAAGAGTTGGAAATTAATTTAATATTAGTACTCCTATTTATTCCTAATAAGATTAGGAGGCTAATTAATTAAAGGATTTTAATTAATTAAAATAAAACCCAATTCCTTAATTGTTAAAAGGGTTGCCCACATTTATAAATAAGAGGAGTCTTATTATGGGTGAGGAGGGTTGTTGATTTTTCACGACAGACGTGATTCCAATTGTTGGAGAGTACACTCCTTTTTTATAGGGATAGAAAACTAGGGTTTAGCTAACCACCCTTCTTCTTGAATATTTCTTCTTCCTTGGTGGATCACCTCTAGAGGCCAAACACTTGGGTGGCTAATGTTGATCAAAGGAAAGAACCAAACCCGATGGATTCAAGTTGAACACAAAAAGGTTTGGAGGTGAACTTGTACCTGAGGAAGCTCGAATCTTCAATGGTATGATTCTTGTTCTTTATCTTTTTGTTTAATTAATAATTATACATAAAGGATGATCTAGGAATATGGTTTGTAAAATTTTTAAAACTTTAATTTTCCACGTTTCCGCTTATTTTGTGCAATTTGATTGCATTCATGAATATTACAAACTTAACAGTGGCATCAGAACCAAACCTTTATGCGAATTATTAATTGTTCAGATTTGATATGTATATTGATATGTGTTTAGAAAAAATTTAATTGGGCATAATTTTGTTGTATAAAATTTATTAAAAAAAAATCCATCGCAAAACATTTTTTTTGTTATTCCGTGTTTTGGTAAATTCTGCAACTTCATTAATATGAATTCCGTGTTTCATGATACATAACCAATCATGTTGCTTTTTTTTATCCCGGTATCAAGGATGGTTATTAGTATATTTATATCATATATATATATATATATATATATATATATATAATAGTTATAATTAAGGGTATGATTCTTGTACCTGAGGAAACTTGTACCTGAGGAAGCTCGAATCTTCAAGGGTATGATTCTTGTTCCGGGTATATGGTTTGTAAAATTTTTAAAACTTTAATTTTCCACGTTTTCTCTTATTTTGTGCAATTTGATTACGTTCATGAATATTACAAACCTAACAACTACTACACATGACATCACACCGGTTAGAAGTTGAGGCTTGAAGACCAAGGGCATGGTCCCATCTTCCTGTCTTCTTACAACCTCTAATCCCATGTCAGTTGTGTAGCTCTCGACAATAACACTTCGTAAAAGGTCTTATACACCTCAATCGGAGGCTCGTATTGAAGTTCTAAAAGTTCAAGCAGACATCACGTTGCATGCATGCACATACTTTAAGACGGTAGGACCCGCGGAGCCCGGGGCACCCCGGGTAGCTGCAGGTGAATCTGCGGCTGCCGCAGGTGTACTTGCGGCTCCCACCTCTATAAATAGAGGGCTTGGGGTGGCCATTTTGTAAGAAAAAATGGCGAGGAAGACCAGTCCAATTTGCTCTGTACACACTTTAAACTGAGTGCTTTCTCATTTTAAACACTTGTGAGCTTATATATTGTCCTATTTTTACCGGCGGGAGCCGAGTGTTCATCAATTTAAAGATATAGAAGTCTTCTTTGGCAGTCTATTGTAAGCCTTCTTACACTTCTTAAAGCATTTCTCTTCTACTGTGCACACACTTTTTTTCACATTGAGAGTCGTGTTGCGTGTGTATGCCCGGACTTCGGTCCGTGGCTTTTATTTCCTTTTGTGTGTATATATATATATATATATATATATTTATTTATTTATATATATATGGACTAACATTATCGAGTTATGCCTCGATTGAGCCTGGACTCATTTATATATATCTTTTATTTATATAACTGTTTACAGCTGTCATATAAACTGCTACATCATGTGAGCCTAGGAATCATGTGATCACAGATTCAGTATATATATATATATATATATCTTTTATATATATAACTGTTTATAACTGTCATATAAACTGCTACATCATGTGAGCCTAGGAATCATGTGATCACAAATTCAGTCTCCTGGATCTAGTTTCGGTTCCCGTAATTGACATTTTTAGCTGTAAATAACTTGTACATTCTTCACGGTGTTTGAATTTTCTTAGATGGCTATCATGCCCATAAGGAGTTCAGCATTTCTATGTATATTATTTTCTCGAAGATGCCTCGCATCTCGAAAATAAAAGTAATCAAGCGAAACATTTAATAAAATGGAAGTATGAAAGGACTCAATTACTATTGAGCATAAGGGTTTGAAAAACCTCTTTTACAAAACATCACTTGTAATAACCCAAGATTTTCTATATAAATAAATCAGAAATTTTGCGTATAATTTTTTTTATAAAGGTGGAAATATGTGATAGGCAATGTGTGTATATATATATATGTATGTGATAAATAAAAATTTATTTATTATATTAATTATTGCAAATAATTTTATTTTAGAATTATTGATTATTATAAATTATATTGTTATAATAACTAATTTTATAGTATAAATGTTTTTATTAATTATTTTCCATGAAAATATGATTATTATATTATTTAAATAATATATGAAATGATTTTTAGAATAATTATAATAATTATTTTATTATATGAATTTTAGTACAGATTATTAAGTTAATTATTTTAACTTAATTAATAATGTTAAGTATGGCAAATAAATCAGATATGGAATCCAAACCCTAATTTTGGATTTTGATCAAGGCATGAGGATAATAATATAATAATAATTATATTTTGATTTTTCTATGCTATAAATATGTACTGTATGTACGTATTGATAATGGTTGGTCAATTATTGTGTATTATGACCAAACCCTAGCAATATTTTTATAAACTCTAGTATTACTATTAAAACCTAATTCTAAAGTCAAATGGGACTTTAAAAATCTGTTAAGATGCTGTGTTATGTGTTATACGATTTGTATTTTAGGTAAAGCCATATTATTATGGAAAACCATAATTGTAAATTAAAACCCTAATTTCTGAAATTAGAAACCCTAATGTGAAACTTAAACTGGAGTTTATGCTCAGTCAAAAATAGTATTAATATGATTAATATAATGTATGGTAGATTATATTGCTAATTAGGAAGAACCTAATTAGTAATTTAAAACCCTAATATCTAGAACCCTAATTTGGTAATTAGAAACCCTAACTATAATTTGGTAACCCTAATTATCAAAATTATGAAACCCTAATTGCTAATTTAGAATGTTTAATGATAATTAGTGGACTTTAAACCCTAATGTTCTTGTATAATGTAATTTGAAACCCTAATTATTAAGTTGTTAATCCTAATTGCTAATTGTAAACCGTAATCGCTAAATTATCAAGCTTAATTATAATTAGTAAATTGTTAAACTTAATGTTTAATTTCTAAGCATTAGAAAACCTAAATTAATTAAGAACCCTTAATTACAATTATAAAAAACTAAAATTTTTATTTTAACGATAATTGGAAAATCCTAGAAATCCTACAAAAATCTTTGTGTCAAAACCTTAGGGTTAAACCCTAAGGGTCAAACCCTAAGGGTTAGACAAATGACTATTATGCCATTAAAATTCCAAGCTAAAAGTCCAAATTACCCTTATTGCAATTCTTTAATGAGATAGCTTGTATATCTTGTTATATTTGTGGTTGTTCACCAAACTTAGATTTCCCATGTGACTTAAAAACACTGATATCAGTCAAATCACCAGCTATATTCATTGCACATGAGTGTTATAAATAGATTGGGAGAGAGAAAATATCATTTGTTGGCTCATTTTCCACAACCACATATCCTAGAGCTTCTCTCTCTAAAACCAACGAAATATAGTAGCATTTCAGTTCCCAAATCAAGCCCCACGAATACCCTTAGCAAAATCATAAGAATAGAATCAAAGATTGATCAAAGTAAAGGTATAAACCTAACTTACAATCTGATCTTGCTAGCTGTAATAAGAGTTGTGTTTAGTTGTTTAATTATGTTGTTTATAATTTTAATCAATGATCTGGGTTGATAGATGTTAGATCCATAAGATCTATAAGCTCAAATTTGAAGTTTTTTCAAAAATCTGGAAAAAGTTCAAACTAAGGTCTGACAATGAATGTCAGTGCCTTTAGATTCTTATATGATCTTGGTTTTTGTTGTTTAAAGGTTTAAATATGTAGTCTAATATTTTGAGCTGGATCATGAATCAGGCTTGGATCTGGTCTATATTGAAAATTGTTGTTGGTCAAAAGCCGTTGACCGTC
Organism: Panax quinquefolius; assembly: GCA_020205615.1. Lineage (NCBI taxonomy): Eukaryota > Viridiplantae > Streptophyta > Magnoliopsida > Apiales > Araliaceae > Panax > Panax quinquefolius. Next base: position 72,157,290 of record CM035155.1, on the reverse strand, counting down.
CATGACTAGGCGTTTCTAGGTAACCCAGAAACTGCCCAGAACCGGCCTGCCAACGTTTTAAATGGACTAGATCTGTCAGTGTGTTGATGTTTTGGTTCTGTTGTTGTATCTAAGTTTTAGTCTAGTATTTGAACTCCATGTTTATGCCTTAAAATCTCCTTCAAATTAAATGAATCGATTTTAGTGGCTGGTCAAAGTAGGTAGCATGATCACTGTTCCAGTTTTCTGGGCAACCTAGAAAACCTATGGCCATGTGTTCTGACATGGTTTGACCGGAGATTAGAAGTTGATTCGGTTGATGTTATGTTTATTTTATGTGGTAGATCTCTTCACTTGTATATTGTCTACAACCTAGACTCGATAGATCACTAAAACATTACGTGAAACTCAAGTTGTGGAAGCCCAAAGTGGGCGTATAGATCGCTTTTTCTTCATTTCTGGGCAAACCCAGAAATGAAGAACAGCTCTGACAACCACTTTAGAGGCTCAGATCTCTTTCGTTACATGTAGTATAATCAAGATTGTTGTTGAATAATGTAGTACTGCACTAGTACTACAAGATCTGATGATTTTCTTTCCCAAAAACATCATGAGGCAAGAAATAAGAATAGTCAAACCTAGTAGCTCGGTAACTGCTCATGATTTTCTGGGTTTGGCCAAGAACATGAAGAACGCCTATACCGACGGTTTTGTCGCTATAGGCAGTCTTTAGCGACACTTAATTTCTGAAAATTATATTTTTATTAAATAATTATAGAAAATTAGTTTTTAAATATTAAAAATATAAATTAAATTACTAAAAATTATTTTAAAGTTTGAAAATTAGTTTTTAATAATTTTTAATATATTTCATAAATAATTAATATTTTTGAAATATTAAAGGTATTTAATTTATTTAACTATTATATTATATAAATTATTTAAAATGATTTTAATACTTGAAAAATCATTTAAAATTATATAATGATATAAGAAAATATTTTAAGTTATTTTAATGACTTTTAATATTTTGTGATAAATTTCATTAATAAATTAATATTAATGATAATTTAGTTATTTAATAAATGAATTAAATAAAAATAAAAAATGATTTTATTATATTAAAAATCATTTTAAATAATAATAAGGTATTTAAAAATATTTTATGTTATAAAATATAACTTTCAATATTTAAAGGTAAATTTAATTAATTAGTTATTATTAATGATATTAAAGTTATTTAATAATTATATTAAATAATTTAGTTTAAAATTGATTTTATTATTATAAAATCATTTTAAATGAAAATAAAGTGTTTAAAGATATTTTAAGTTATAAAATATAACTTTTCACATTTAAAAGATAATTTCATTAATAATTTAATATTAATGATATTAATTTAATATTAACAAAATTAAATTTATTAATAATTATATTAAATAAATGGTTTTAAAATGGTTTTATTAATTTAAAAGGATATAAATGAATTAAAAATATTTTAAGTTATACTTAATGACTTTTAATATTTAGAGGAATAGTACATTAATATTTAAATATTAATGGTAATTATTTAAAAATGATTTTAAATGTTTTAAAAATTATTTAAAGGCAATATAAATATTTTAAAAATATTTTGAGTTATTATAAATAACTTTAATATTTTGGCAATGGTTTCGTTAATAGTTTAATATTAATTAAATGTTAATTATAATAGAATCGATTAATATTTAAATCATTTAATAATAATTCTAGTGTTTGAAAATTCATAATAAATTATAATAAATGTTTAAAAATTATTATAAGTCATTTAAAAATGATATGACAGATACTTATAGATATTGAACTACTTGATAGAGTCTTAGACTCGATAAATACCCGATAAAGCAGTCGGTACACTGACATGTTTTAGAAATTGATCAGGACTTATATAATTTGAATGTATTAATGTTTGTTTGTGATTCAATGACTGTTGGATATGTGTAACAAGGTGATTAGGTTACGTGTTGACTGCAATAAGCAGTATTATGTGTTACGATATGTTATTCTAATCAGTAAAATGATCTTATTACTGATAGGTGGTTATATAAAAGATAAAACTAAGTTACGAATTGTAAGCAGCAGACCAGGCAAGTATCCTACCTTTGCATTTTCTTTATGCTATGGATATGAGTAAGAAGTTTCAGAATTATAATATTATTGTACCAGATTATTAACCCTATTGTTATATATGTTATATCTGATCATTGTCTATCAACATGATAATATATTATATAATTCAGATATATATTCTGTTCGTTAATTTCTAAAAATGGTTATACAAGTGACCTCACTTGGATAATCATTGTATTTAAACACGTGTTGATATATATATATATATATATATATATATATATATATATATATATATATATACACACCTATTGATCCCCCGCATGTATACATTAAGTAAAAGTCGTCTAAGCTATTTGACCAGCTAGACACAGATTTAGAAATATCGTTGAATATGATAAAACCTTTTTGTATCTAATCAAATTATTTTTATTCGGATTCCAGACTAAGTATTAACATCCCGATCAAGGGAAAACTTTTATGCGCCCAAGGCGGACAAAGTGAACGATAATATCGTTCTTGCATGTAGTATTGATTAATATAGGGCATAACGGGGTGATCACCCCCCGTGCCCGTAAGTTATGACGGTTTACGGATGAAGTTCTGCTAAACCTATTAGAAAATTGAAAATAATGTTCATAGTATGTCACCTTAACCCTATTTATAGTCAGTACGTAGTTTCTAAAATTTGATAGAGGGTTGTTATGTTATTATTATCGGTTCAGATTACTTCACAACTATTAATTTGTTGTAGAAGAGTAGTACAAAGAAAATATTTAATCCTTGCAGCTAATATTTATAATTGTTATTACTTGCTGGGCACTCAAATGCTCATCCTTGCTTAATTTAAATGTTTTAAGCTAAGTGTGAACAACCTGAAGGCTCAGCTAAGAATAAGGGAAAAGGAAAGGTTGCTGAATGAATGCAATGCTATTTTATGTAATAGTTAACTTTATTAAGACATGTATGATATATATATTATCTATCATATATTTTGAGGAATGTATTAAAGGTTACGTACTTGGGATTCAGACTCTGATATGTAAATTAAGGTTAGTATTTATATTATTGTTATTATTATTAGTGTTATTCCGCTCATAGAAATGGTATCGTGAAGCACCGAGTTCAAGTTTCAAGTACTTGAATTTGGGGGCTTTACAGGTTGGTATCAGAGCTTAGGGTTAGAAACCTTAGGTGGGATAGACCTTAGGCTATAACCTTAGAACAGAGGAAAACATTGAAAATATAAATAACTTATATAGAGTTTAAAAGTAGATGAATTGGATAAATTCATCGTCAAATAAAATAAAAGATAACTTATATAAAACTATTATTTGCTATGTGTATATACTATATACTAATCAGGATAATTTATGTGTGTAGATGTCTGGTAGAAAAGGCTTGATATATGCTTATAGTATGAAGAAGGATCAAAATCATGCACCCGAGCTAATATCAAAGCCAATAGCTGAAATAGAGGCTCACAATGAAAATAACTCTGATAAGGTGGTTATTTTGGAAAACGTAGTAACAGATCCAGAAATGCTGGAACTGACAGATAGTGATTCGGACACTAAAGTTGAAGCTAATCAAGCATCAATGGAAGTGCAGAATCCGAGGAACAAGGTTTCTTTTCTAGAAAGGTTGTGGGAAATAGAAAAGTTGTTAAATAGGCAACTGCGTCAGGCGTTAATAGAAACAATGGAAGAACAAGATAAGCTTAAAATCTAAATTGATCAAATGGGAGCCACACGCAACACATCGTGTGCAGCTCCGAGAAAGAAGGGGAAAAGAAAGATAGAAGACCATGACTTAGGAAAATCCGATAAGAAGAAAGGGAAAAGAATATGTTACCTTTGCGGCTATGAGGGACATACCACTCTGTATTGTCCCAACTATAAACCAGGAGCATGTTTTATTTGTGGATTGGAAGGTCATCAGGCGAAAGGTTATCCAAGAAAAAGGCATAGTGAATAGGTAGTATAGGTTCTGTTTTGTAGGTATGTTTAATGTAATATATATGAAAAGTATGTCTGTGTAATGTAATGTTCTCAACTTTTGTATTAATCAAGGTTGTAAATCCTGACTTTTGTAGTCACAAAGGGATAGCTGATGTTTAAAGCAGTACGTGCTATGCTATGTAAAATATTCGCTAACTGAATATGAATCTAAGTTTGAGTAATGAAATGAGTTTAATATTTTAAACTTATATGATTAGATTTAGAATGTAAAGAATAATTTATGGTTTTACTTAACCAGATAATGCCGCCAAGACGTCAAACTCAAAACCAAAGGGCATAAGAGTCTGTCAATAACGTTGAGGGACAACAAAAAGCAGACCCGATGCAGCACTTTGCAAACATGGTAGCACAAGCTATGTAACAAGGAATGCCCGCCGTAGGGAACCAGCCGGACAACTGCTTAGCGAACTTTAAAGATTTTAAGGCTGTGGGACCGCCAGAATTCAAAGGTACAACTGACCCTAATGAAGCCCAAACTTGGGTTAAAGAGATTGAAAAGGCATTTATGATAGCTAGGGTAGCTGAGGGGCAAAAGACCACTTTTGCCACCTACATGATGAAGGGGGAGGCGAACTTTTTGGTGGGAAGAGAATCAGGCGAGGGCAAGAGAAGGTGTAGTTACATGGGATAGGTTTAAGACACTGTTCTTCGAGAACTATTTCTCGTCCAGTATGCAGGCTAGGGTGGAGGTGAAATTTTTAGAGTTGAAGCAAGAAAACATGACAGTGACAGAATACGCCGCAAAATTTAATGAGCTGGCTAGGTTTGCTCCTCATCAAGTTGATACGGAGGCTAGGAAAGCTAGAAGGTTTAAGCTGGGATTAAAACCCTGGCTCTATAACAAGGTGGCGGTGTTGCAGATTCCTACATTTGCAACACTCATGGAAAAGGCTATCATAGCCGAGGAGGGGAGTGAGGCCATAAGCCTCTACAACAAGGAGAGAAAGAACAAGAGTAAGGTTGAAGGAGCTGGGAAAACGGAAGTTAATAGTGGAAGTAAAAGTGGTAGCAGCAAAAGGAAGGGGAGTTATTTTGGAAATGTCCAGGTAAAACAAAAAGGTGTGAAGAATCAGGTGGTGCCGTGTAAGACTTGTGGAAAGAACCACTCTTGGGAATATCTGAAGGGAAAATTTGTATGCTATGAGTGCGGGCAGGAGGGCCATATCTTTCCCAACTGCCCCAATCCAAGAATGAACAGTGGGTGTTTTTTGTGCGGATCAACTGAGCACAAGGTGAAGAATTGTCCGAAGAGGAGGACGGAGGCAGGGAGTGTGAATACTGGCAAGGGCAGCGGGACTTTGGCAATCACAGGACCTACATCATCAAACAAGCCAACAAAATCTACTGCAAGGGTCTACAACATGACGGTATAGGATACGGTTGTCGACGTTGGGATTTTTAATTGTCCCTTTTCGTTACTTGTTCTTTGGTGTTGTCATGTTAATGTGAGATTTGTTTAAAAAAACAAGTGAAAAAGGTCTGACATGTATAATGTTTACGATTTGACTTTAAGAGTCGCCAGTTGGTGTATTTAATTGGTTACACCAACGCAACTCAAAATGTTTGCACATTGACCCGATGATGATATGACATCGCTAAATGGGTTTGTGAAACCAGATTTATTTGAGTTCGGGGCTTGATTATGTGGAGGGAAGGTGTTAGGCACCCCACGACATCCGTGTTGCCACGGTGACCGCCACTTTTCCAGAAACTATTGTATGAATGTGTGTGTGTGTGTGGATCAATGTGCAATTATTTAAAAGTAGTGCGAGGCCTCGTTCGCACCTATATACAAAGGGTTTGAATTTATAGGAAAATTCAGTTTTAAGCAAGATATAGCAGTGATGTTTTGTAAAAAGTGGTTTTTCAAACCCTGTGCTCAATAGGAATTGAGACCTTTTCATACTTCCATTTTATTATTAAAATGTTCTTCTTGTTTGCTTTTATTTTCGAGATGCAAAACATCTTCAAAAAAATAGTATATAGCAATGCCGAACTCCTCATGGGCATGACAGCCATCCAAGGAAATTCAGACACTGTAAATAATGTACAAGCAGCTTACAGTTGAAAAAAGGTCCATCACGGGAACCGAATCTAGATTCAGTAGACCGAATCTGTGATTACATGATTCCTAGGCTCACATGATACTGCAGTTTATATGGAAAACAGTAAGCAGTTATATATATAAACACTGTAAATATATATATACAGACATGATCAACCACCACGAAACAACTCCATGGGGGATCAGAAATATAAATATATAAAAGCGTTAAATATATATATATATATATATATATATATATATATATATATATATATATATATATATATATATATATATATATATGGATATGATCAACCACCACAAAGTAAACTCTGTGGGAAGAAATGTAAATAAAGTCAGTAAAAGCAATCAATCGCCACAAAGTAAACTACAGTGGTAGATGTAAATAAAAGTCAGTAAAAGGCCACAGAGTAAACTCCAGCCCGAGAGAAATGTAAATAAATATATATGTATATATATATATATATATATATATATATATATATATTATATATATATATATATATAAAAGCAACACACACCGGATGTAGATCCAGGCTCATCGAATATGTCCGATAACAATATATATATATATATATATATATATATATATATATATATATATATATATATATAAAAGTGTAAATGTCTTATATAAAATCCAGGCTCATCGATATATACCCATAATATATATATATATATATATATATATATATATATATATATATATATATATATAAGTAAAACGCTCCAAACATAAGTCTAGGCTCAATCAAGGTATAACTCAATAATGTTAGTCCATATATAAAATATATACATATATAAGTATATATATATGACAGAAATAAAACCACTTTGAATCAAGTCTGCATACGCATACACAACACGACTCTCAATGTGTATAACAGTGTGTGCAAATATGAAGATGAAGGATTTATAGAATGTAAGAAGGCTTACAGTGGGCTGCCAATGTAGACTTCTATGACTCTATTTGGATAAACACTCAACTTCCGCCGGATAAAAATCTAGCTATATGTGAGCTAACAAATGTTTAGAATGAGGAAACACTTAATACCGATGATCATTGCAGAGACTCTGAGGTTAGCTACATACTGCTGCACTTATTCGGCAATAGTGTTCACAGGTAGCTTGGTCATACTGTATGTGTAGTTTATGTCACACTTGAGACCGATTGGCACATTCAGACGGCAGGGGTATTATTTTACCCATGATATAGCCGCCATACTACTCCTTTCAACTGCTGAGTGTATATAGATATCGCATCTTGGTCGGTTTTTACGGCGGGGATCGGAGATCCATTTGCTATATTGTCTTGTTCGTATTTAGCTCACCTACAACTTCATTACTCATGCTCCGGCATGGATTATCTCCCTCTAGTGGATTGAGGGAATGATTACTACCACCCAACCGGGCCGTGATGTGTCGGTTTGATCGGTTTGAGATTTTCACCCTTATGAGGCGGCAAGTGAGTCGTTGCTTTGAGTCTCACCGCTTTATCGTGGAGGATAAATCCAGTTGTATGCTCATTGGGATCGGCGAGAGTCAGTGAGTTTCTGTCACCATCCGGGTTGTTCTGCAGAGTATTCTGCATGGATGGAGACAGAGATCATCGGGCACGCAGTAGTATCCACAGTCTGAGGGGGATGATTCTGATGATAAGGAGCCTATAGAAGAGGCTGACATTCCCATCGATGGGGATTTGACTGCTGGGTTGCCAACATTTGTGATGGATTCTCCCACCTCGAGTGCCACTATTACTCAGTGTTCAGCACAACATTTGGAGCAGAGCCTACATCTGATGACCTATGATAGAGATCAGGCTAGGGCCGTAATGTTGACAGCTCTTGATGAGAGAGACGCCGCTCTGTTAGAGAGGGATGAGGCTAGATCTGCTAGGGATGCATTGATTGTGGAGTGGGATGCTGCATTATCTGCTAGGGATGTGGCCATTGCAGACAACACTTCAGTGAGATCCCAGATGACTATCACTCTTGCCGACATGAGTGCTTTCATTAATGAGCATTATGCCACCATGTAGTTAGCCTCTGATCTACTAGCTCGTGTAGATACCCTTGGGTAGGAGCTTACAGTGCTACCTCATTCTCTAGAGAGGGATGCCATGTTAGATTTGATAGTCCGCATACACACAGATCTGTAGATAGCTTTGTATTTTCCTGCACAGACTAGCTTAGCCATTTTGTCATGTACAACACATATGTATATATCAAACAGTATTATGTATGGCAGGGAAATATATTTTGATTCACTTCCCTTTTAGTTATGGCTTGATACTTGCTTGATATTTGCCTGTTTCTTCAGGGGGCCTTGTGATCTTGATGCATTCTGAACTTAACCTTGATAGGTGGACATTGAGACGTCGCAAGATCTCTCAGAATGGATCATTGATTTCTGTATATCCCTACCATCTTTGGTATCTTGGGACTGGTATCTGTATGGAAAAGTGGAGAGGAGGGTGGTTTTTCCTCTCTGAGATTGACCCCACCACAGATGGTCGCCATTACTTCTATTTGTGAGTAGCCTAGTTAATTCCATCTCTTATGGGTTGGTATTGCTCTTTGAGGGACGACTGCAGCTTAGATGGTCACCGAATCTTCTATTTGTGAGAAGAAGTTGGGTAATTCCATCCCTTTGATCTGAAACCGATGAAATGTGGTGAATTGAAGGTTGATCCAAGTACCGTGTGACAAGTATTTTTGTTCTGGTAGGGGTTAGACTGAACCATAAATGGCTGCCTACGTACTCCTATTGAAGATGAGATCAAGTCTGCGTAGTTCAAACCTGGTGTAAGAGGTTCAATGCTGAATGTGAAAGGCAAATAGGTGTAGAAGTATTTTTTTTGTGGTTTTTATTTTTGTAGAGAAAGGGCAGAATTTTTTTTGTTGTTTTTTGTTTATTACGACCGGGCCATATAGAATATGGTTGCCTACGTACTCCCGTGTATCAGGGAGATCAGGTCAACATAGTTCGCCCCTCAAGACGAATCACAGCCAAGGAGAAGTGTGAATCCCATGTGCATGCTATACTGCAGGGAAAAGAAAGTTTGATCCCATAATGGGGATAAACTGCAGGTGTGGAAAAAAGTTTGATCCCATCTTCAGGATAAACTGCAAGCGTAGAAAAGTTTAATCCCGTCTTCAGGATAAACTGTAAGTGTAGAAAAGTTTAATCCCATCTTCAGGATAAACTGCAGGTGTGAAAGGTTTAATCCCATCTTCAAGATAACCGAAATTGTGTGTAATGTTTGAACTGAGGTGAAACCAGGCTGCTGGTTTGAAGTGTATGTTTCCCTGACGGGCAGAAGAGTATGTAGGAAGGAAAGGGTTTAAAACCGGAATGACTGGTGATCTAATGATCAAAACCAGGATGTTTGTTTGATGGTAACTTCAGATATAGTACCGCTTCACTGTGTCTGAGTTGATAAGCCGTGGAAATTCATCTCCTATAATCTGAGAGCACCTACTGTCAATACTTCCTTGACAACAAATGGGCCTTCCCAATTAGGAGTGAATTTTCCCTTAGACTGATCTTGGTTGTCAATGATCTTCTTCAAAACCAAGTAATGTTGTTTAAACTGCCATAGTTGGACTTTTCTGTTGTAGGATCGTGCAATCCTTTGCTGATATAACTGACCATGGAAGATAGCCGTGGTTCACCTTTAGTCTATCAGAGACAATTGGTGATACCTATCTTGTACCCATTAATCTTTATCCAACTTAGAATCCATCAACACTTTGAGGGATTCCATTTCCACCTCTATGGGGAGCACTGCTTCCATCCCATAGGCTAATGAGTAGGGGGTTACCCTTGTAGAAGTACGCATGGAAGTTCTGTAGGCTAATAAAGTCAGATGCAAGAGGTCAGGCCATCCTTTGTGATTGGTGGACATTTTTTGCATGATCTTTTTGATGTTTTTATTAGCCGCTTCAATAGCACCATTCATCTTTGGATGGTAGATGACGGAGTTAAGGTGTTTGATGTGGAATTTTCTGCATAACTCCTCCATCATTTTGTTGTTGAGGTTCTTAGCATTGTCTGACACAATGACCTCTGGTTGTCCATATCGACAGATGACATTATTTCTCATGAAAGCAATGATGACTTCTTTAGTAACCCTGGGGAAGGATGCTGCTTCTTCCCATTTGGTGAAGTAGTCGATCATGGTGAATATGAATCGATGTCCATTACTGGCTTTGTGCTCGATGGGCCCGATCACGTCCATTCCCCACATTGAGAAGGGCTATGGCGAACTCATATTGTGGAGTTCCCTTGGAGGGGCGTGGATGGAATTTCCATTTATCTAGCATTGATAGCACCTCTTGATGTGATCATCACAGTCAGCTTTGAGTGTAAGCCAATAATGCCCTGTTATGAGGATCTTCTTGACAAGTAGGGGTCCGCCATGTGAGAGCCACATACTCCACCATGGATCTCATCCATGAGCTTTTGAGCTTGGTCTTTATCCAGACATCTAAGGAGACCTAATCATGCATCTCTTTTATATATTGCATCTCCGTTCAGGTATAATTTCATAGCAAGTCGATGAATCCGCCTCTTCTTAGTTAGGCTCGCCTCACTGGGTGTAGATCCATCTCGTAGATATTCCTTGATGTGCTGATACCAAGGGTTATGGATAGGAGGTAGTTCATCCGATACTTCTCCAACATAGTTCCCATAGGCTGGGGCCTTTTGCAGTGCAAATGTGATGCTTGGCATGTTTTCCTTTCAGGTATGTGAACCAAGGAGGCCAACGTTGCTAATGCATCTGCAAAATCATTCCTATTACGAGGAATGTGTAGAAAGGAGATTTATTCAAACTCCAAAGCCATCTGTAAAACTTGTCGATGGTAAGGCAGCAAATGTAATTCTTTGGTTTGATAGATTCCCACGGATTGTCTGATTACCAACTCTGAATCCCCAAAGACAGTTAACTGCCTAACGCCCATTGAACGGGCAAGTTTTAGCCCCATGATACAACCTTCATACTTAGCTGTGTTATTGGTGCTCACAAACTATAATTTGACTGGGACAAGATACTACTCCCCCGTACCGGATACTAGAACTGCTCCAGCTCCAGAACCTTCTGTGTTAACAGCTCCATCAAAATACATTTTCCACGTACGACATGTATCGTACTGATGGTATTGCTGAACTGTCATTACCCCTTCATCGGGGAAGTATGTTTCCAAGGGTTTGTAGTCCCCTGCAGGTGCGTCGGCCAGTTGATCCGCAATTCCTTGACCTTTGACAAACTTTTGCGTCACGTAGACGATGTCAAATTGCTGGAGGATTAACTGCCATCTGGACAGTCGACAATTCAGTATGGGCTTACTAAACACATACTTGAGAGGATCCACACGGGATATGAGATGGGTTGTGTGACCATGGAGGTAATGCTATAACCTCATGGAAGCCCATGCTAAAGCACAACAAGTTTTCTTAATCAGAGTGTACTTGTCAGTAATGCTGAATCTTTTGTTGAAGTAATAGATAGCTCGTTCATGTCCTCTATCGTCTTTTTGCCCCAGCATACAGCCCATAGCATTGTCATTTATGGACAGGTACATGAATAGGGGAACATCATCCCTGGGTGGTACCAAAATAGGAGTGTTAATCAGTTGCTCTTTAATGGTAAGGAAGGCTTTCTGACACTCATCGTTCCATTTCATGGAGGAGTTCTTCCTTAACAGCTTGAAGATGGGCACACATGTTGCTGTGAGTTGAGAAATGAACTTGCTAATGAAGTTGATTCTTCACAAAAATCCCCATATTTCCTTTTCTGTTTGAGGAATGGGCATTTCCTTAATGGCCTGGATTTTGGTAGGATCCAGTTCAATCCCTTTGTGGCTGACTAGGAAACCTAGCAACTTGCCTAACTTAACACCAAAGGCGCACTTAGCTGGATTCAACTTCAAGTTGTACTTACGCAACCTGTTGAAAAGCTTTCTAAGATGGTCTAAATGGTCTTTTTCCTTTTGAGATTTGGCAATGATGTCATCCACATAGATCTCTATCTCCTTGAGCATTAAATCGTGGAAAAAAGCCATCATAGCTCGCTGATAGAATGCCCCAGCATTAATGAGGCCGAATGACAACCGTTTATAACAAAAAGTCCCCCAAGGCATGATGAAAATAGTTTTCTCACGGTCCTCTTCAGCAACCATAATTTGATGGTACCCCACAAAGCAATCGGTAAAGGAGTACATGCCTTATTGAGCAGTATTGTCAATAAGAATGTGGATAAAGGGCACGAGAAAGCTATCTTTAAGGCAAGCTTTGTTCAAATCCCGGTAATCCACGCAGACTCGCACCTTTCCTCCTGGTTTAGGCACGGGAACAATGTTGGATATCCACTTCAGATATGTAGACACCATGATAATGCCAGCTTGAAATTGTTTCGCAATTTCTTCCTTTACCTTTAAACTCCTCTCATGTTTCAATCGCCTGAACTTTTGCCTAACTAGCTTGAATCCTTCTTTAATGGGAAGGCGATGAAGAACAATGTCAGTGGACAAACCCACCATGTCTTCATGTGACCATACAAACACATCCTGGAATTGGGTTAATAGTGCAACCATGTCATTCCGCTGATTTGTGGTAATTTCTGAACCAATATGGATTAGCTTAGGGTTTTCTAAGGTTCCAAGATTGAAAGAAGTGGTTTAATCAAGATTGGGTTTAGGTTTGTCTGTGACCCATTCCTTAATCTCCTAAGGTGTCTTAATGTCCTCTTGTATATCTATCAAGTCTGAGTCCAACTTTGCATCAAAGTTACAGCTCTTGTGGAGAGAAGACACCTCATCAGCAAGTACAGGAACATCTAAATTCAGAGTCCCTCGTCCACCAATGCATGGAGTGCTGCTCCAATTGTCGAGGGCAAAGTCCTAAAGGACTACAGTGATGGAGGGATCGTCATTGTCCTCCTTCTCCCGAATGATAACCATGACATCTGGGCAATCATCATCTGGGGTATATCTGTTTGTATGTTCATCATGAACAATAATGCGTATACCTGACATCATCAAGGCGATGCCATGTTTACGTTTTCGTTCCTTTTTTTCAACTTCAGGATCAGGAATCAGCACCTCTTTTGCTTTGATTGACACTGGTTTAGGAAACAACATGGCCACAACATGGGCTGGCACCTTTACTGGAGACTGTATCAACTCATGGGGTAAAGGTAGAGAAAATCGCCGTAAAGCGGAAGCTTGAGGAACCTGCTTGTGCTTATGAGGGTTCCTATGACTGGAACTGGCAGAATAGCCTAGTCTGGCAGTTCCAATTTGACTGGACACTTGAATAGGGTGCTTAATACCCTGCTGATTTTTACCAAGCCCTTGTCCAGGCTAATGACCCAATAACATCATTTCTTGAATGACCAACATATCTTCGGCAGAAATCTTGGGTACAGGAAGTGGCGCTCCAATAGAATGGTATTGCGTGGTACACACTTCCAGAGTATGAAAACTGGCCGGTTCAACTTCTGAATTGAAGCTGATGATTGGTAGAGTTCCTTGTTCAGGACATTCTGGCTCATCGTTGACAGTGACTAGACTGTTATTGACAATGTATTTGAGTTGTTGATATAGTGTGGAGGGAACGGCTCCAGCCATGTGTATCCATGGTCTCCCCAATAATAGGTTGTATCCTGAATCTATCTCGAGGACGTGGAAGGATACATTGAAAGTATTTGGACCAATCTCAATTGGTAACTCAATCTTTCCAACAGAATTTCGTCGGGATCCATCAAAATCTGTGATAACCGTCTGGCTGCTTTGGATCAGCTTGAGATTGACATTCATCTTCACCAAGGTGGCATAAGGACAGATATTTAGAGATGAACCTCCATCTATCAAAACTCCAGCTAACATATACTTGGAAGACAAAACTATAATGTGCAATGACTTGCAATGACCGGTCCATTCGGGCGGTATGTCGTCATCAGTGAAGGATATCACATTGTTGTTGAAAATGTGATCAACCAGATGTTGAAATTTTTCCACATCCACTGATTTTGGCAAGTAGGCTTCTTCCAAAACCTTCAATAAGTTCTTCCGATGATCTTTGGAAGAGAAAACCAAGTCCAATATAGATATCTGGTGTGGAGCTTCTCGCAAGCTTAAAACCACCTTGGCTTCATTATGGCCCATAGTGTAGAGGAATTTTTCAATCTTCTGCATGGGAATCTTCCCCTTTGCTTCACAAGTAGGTTTCATAACCCGTTGAGGAAGATACAGTGGATTTTCCCTTGACACTATAGCAGTAGTATGAGACGTGGATCCTTCAGCTTCTCCATAATTCCATAAAATTTTGTGTAAGCTGACAACAGGATGTTGTGGTCTGAAGGGTAAAGAAATTGGCTTTGGTGCAACCACTTTCAAAGGATTGTCAGCTCATTTGAGTTGAATTGCTTGTATGGGAAATGCTTTGACAGTCTCATCATCCACTTCGAATATAACTGCTACTAATCCCTTCCATTTAGTTGGACATGCATTCCCACTCTTGAGTTGCACAATGTAATCATATGCTAGTTGCAGGACACCACTATCAATAAGATTCTTAATTAGATGGAGGAGTGCCCAACATTTTTCTATGTTGTGACCGTGAGAATATGAATGATATTGACACACTTCATCGGAGTTGAACCGTCCTGAACGGGGATTGATTAAAGGCAGAAGGAAGGTAATTCTTCCTTCATTGATCAGCATTTGCAATATCTCCTCCATAGATTGGCCCAGATAGGTAAATTCCCTCTGATTGGTAAAATCCCGACGGGCTTTAGCATTTGCTCTCTTCGCAACCTTATCTTCTATAGCTCCGCTTTCCGAAGGTGGTGATGGAGCATTCATAACAAAAGGAAGGAGATACGCATGCTCCTGACTGATTAATTGGCGTGTGACTTGATGCTGATGGGTCACCAGTTATGCCAATTGCTCAATTTGCTTGCAAATAGCTTTCATCTTTCGTTCCATTGTAAATTGGAACTTTACATAATCCCATCTATCAACACCATCTTTGAGGGTTTGGGATGATTCACCATTAGAACCGAAACACTGTCCAGTGCTCCAACTAATCATGTTGACCTCTTCTTCTTTATGTTGAGGAAGAGGGTTGTCTTGCATTTGAGGTTGATCTAGTTTGGTGACCACAATCTCATCGTTGTCTATTAAATCTTGGATCTTGTGTTTCAAGGCCCAACAATCTTGAGTATCATGTCCAGGTGCTCTGGCATGATAAGCACACTTCCGAGTAACATTAAAACCCCTCCCATTAGGGTTGGCTGATGGAAGAAGATGTGTAATTTTCTTCTGAGTAGTCAGAAGATCAAGAATATTCTCGAGCGAGTACCCTAAGGGTGTGAACGTTCGAGGATGCTTTACTTCTCCACTTTTAGACAATGGAGGATTTGAAAATTGTGCTTGAAAAGGGGAGTAGTTTCTCCTCTGTATAGGCATGTTTTGATTGCCTTTTTGACCTTGTAATATTAAGGAAATATCCTCCTCTTTCTTTTTATGGACCCTCCGGGGGTTGTTTCCATAAGATCCGGATTGGATGTGCTCAACAACTACTTTAAGAGTGGCTAGGTCTTGAATTTTACCAGACTTCAATCCCATTTCAGCCATCTCTCCGTGCTTGATCATTTCAGAAAATGGTTTGCCAATACCAGCTAAGACTCTCTCATAGAAAGGAGCTTCCTGTGCATCTATGAATGTCATGACCATTTCTGATTCCGTCATGGAAGGAATAACTTGAGCAGCAAGGCGCTTCCACCTTTGAGCATACTCTCTGAAAGACTCATTAGACTGTTTCTTGACCTTGGTAATTTGGTACCCACAGAGCCATCTCGAGATTGAAAATCAGATTGAGTGAGGAAGGCGTGAGCTAGCTCTTCCCAACTATGGATCTTTGAGTTGTCTAATCTATTATACCATGAACGGGCTTCTCCAGTCAGACTCTTCTAAAACAGATGCATTCTGAGCTTTTCATTTTTCGCGTAAGATCCAAGTTCTCCAATGAACACCTTTAAATGTGTATAAGGATCCCCTAATCCGTCATATTTTTCATAATCAAAGGTTTTGAATTTCTCTGGATAATGAACACCAGGGAAGATGCAAAGGTCAGCATATGAAACACTTCCATGTGTTCCAATCCCTTTGAGAACACAGATAGTTTCCTCCATTTGGAGTACTTTCTTCCTGATATCACCGGTGTCTGGATCTCCTTTGAGATGGGTGCTTTCAGGGTCTTTCTTGGTTGTATCCAACTGAGGTTCTGGATTTGTTTTATCCAGACCTTGTGTTCCTCCTTGTGTAGAGGATTCTATATGTGGAGGCATCTTTGTACCCTTAGTGGACTGATGCAATTCTTTAAGCAAGACAACCAAATTTGTGATTTGCTGACTTAATCCATCAAATTCTTCATGAGAAACATGATTAGACTGGTTAGATGAAGACATGATTGGTTGTAGGCTCGTGTCCTTTTTGGTTTTTGAACGGGTAACAGGCCCAATAATTTCCCTACAAAAGACTTATGCAGTTTAGTCTTGGGGTAATGTAAATGTTATCATAATCTGTCCGTTTTAGGAATGTTGTCCTGCAAAACTGGGTGTTAATTGATAACATGTATGCATAAGCAATCTTCATATTTTCCATTACATAAAGATGAACATGGAATAAAATTACAAGTAAATGCTTTTACGAGTAATTGAAAATGGAAAGCATGAAGAGACTTTTCTCCGCGTTTGGTTTATCAGAGGTTGACCTATCTTAGGGTTACTCTCGCGGCTTTTTGGCATGAAGGTTCCTAGATCATCGCAATCTACTTGACGGGAAGTTAATCCGGTCTTTCAACTGGAGCGAATCTGGGTGGTGCCTTTCCCGAGCCCCGTTGGAATTATTCTTCCTATGAGTCCACAAATCAAACACCGACAGGATAGCCTCCTAGTGGAGGAACCACACAACATACATTCACATACAACGTGTCTCAACGTTTATGAAAATGATGACATGTGCGAAGCACTAATATCACAGATAGATATAGTATAGTGCAGTAAGTAAAATGAATTCGTACACATTCATCATAAATGTAAATGCAACATTCACACACAAACATACAACAGTTTTGAAAAGCTTGTAATAGCGGCTTAAGCCCTCTTAGTGGAGTCCCCAGCAGAGTCACCACCTGTCGACGTTGAGATTTTTAATTGTCCCTTTTCGTTACTTGTTCTTTGGTGTTCTCATGTTAATGTGAGATTTGTTTAAAAAAACAAGTGAAAAAGGTTCGACATGTATAATGTTGACGATTTGACTTTAAGAGTCGCCAGTTAGTGTATTTAACTGGTTGCACCAACACAACCGAAAAGGTTTGCACATTGACCAAGTGATATGACACTGCTAAATGGGTCTGTGAAACCGAGATTCATTTGAGTTCGGGGGCTTGATTATATGGAGGGAAGGTGTTAGGCACCCCCCGACATCTGTGTTGCCACGGTGACCGCCACTTTTCAAGAAACTATTGTATGAATGTGTATGTGTGTGTGGATCAATATGCAATTATTCGAAAGTAGTGTGAGGTCTCGTTCACACCTATATACAAAGGGTTTGAATTTATAGAAAAATTCAGTTGTAAGCAAGATATAGCAGAGAAGTTTTATAAAAAGAGGTTTTTCAAACCCTGTGCTCAATATGAATTGAGACCTTTTCATAATTCCATTTTATTATTAAAATATTCGGCTTGTTTGCTTTTATTTTTGAGATGCGAAGCATCTTCGAGAAAATAATATATAGCAATGCCGAACTCCTCATGGGCATGACAGCCATCCAAGGAAATTCAGACACTATAAATAATGTACAAGTTGCTTACAGCTGAAAAAAGGTCCATCACGGGAACCGAATCTAGATTCAGTAGACTGAATCTGTGATCACATGATTCCTAGGCTCACATGATACTGCAGTTTGTATGGAAAGCAGTAAGCAGTTATATATATAAAAGCTGTAAATATATATACAGACATGATCAACCACCGCGAAGCAACTCCATGGGGGATCGAAATGTAAATATATAAAAGAAGTAAATACATACATGATCAACCACCACGAAGTAAACTCCAGGTGGGAAGAAATATAAATAAAGCTGTAAAAGCAATCAATTGCCACGAAGTAAACTCCAGGCATGACGAATTGTAAATAAAGTTGTAAAAGGCCACAGAGTAAACTTCAGGCCTGACAGAAATGTAAATATAAATATATATATATATATATGTATGTATGTATATATATATATAAAAGCAGTAAACGCATCGGATGTAGATCCAGGCTCATCGGATATGTCCAACAACAATTATATATATATATATATATATATATATATATATATATATATATATATATATATATATATAAAAGCAGGTAAATGCTTCGAATATAAATCCAGGCTCATCAGATATGTCTGACAACATTTATATATATATATATATATATATATAAAAGCAAGTAAATGCTCCAGACATAAGTTTAGGCTCAATCGAGGCATAACTCGATAATGTTAGTCCATATATAAAATATATACATATATAAGTATATATATATAGATAGAAATGAAAACCACGGACCAAAGTCCGGGCATACGCACACAACACGACTCTCAATGTGTATAACAATGTGTGCAAATATGAAGAAAAAGGCTTTATAGAATGTAAGAAGGCTTATAGTGGGCTGCTAATGTAGACTTCTATGACTCTATATGGATAAACACTCAGCTCCCGCTGGATAAAAATGTAGCTATATGTGAGCTAACAAATGTTTAGAATGAGGAAACACTCAATATGGGTGTGTATAGAGCAAATTGGACAGGGCTTCCTCGCCTTTCTCTCTTTTTCTCCCTCAAAATGGCTGGCCCAAGGTCTATATTTATAGGCCGATGGCAGCAGTGTACTACTAGGCGGCCGCATGCTTGCACTTGCGGTATGGTCTAGGTGTCCCCTAAGCTCATGGTCTTGTCGTCTCAAAGTACGTGCACTCGTGCACTATAATGTCCACTTGAACATGCAGAACTTCAATCTGAGCATCCAAACAAGGTATATATGACCTTCTTTGGACCACTTGTGTCTAGAGTTACGCAATGACATGGATTAGAGGTTGTACGAAGTCAGGAAGAGGGGACCATGCCCATAGTCTTCAAGCTTCAAATTCTATCCGGTGTATCGCCACGCGTAATAGTCACTCGGGGTTGTAACTCCTTGGTTCTTGTGGGACATCATTGTAGGTCTGTATGTATTAAGTGTTGAGACGACGCACATGTGTTGAGGTGTCAAGATGACGTTTGACTCTTCACCGGGGTTATCACCGGTTTGAGATAAAAGCATACGTTGCTTAGGGTTACATCTGAGATTGGACTACTTGTTTGTATGCCGCAATGTCATCTTGTGAGGGTGCCTGTGTGCCCGGTGTTAGCTTCGGGTCTGAGGTATGAGTGACTCGGCAGGAGGTTTGAGATTGAAGCTGATAGCATGCATTTGAAACAAGCACTTCCGGAGTTATCGCCGGAAATACGATAACATTCATTGGGGTTATCGCCAAGGACGAAACTCGGGGTTATCTCCGAGGTTGGAGATGATCCTTCTGGTTTGTGTTTCAGGATTGAAAATGATGTTCCCGGTGTGTGTCCCGGGTTTTGAGATTGACCTCCGGTAGTATCCGGAATGGATGTGAGTTGTCTTCCAGGGTTATCTTCGAAAGATGAATCTACCCTCCTGCAATGTCAGTATCAGGCGTGCAAAAAAATTCGAGTGTCTACAATGGTGGCAACTGGCAATGGAATTCCAGGTATTATTCATATAACTTTTATTTTCTTATACATGATTTTCCTATTTATAGTACATTATTTTATAAAGGAATTTTGAAGGAGGAATTTGAGTTCTTTTAGAAATCAAATTTCAATTTAATCAGATAGACAAGCTTTATGTGTTTAGTTAAAGATCAGTTCGTTCAAAGTTGATCGAGATCTACTTGCAATGATTGTGTATGCTATGTACCCTTGTATGTATATGTTTTAAAACGGTGATTCTGGGGACGAAATCTTTATAAGGGAGGGTGAATGTAATAACCCAAGATTTCCTATATAAATAAATCAAAAATTTTGCGTATAATTTTTTTTATAAAGGTAGAAATATGTGTTAGGCAATGTGTATATATATGTATGTGATAAATAAAAAATTATTTATTACATTAATTATTGCAAATATTTTATTTTAGAATTATTGATTATTATAAATTATATTCTTATAATAACTAATTTTATAGTAGAAATATTTTTATTAATTATTTTCCATGAAAATATGATTATTATATTATTTAAATAATATATGAAATGATTTTTAGAATAATTATAATAATTATTTTATTATATGAATTTTAGTATGATTATTAAGTTAACTATTTTAACTTAATTAATAATGTTAAGTATGGCAGATAAATCAGATATGGAATCCAAACCCTAATTTTGGATTTTGATCAAGACATAAGGATAATAATACAATATTAATAATATTTTGATTTTTCAGTGCTATAAATATATACTACATGTATGTATTGATAATGGTTGGTCAATTATGGTGTATTATGACCAAACCTTAGCAATATTTTTATAAACCCTAATATTACTGTTAAACCCTAATTTTGAAGTCAAATGAGACTTTAAAATCTATTAAGACACTGTGTTATGTGTTATACGATTTGTATTTTAGGTAAAGCCTTATTATTATGGAAAACCATAATTATAAATTAAAACCCTAATTTCTGAAATTAGAAACCCTAATGTGAAACTTAAACTGGAGTTTATGCTCAGTCAGAAATAGTATTAATATGATTAATATCATGTATGGTAGATTTTATTGCTAATTAGGAACAACCTAATTAGTAATTTAAAACCCTAATATCTAGGACCCTAATTTGGTAATTAGAAACCCTAACTGTAATTTGGTAACCCTGTTTATCAAAATTAGGAAACCCTAATTGCTAACTTAGAATGTTTAATGCTAATTAGTGGGCTTTAAACCCTAATGTTCTTGTATAATGTAATTTGAAATCCTAATTACAAATTTTTAACCCTAATTATTAAGTTGTGAATCCTAATGGCTAATTATAAACCCTAATCGCTAAATTATCAAACTTAATTATAATTAGTAAATTGTTAAACTTAATGTTTAATTTCTAAGTATTAGAAAACCTAAATTAATTAAGAAACCTTAATTACTATTTTAAGAAACTAAAATTTTCATTTTTACCATAATTGCAAAATCCTAGAAATCCTATAAAAATCTTTGTGTTAAAACCTTAGGGTTAAACCCTAAGGGTCAAACCCCAAGGGTTAGAAAAATGACAATTGTACTGTAAAATCCCAAATTTTATGAATAAAGATTTATTTTTCTCGAAATATTTTTTTGAATATTATGGTGTGGATTTGAGATAATGTTATAATTGTGGGTAGTATTTATAAATTTTGCAAAGTATGCAAGTTGTTGTATTATATTCGATTGGTCGGGGAATATTCGTTTTAGCAGGGAATATTCGTACAACGACGCAATCATTGGTGGACTCCACAACAGAATTATTGTCGGATTGAGAAAACGACAAAAATATTTTTATAAAAATAACGGCGGAAGTTTTACTGCAGTAATATTGTTGAACTACTCGGTAGTAAAGTAAATACGATGTCTGGCATAAGTGGTTGCACCAGTAGCTGCGATTATTGATTATTGATGTGAGAAATCACTCAATTATACTCAATTATTACTACAAAGAATTGTTGCATCATATCTCTCATATTATTGATTCGATTATTGTCACAGTATCATCTGCATTATATGTTATATTATTAAATCAATAATTGAGACGACAAAGTTATTCATATTATTAAATTGCAATATTTACAATGTCTAGAAGTTCTGTCAAGGAGAGGTTTGGTCACCTAATTGAGCGTCAATAGGGAGAAATCCTTATTGGAAAGCCCACTCTTTCCTGGGAACAACCTGGTTGTAAAATATTGTGAGTTATAATATTAATGATGAATAAGTTCGTGTTAATTAAAGATGAATTTGATAGTTTCATTGTGTTGGGATTATTTATGTTAGTAGAAATTGACATCTATTCCGATGATAATTGATGTCTGGAGGTTTTATTTTCTTCAATCGGGTATTTGGGACACTTTTTGTGTCGAAGTACTATTCACGAGTTACTATTCACGAGTTACTATTCACCCGAATAATATATTTCTTTTCGATCCAAATTATTTTTGGGTACAATAATTTATAATAGTAAATCAATATGGATCGCTGGTTTAAAGTTTTAATAGTAAATCAGTATGGATCGCTGGTTTAAAGTTTTAATAGTGAATCAGTATGGACCGTTGCTTTAAGTTTTAATATGGACCGTCCGTTTAAAAGTAAATCAATCTGGACCGTTCATGAATTAGTTACTATTCAATCCATTCTCCTATAAATAGAAGCTCATTCCTTCATTATTTCCTACGAACTCACTGAAACTCTAGAGAGAAAAATTATAGAGAGAAAGAAGAAGAGTATTCTGCTACGTCACTATTTCAGTATCCAGTTTTCTTCTAAGGTAAGGGGTATTATTTCTTTTGTATTCATGAAGAGAACCCCTGTTATTCCATTATTTATTATTCTGTTGGAATTGTGACGCCCCCAAAATTAGGTATACATCACCCATCTTGGGTCACCACTTACATGGTACAGAATTTAAATACAACTTACTAACATAATCACGTGTATAATAATACGACATAAATCGTGAGTTTAAATACAAATATCGTCTACTAGATATTATACAAACTCAAAAAAAGTCCTCATTACAATTATTATCACACTATTTCACGTAATAGTGAGGACTACTAATGCTATCTTCAGACCATCACTGCTTTCCCCAACTCGTCCCAAATTATATTCTCATTTCACGAAGAGAATGAAGGAAAGAAAGGGTGAGCTCAACTAGCCCAAAGAAGAAATATTATGACTAAGATAATGCGTAATAAATTATCAATAGTCTTCAACAATGTTAAACCGATAAAATACAATAGACAACCGGGGTTTAACTGCAAGCTGAATATCTAATCCATTAAAAGAGTCAAGTAGAAAATAAAGTCTACTATCTTTTAGGTTTTAAAAGGTTTTTCATCATCATTATAGCCGAGACTCACTTTTAATAAATATTCCACATCATCGAATCACCCCGCACTACTACTGCCAAGGATATTCTTTAGTATCACGACCACAATTATTCATGCACTACGGGCCAAGAATATTTATGTATTCATTAATGGTCATGATCATGCCAACAATCGTCCATCAATGCACTACTGACCCATCGAGGATTTTTACCACATCATTTGTAACATTACGGTCATGATTACACCGAATAGTCTCTCGGTCATAATCATACCAAGTCCATCTATGCACTATGTGCCACGTATGACTTTAAAAATATAAACATGAGGATGATGACAATGATATAAGAATTCAATAAAACAAGTTCAAGAATTATTTTATCCAGAATTATTAACGTCCAAATTATCAACATGATCTTCGTTTTGTAGGGTAAAATTCAAGAATGATCGGAAGAATATTTTCATGAAAAGATATTTGGATGAAACGCAAATATCAAGGATATTCCACTAATTTCATGGAGTATAGAAGTCAAAGTTTTAACCAACTAGGTATAATAAAGAATGGAATAACAAAAGAAATCACCATGCATGCGATAGACCTAATGCATGTGTTATTCCAATGAGAATAATAAATAACGGAACCAGTGTCGTGAAATTCACACCGACGGGATGTTCCAATGTAATAATAAAGATGGAACCAGGTCCTGTAAAACACACACGAGATAGGATATTCCAACGAGAATAATAAAGATTTTAATCAGTCCGGTGTAAAACACATGCATGTGATGTTCCAACGAGAATAATAATAAAGATTTTAACCAGTCCTGTAAAACACACGCATGTGATGTTCCAACATAATAATAAAGATTTTAACCAGTCCTGTAAAACACACGAGCAGATGTTCCAATGTAATAATAAAAGATTTTAACCGGTCCTGTAAAACACACGCATGTGATGTTCCAATGAATAATAGAAGAATGTCACCAAGTATAGGTAAACACATATACAAAGTTATTCCAATGTAATAATTAGCAATGGAATAACAACAGTTCTCTTCATGAATAAGAAAGAATAACACCCTTACATTTGGTAGGAGATTGAATATTGCAGTGAAGTAAGTAGTAAAAAATACTCTTCTTCTTTCTCTTATTCTCTCTATACTTTCTCTCTATATCTTGAATGAATTAAGTGAAAAATAATGAAACCCTAGGCCTCTATTTATAGAAGATTTCTAGCTTAGCACCGCCGTGTGTGAAAAGGCATGTGGCTTGACGAATCGGTTTGACGCTCAGTAATGTGAAACGACAAGTGGTTCGACGTCTGGTAAAGGTAATTACTATTAACGAAGGTAAATACTATTGACGAAGGTAAATACTATTCACAAGGATAATTACTATTGATGAAGGTAATTACTATCGATGAAGGTAAATACTATTCACAAGGGTAATTACTATTGACGAAGGTAATTACTATTGATTTAAGAGACTCTTAGATGATGACATATATGAGCCCCCATAAAATAATCAAACTTACCACAAATCATTTTTTTTCATCAACACATATTTAATCTTTCAACAATTATTAATCATTTATAACTTGTCGCCTCAATTATTGATTTAATACTATAACATATTATATAGATGATAATCGTGACAATAATTGAATCAATAATATAAGAGATATGATGCAACAATTATCGTAGTAATAATTGAGCATAAATGAAGTGTGACTTCTCACGTAAGCATCAATAATCAATACCGTACTACTATGCAACCACGCCAGACATCGTATCGTATTTTTTTACCACCGTAGTTCAACAGCTTTTTACTAAGTAACACCTCCGCCAAGTATTTTTATAAAATATTTTTGTCGCTTTCTCAATCCGACAATAATTTCATTATGGGGTCCACCAATGATTGAGCCATTGTACGAATATTCCCTAACAAAAAGAATATTCCCCACCAAACGAATATTTTATAACAACTTGCATACTTTTGCAAAATTTATAAATATTACCCACAACTATAACATTATATCAAATTTATTCCATAATATTCAAAAATAATATTTATAGAAAAATTCATCTTTATTTATAAAAGTCGGGTCTTACAACCTCCCTTCTTATGAAATTTCCCTCGAAATTAGGGTATACTGGTATGTCAAGAGGTAAGGATACCTTGATTTCATTTCGATTCTAACTCCCAAGTCATTTCCTCAACATCGTGGTTCCTCCACAAAACTTTGACTTGAGGTATAACCTCGAGCGTAGAATATGTTCCTTCTTATCCAAATTTGAACAGAACCTCTTCATACGTCAAATCTTCCGCTATTTCGTCCGGGTTCAAACTCAATAATATGGTTCGGTCTTTCACATATTTACGTAACATAGATATGTGAAAAACGTTATGAACACGAGACATATTTGGCAGAAAGCGAGTCTATAGGCCACCATTCCTACCTACTCGATCGAGGATGAAAATGGACCGATGAATCGAGGATTAAGTTTTCCTCTCTTTCCAAATCTTGTAACTCCTTTCCATGGAGCAACTCTTAACAACACATGATCTCCTATATTGAATTCCACGCCCTTTCGATGAAGATCAAGATAACTCTTTTGTCGATTTTGTGAGGTTTTTATACGTTGTCGGATCGTTTGAATCTTTTTCCGTAGTCATACGCACTCAACTCCGGTCCCAACAACATTGCTTCACCCACCTCATCCCAAAGATCTTCGAGAACGACACTTTCTTCCATACAACGCTCGAATGGAGCCATGCCAATACTTGCTTGATAACTGTTGTTGTAGGAAAACTCCACCAATGGTAAGAACTTGTCCCAACTCCCTGAAATCAAGGACACAGAGTCTTAATAGATCTTCAAGAGTTTGAATAGTCCTCTCCGATCGTCAAATCCGCTTTGAGGATGATATGCCGAGCTAAATCGTAAGTCTGCGCCATAGCTTTTTGCAAACTAACCCAAAATCGTGAAGTGAATCTTGGGTCTCGATCGTAAACTATGGATACCGCAAGATACCATGCAGCCTTACAATCTCGTTTATGTACATACTGAGCAAGACGTTCAAGTGTATAAGTTTCTCGTGTCGGTAAGAAATGAGCGAGACTTGGTCAACCTATCAACAATGACCCAAATCGCATCAATGCCTTGAGAAACCTTAGGAAGACCGTAGAACGAAATCCATGGTAATGTGCTCCCACTTCCATTCGGAATTTCAAGTGGTTGCAATGGACCTTTTGGTACTTGATGCTCCGCTTTAACTCGTTGACAAGTTACACACCTTGAGATAAATAAATATCTCTCTCTTCATATTGCTCCACCAAAATGTATGGCGAATATCATGATACATTTTGGTACTCCTGTGATGAATTGCAAATGGTGTGTTGTGCGCCCATCATCATGATATTATACTTTAAATCGTGGTCGTTAGGAACACAAAGTCCGGAGTTGACTCAAGTATTCCTTCTTCATCGATTCTTGCTTCCTAAGATAGCACCTTCTTGCACTTTCTTCCTCATACGCATCGCCTCAGTGTCCGTAGCTTGAGCAAACTTTTAACTTTATCGATTAAAGTTGGTTCTACTCAGATACTCGCTATCATCACATGCATCCCCGAGTCTTTAACTCTATCTCCATCCTTTGCAAGTCACACAAATGGGCCTTTGCGTTGACAATATCGCACTCGTGCTTGCATATATGATTTTCTACTCAATGTCGCCTACCACGTTCGCTTTTTCGGATGGTATTGGATGGTATGATCATAATCTTTCAACATTTCAAGCCAACGTCGTTGTCGCATGTTGAGTTCCTTTTGAGTGAAGAAATATTTAAGGCTTTTATGATCCGTAAAGATCTCCACTTTCTCCCCATACAAGTAATGCCTCCAAATTTTAAGTGCAAAAGATAACAAATGCCAACTCTAGATCATGAGTAGGATAATTCCTCTCATATTCTTTGAGTTGTCGCGAGGCATAGGCTATAACTTTTCCATGTTGCATAAGAACACATCCCAACCCTTTTGCCCAAGCATCATCAGAGATGACAAATCCTCCGAACCGATGGTATTGTCGTAACAATGTCTTTGAAATAAGTCTCCTCTTGAGTTCTTGAAAACTCTTCTCACATTCTTCGCTCCAACCGAACTTTATATCTTTCTCGAGTCACCGAAATATCGGAGAGTAGCGATTCGAGAAAATCCTTCCACGAATCTCCGATAATAACCAAATTAAACCGACAAAGCTACGTGATTTTTGCCATCGATTTAGGTTGTTCCCGACTTTTGAATAGCTTCAATCTTTTGCTTTGGGTCAATGGATATTCCATGACTTGATACCACGTGCCCAAGGAATGCTACTTCTTCGCCGTAACTCGCATTTCTTCAACTTGGCATAAAGCTTATATTCACGAAGCTTTTGGAGTGTCACCTCAAGTGTTGCTTCATGATCTTCACGGCTTTTGGAATAAATAAGGATGTCATCAATAAAGACGACCACAAAGTGATCTAAATATTCCTTGAATACTTTGGTTCATCATATCCATGAAGACAAAGAGAGCATTAGTCAATCCAAAGGACATGACTAGGAATTCATAATGCCCGCATCGAAGTTCCGAAAAAGCCGCCTTTGGAATGTCACGGTTCTAATCTTCAATTGGTGATATCCTAACGAAGATCAATCTTTGAAAAGAATTTGGCTCCTTGCAACCGGTCAAACAGTCATCAATACGTGGCAATGGATACCTATTTTGATGGTGACATGATTCAACTCCCGATAATCAATACAAAGTCGCATACTCCCATCTTTCTTCTTCACGAATAGAGCAGAGCACCCCAAGGAGAAGTACTAGAACGAATAAAGCCAATGTCTAACAATTCCTGCGCTTGGGTCTTTAACTCCTCAAGTTCAATAGAGCCATTCGATATGGGGCTTTGGAAATAGGTTTTGTCACCGGGTTCAAGGTCGATACAAAATTCAATTTCACGCCTGGGTAGGCCAGAAGTTCTTCTGGGAATACGTCAGAAATTTATTAACAATAGGAATATCGTTTAAAACCGGCGTATTTTTATTTAAATCGTGACATGAGCTAAGAAAGCTTGACATCCGCTTTTCAATAAACGAATAGCTTTATGGCTTGAGATGACCGTGATTGATTTTAATGGTTTGGTCGTTTGAATTAAGCATAATAGGTTGATTAGGAATATGAAAGCTAACAACCTTACGAAAATAATCAATTTTTGCATGATAAGTAGTTAACCAATCAATCCCTAGAATCACGCCAAATACAAGTATTTTAATGAAATAAGATCGATAGGTAATGTGAGGGTACCGATTTGAACCAAACAAGACTTATAAATAGTGGATGTAATGAAGGTTTCTCCCAACGGAGTTTTCACAGATAAGTCAAAGTCTAATTTCTCCTGAGTCAAATTTAATCGATGGCGCAAGTAGGAGAAATAAAGAATGGGTAGAACCGTATCAAATAAAGTATAGACTTCATTAGAGTTTATGATAAGCTTACCCGTGATGACCTCATTCGGATTCCTTGCTCTTTGGGAGGTCACAACAAACGCCTCCTCCTTAGACTACTGGGTTTGATTTTTCCGGGATGGCCTTTGGTGCCTCCATCCTAGCTGAATTTGTCTTCTGAACGCACAAAATTGAGATAAGTGACCTTCTCTTCCATAATTATAACATGCTTTGACTGGCATGACGCAGCTTGATCGATGTGTCCCTCTCCTCCGCATTTAAAGCATATGATAGGTGGTCTTTCTCTTCCTTAACAATGGGTGCTTTGGTCGACGCTTTCTTTCCACCATTTTTGAATCTCCGCTTTCTTGAAATGTCCATTCTTATTGTTTTGGCCGATTACCACCGGTGGTTACCATATCTCCGCCCGCTGATTCCTCCACGCTTGTTGTCACCGCTCGATGACTACTCACCGGTATTATAATTTTGCTTACCGCTTCTTTTTAGTTGTGTTGACTCATTATCGCGCTCCACTAATCGAGCCCTATTTACAACATCCTAATACAAACACGCTTTTATGAGAAATAAGATGTTGACGTATCTCCGGCTTCAAACCTCTTAAAAACATTCGTGCCATTCTCTCTTCATTATCCACCAAGTGGGACGCAAACCGTGATAACTCCGCAAATTTTGCCTCGTATTGCCACACGGTGTCCATATTGTTTTGTTCCAACTTGATAAATTCCACCTCCTTCATGTGGCGAATACTTTCGTGAAAGTATTTGTCGTTAAACGACTCTGAACTTCTCCCAAGATATCTTCAAGACAAAGAAGTTGAGTACGCTTTTACCGATTCCCACCAAGAATCCGCCTCCGCAAGCAACATAAAAAGCGGCAAAGGGAACCTTTTGCTCCTCGGAGCATCCCAAGACATCAAATATCTTGGTAATCTGCTTTATCCATGCTTTCGCCAAGAGGTTTTGCTCTCCCTTAAACTCCGGTGGTCCCAGCTCCTTGAATTGTTTAGCGGTGACCGCCGAGAGTTTTCCGTGTTTCCACCTATGTTTTGGACAGAGTCGTTCTCGCTTTCATTGCAGCATAAATCGCATAAAGCCTCCGAACATTTGATCATTCATCATTTGGTCAAGTTGTTGTTGTTTGCATGAGGATTGTCGCCTTCTGATGCACATTATCCCGATTATTGATATGTGGTGAATCAACGATCGCTGCGCTCCATTGCTATTCTCAACATTCTCGGATGTCATTTTCGATCATCGCCACAAAACAAAAGGTTAATTGACATGTAACAAATTATCCCTATCTTCCGACCAACCAATAATATAGCACATAAACTTAGGTAGGTCATACTAGCGAAGGTATTCCCGCCTCTCCCTCCTAGTACTATTCTCACATCTTAGCCAAGGATCATATCCCTAAGCTCGATACCAAATCGTGACGCGCCCCCAAAATTAGGTATACATCACCCATCTTGGGTCACCACTTACATGGTACGTAATTTAAATACAACTTACTAACATAATGCTGTGGTACAATACGACATAAACTGTGAGTTTAAATACAAATATCGCCTCACTAGATATTATACAAACTCAAAAAAAAGTCCTCATTACAATTATTATCACACTATTTCACGAATAGTGAGGACTACTAATGCTATCTTCGGACCATCACTGCTTTCCCGACTCGTCCCCCTATAATCTCATTTCACAGAAGAGAACAAAGTGAAAGAAAGGGTGAGCTCAACTAGCCCAAGAAGAAATATTATGACTAAGATAATGCGAATAAATTATCAATAGTCTTCAACAATGTTAAACCGATAAAATACAATAGACAACCAGGTTAATACTGCGGTAGGAATATGCAATCCATTAAAAGAGTCAAGTAGAAAATAAAGTCTACTATCTTTTAGGTTTTAAAGGTTTTTCATCATCATTATATAGCGAGACTCACTTTAATAAATATTCCACATCATCGAATCACCCCACTACTTCTGACCAAGGATATTCTTTAGTATCACGACCACAATTATTCATGCACTACGGGCCAAGAATATTTGTGTATTCATTAATGGTCATGATCATGCCAACAATCATCCATCAATGCACTACTACGACCAATCGAGGATTTTTACCACATCATTTGTAACATTACGGTCCATGATTACACCGAATAGTCTCGGTCATAATCATACCAAGTCCATCTATGCACTACAAAGCCACAGATGACTTTAAAAAATATAAACATGAGGATGATGACAATGATATAAGAATTAAATAAAACAAGTTCAAGAATTATTTTATCCGTGAATTATTAACGTCCAAATTATCAACATGATATTGCTTTTGAGAGTAAAATTCAATAATGATCGGAAGAATATTTTCATGAAAAGATATCGGATGAAACGCAAATATCAAGGATATTCCACTAATTTCATGGAGTATAGAAGTCAAAGTTTTAACCAACTAGGTATAATAAAGAATGGAATAACAAAAGAAATCACCATGCATGCGATAGATCGCATGCATGTGTTATTCCAATGTAATAATAAATAACGGAACCAGTCGTGAAATTCACACAAGCGTGATGTTCCAACAGAATAATAAAGATGGAACCCGTCCGGTGTAAAACACACGATAGATATTCCAACGGAGAATAATAAAGATTTTAACCAGTCCTGTGTAAAACACATGACAGGATGTTCCAACGTAATAATAAAGATTTTAAACCAGTCCTGTAAAACACACGATGTGATGTTCCAATGAGATAATAAAGACGGAACCGGTCCTCCGTAAACACACATGCAGTGATGTTCAGCCAGAATAATAAATAACCGAATTAACCAGTCCTGTAAAACACACGCATGTGATGTTCCAATGTAATAATAGAAGAATGTCACCAAGTATAGGTAAACACAGCATATCAAAGTTATTCCAATGTAATAATAAGCAATGGAATAACAACAGCTTCTCTTCATGAATAAGAAAGAATAACACCCCTTACATTTGGTAGGAGATTGAATATTTATGGCAGTTAGTGTAGTAACAAAATACTCTTCTTCTTTCTCTCTTATTCTCTATATACTTTCTCTCTATATAGCTTGAATGAATTAAATGAAAATAATGAAACCCTAGGCCTCTATTTATAGAAGATTTCTAGCTTAGCACCTCGCCGTGTGAAAAGGCAAGTGGCTTCGACGATCGTTTCGATGCCTCGAATGTGAAACGACAAGTGGTTCGACGTCCGGTAAAGGTAATTACTATTAACGAAGGTAAATACTATCGATTTAAGGTAAATACTATTCACAAGGATAATTACTATCGACGAAGGTAATTACTTTTCGACGAAGGTAAATACTATTCACAAGGGTAATTACTATTGACGAAGGTAATTACTATCGACGGAAGGTAAATACTATTCACAAGGGTAATTACTATTGACGAATGTAATTACTATATTGATGAAGAGACTCTTAGATGATGACATATGAGCCCCCATAAAATAATCAAACTTACCACAAATCATTTTTTTTTCATCAACACATATTTAATCTTTCAACAATTATTAATCATTTATAACTTGTCGTCTCAATTATTGATTTAATACTATAACATATTATACGTATGATCTTGTGACAATAATTGAATCAATAATATAAGAGATATGATGCGTGATTATCATAGCAATAATTGAGCATAAGCGGAGTGACTTCTCACGTAAGCATCAATAATCAATACCGTGTGCTACTATGCAACCACGCCAGACATCGCATTTTTACCACCACCTAGAGTTCAACAGCTTTTTAATTCGGTAACACCTCCGCAAGTTATTTTTATAAAATATTTTGTTGTTTTCTCAATCCGACAATAATTACATTGTGGGGTCCACCAATGATTGAGCCATCAGTATCGAATATTCCCTAACAAAAAGAATAATATTCTCCCACCAAACGAATATTTTATAACAACTTGCATACTTTGCAAAATTTATAAATATTACCCACAACTATAACATTATATCAAATTTATTCCATAATATTCAAAAATAATATTTATAGAAAAATTCATCTTTATTTATAAAAGCTGGGGTCTTACAGGAATAACCTATATACACGGTTTACCCTAAACTTGGTGAAATCCTTCTGTTATTCCATTCTTTATTATTCTATTGGAATAACCTGTATACACGGACTCCCCTATACTTGGTGAAATTCTTCTGTTATTTCCATTCTTTATTATTCTGTTGGAATATCCTATCTGTGCGTTTTACGCCGGACCTGGTTTCGTTATTTATTATTCTGTTGGAATAACCTGTATACGCGGGCTACCCTATACTTGGTGAAATTCTTCATTATTCCATTCTTTATTATTCGTTGAATATCCTCATCTCTGCATGCGTTTCTACGCCGGACCTAGTTCCATCTTTATTATTCTGTTGGAATATCCTGTTTGTGCATTTCACGCCGAACTTGGTTCCGTCTTTATTATTCAGTTGGAATATCCTGTCTGTACGTTTTACGCCGGACCTGGTTTCGTTATTTATTATTCTGTTGGAATAACCTGTATACGCAGACTACCCTATACTTGGTGAAATTCTTCTCCGTTATTCCATTCTTTATTATTCGTTAGAATATCACGTCATATGCTTTTACGTCGGACTCGGTTCCGCTCTTTATTATTACATTGGAATATCCCATCTGCATGCGTTTTTACGCAGGACTCAGTTCCATATTTATTATTTTGTTGGAATAACTCGCCTGCACGATGCGATCTATCACATGCCCGGTGATTTTTTTGTTATTCCATTCTTTATTATACTCAACAAGTTAAAGTTTTGACTTCTATACTCCATGAAATTAGTGGAATATCCTTGATATTTGTGCTTCATTCAGTATCTTTTCATGGAAATATTCTTCTGAGCATTCTTGAATTTTACTCTACAAAGAAGTATCATGTTGACAATTTGGACGTTATTAGTTCCTAGAGAAACTAATTCTTGAACTTGTTTTTATTGAATTCTTATATCATTGTCATCATCCTCATGTTTATATTTTTGAAAGTCTTCTGTGGTCTGTAGTGCATAGATGGACTTGGTATGGTTATAACCAGGGATTATTTGGTATAATCATGACCGCAATGTTACAAATGATGTGGTAAAAGTCCTCATTGGCCCGTAGTGCATTGATGGACAGTTGTTGGCATGATCATGACCATTGATGAATACATGAATATCCTTGGCCCGTAGTGCACGGATAATTTGTGGTCGTGATACTATTGAATATCCTTGGCCATAGTGCAGGGATGATGCAGATTATTTATTAAGTTGAGTCTCAGCAATAAATGTGATGAAAAACCTTTTTAAATCATAAAAGATAGTAGATTTTATTCTCTACTTGACTCTTTTTAATGGATTGCTTATTCCGCTGTAGTTAAACTTGTTGTCTATTATATTTTATCAGTTTAACATTGTTGAAGGCTAATGATAATTTATCCTGCATTATCTTAGTCATAATATTTCTTACTGGGCTAATTGAGCTCACCCTTTCATTCACTGTTCTCTTCAGGAAATGAGAACGCAGCAGGGACTAGTCGAGGAACGGAGTGATGGTCTAGATGATAGCATTAGTAGTCCGCACTATTCTATGAGATAGTGTGATAATAATTGTAATGAGGACTTATTCTGAGAGTGGATATTGTCTAGAAGACAATATTTGTATTAAAACTCACAGCTCTTGTTGTATATTTAAGATTGTATTTGTATTCTGTACCATGTATTTGGGGACTCAAGATGGGTGATGTATACCTATTTTGGGGGCGTCACATGTACCATTAAATTTCGAAGCTAAAAGTCTAAATTACCCTTTTTGCAATTCTTTAATGAGATAGCTTGTATATCTTGCCATATTTGTGGTTGTTCACCAAACTTAGATATCCCATGTGACTTAAAAACATTGATATCAGCCAAATCACCAGCTATATTCATTGCACGTGTGAGAGCCCCGAATCCGGGCCCCAAATCACCGCGGATCCGGTTCAATCATTCTACTACTATTGCGAAAGATATAAACATAAATTGTTTATACATTAAAAATTATACACTATCCCCAAGGTCGAGTAACCATAACTTATACACATTTCATAACTTATCTGACACATTATATTATCATCATACAAGACTATTACAAATCTAATCGCAAGATATTAACTCTAAGTCGAACTGCCTTTTAACTTTCCTTGTATCCGAAGCATTAGCCTTTATCTGCAATGTTTTATCATGATATAGCAGGGTGAGCATGAAAGTTGCCCAAAGAAGTTTAAATACAATTTAAGGATATATCATGATTGAAAGAGTCTGAATAATAAGCTGGCTATAATTCACAATGTAGTTGTGAATTAACATGAACAAACTTTTGACTGAACAAGTATTACATGAACAATATATATCTGGACCAACTGGTAATGAAGGTGATCAGCCTTTCATACCTGACTTATACATACAAGATGTATAGAGTACAATTCTACATGGTAATCAGTAACGATTAACCATAAGCATATCTGAATGAAACACTCTTAGTAGAGTTAAGAAAACAAACTTGCCTGAACCGTTGATTATCGTTACGAAATATAACTTAGCTTTATCCGAAGACCTAATATAGATAATACAGATCTCCAAATATTAGAATAATATCATCACAGTATAAAATAACCTAAACACATTATCACATAATCCTATCAGTCTATACAACACATAAGACTTAACATCAAATCAAACTATTTAAGTCTGAGTTGAAACCGACACAATTCAATCATCCCGACGGTCTAATCGGACAAATATCAAGTTTAAGTTCAATTACACTCTGCCTAAACAATTAACAATAATCTTAGATAATTATATTATCATTCAAAATAATTTTCATAAACTTGTAATAATTTTCAGATAATTAATATCATTATCATAATTTTTCAATCACTTATACCGTATTTAAATGAATTAAATACCACATAATTCCTTAGTCATTAATATTTATTTATTGCTAAACATTAATGAATTACATGCCATAATATTATATCATATTTATAATATCTCAAAGTATTTTCAATACTTTATTGTTTCCTTTAAACATCAATCAATAACTCGATATTAATATAAATACCACATTATTCCTTGATCATTAATATTAATTTAATACCAAATATCAATGAAAATCATAACATAATATTATAATATATTTATAACATCACAAAGTATTTTTAATATCTTAAAATCATATTTCTATGATTTTTAAACAATCAAATCCATTATCCGATAATTGCTATAAATATTAAAATATTAATATTTTCATAAAAAATGTCAAAAGTTATAATTTATAACTCAAAATATTTTATAACACTTAAATCATTTTATATGATTTTTAAAGCATTAATTCTATTTTCCATAATTTATTTAATATATTTATTAAATAAACTAATTATCATTAATAATAAATATTAATGAAATTCATCACAAAATATCAAAAGTCATCAAAAATAACTTAAAATATTTTCTAACACCATAATATAATTTTCTATGATTTTCATGAATTAAAACCATTTTAAATAATTTATCTAATATTATAATTAAATAGATAAATACCATTTATATTCCAAAACTATTAAATATTTTTGATATATACTCCAAATAATTAAAAACTATTTTTCGTGCTTTAAAATAATTTTTCGAATTTAATATGTATTTTTAATAATTAAAAACCATTTATCTCTATTTATTTAATTAAATAATTCAATTTTCAAATTAAGTGTCACTAAAGGGCCTATATAGCGACAGTAACTGTCGCTATAAATGTTCTTGAGCCCAAACCTGAAATTTCGACGAATATTTGGGTCTAAATTTGACCAAGTATAATTCATTAATCACAAGGTTTCTAGGAAATCAAAGACATTGATTTTGTAGTGGAAATGTAATTCTACAATATCATACTAAGTTCATGGCTATACAACACACGATCAGTGAGATATAAGCCTCACAAATTCTTGTCAGAGACTGTTTCTTAAGATTCTGGGTTTACCAGAATCAAGCTACCTACTTTAGGTTCTTATAACTTGTGTTTTGTGTTCTCTTTGTGCAATATAAAGGTTTCATCGTGTAGCCCACATGAAAGGGTAGAACTTTATTACTCTACATCATCATAAAAACATCAGAATTGAGATATAAAAGTTGGTCAAGTCTCCATAAAATAACGGGTGATGAACAATCTGGGTTTTCCAGTTTTTTCTTCCGATCGATCGGTCAATCTTTGTTTGACCAAAGAATATTATCGATCCCGATAATGATCCGGTGGACATAAGGACTTTGATGTGTAGATCACATGTCATACTATCAAGATCTAACACTAACATGGAAAGTAACATTAACGATAGCAAGATTTGGGAATCGCTAAAAAGGCTTGTCGAGCGATCTAGAAATGCTGGTTTGCCCAGATTCCGAAATCGCGACCGGTCAACCATGTTTGATCGCTTCATATCTTTTGATCTAGACATCAACTAGGCTTGATTCCAATTCCATTATGTAAAGACCATATAACAGACTACATGTTACAATCTTTAAAAATCAAAAACACTTAACAGGCTGAGATCTACAGACTCTGACATTCGTTGTCAGAGAACAAAAAATGACATTTTCCAGATTTTGAAAAACTTTAATTTCGAGCACTTAAGTGTTATGGATCTATGATATTACAACCCAGATCACTAATATATACAACATACTACACATTTAAACATAAAATCATAACATCTAATAACAGATCTAAGGATTTCTAGAATTAGGGTTTATACCTCATAAATGCTCAATTTTTGAATATGATCTTTGGTGTTTGTTCTTGGCAAGCTAAAGGCTGACTTTGGTTTTGTTTCTCACTCACTTTCACTCTCAAAATTCGGATGGAAGAGAGAAAATGAACTTGGCTCAAATGAAAAATAAAGTAAGCTTTGTCCTACTTTTAAAGCTCTTAGATTTTTAATCTATGGTCACAATTGATGCTAAGTGGCAATGAGATCTGATTTTTGAGAGATATAGGCACATGGCTAGCTTGGGGTTGGTTACCAACCTTTTACTAGGGCTAGATCTACACTCCATCTCAATATATTATTAGAAAGGGTAGTTTGGTCTTTTGGCTCATAAAGTGCAAGGCAACTTGGTAATTTCCCATAATCATTAGGTTTCAACCCTTAGGGTTTGACCCTTAGGGTTTAGGGTTTAACCCTTTAGATTTTGACAAATTGATTTCTAATAATTCCAATTTAGGTTTCAAAAATAGAAATTTAATATTTTCTAAATTGCAATTCGGATTCTATAATTATAACAAGATTTCCAAATCACGAAATTCAATCATGCTATTGAGAATTATTATCTCTTAATTAAAATTGCTAATTTAGCAATTAGGGTCATAATTGGTTATTAGAGTTTATAACCCACTAATTAGGATTTTACATAGAAAATAATCTTTCAATTTAGAAATTAGGTTTCCTAATTTAGATTAGGGTTTCCTAATTACAATAAAGTTTACTAATCTCGTTCAAGCTTGCTAATTAGGGTTAAGGCTTCCTAATTAACATTAAACTCTATAAGTTAATAATTAGGTTTTCTCTAATTGCATGTCAGGGTTTTCTATATTAGAAATTAGGGCTTTTCAAATAAATCAATTAGGGTTATCCCTAATTATACTTACAATTAATAACATAGAAACTCTATACTTATCTTCAAACTTCCCATTTAGGGTTTTAATATCCCGATTTAGGGTTTCAAACAGAATAATTAGGGTTTAAATTTTGGAAATTAAGGTTTGCTAAGTAATTAAGCTTTACCCTATTAAGCTTATAATTTAAATCACTTGAGCATTATAATTTTCCGTTATATTCCAAGATTAGGCTTTCAAATATTCGAAATCTGAAATTAGGATTTTCAGATATGGTATTAGGGTTTTCTAATACTCAAATAGGGTTTCCAGTAATTTATTAGGGTTTTTCCTAATTAATTTATAATTAATAACGTTAAACCTTATATATAGCATTGCATTCCCAATCTAGGGTTTTAATATCCGAATTAGGATTTGGGACTCAAAACTCGAAACTAAGGTTTCGAGTAACCCATTTCTAGGTTTTCTTATCGGACGTTAGGGTTTTCTAACCTAACGCTGACGTTGCGTTCTTAATATAAACTTAGGGTTTGTCACATATATAATTTATCCGGTCAACCCATGACCCTTAACCACAAATTCCCGAACACATACATAATCATAAACACGTAACATATTCACATAAATCCTTAATCCTCAATAATTCACCTAAATCCTTCACGTAATTTTGAAATCCTCAAAATTCTTCCCAATAACATCAAACGATACACTTATTTTCTATTTAGGTCTAATATTTGACCTTAAATCAATCATTTAAGATTTTAATAAATTGTCAAATTCTCGGGTTGTCACAGCACATGAGTGTTATAAATAGATTGGGAGAGAGAAAATATCATTTATTGGCTCATTTTGCACAAACACATATCCTACAGCTTCTCTCTCTAAAACCAACAAAATATAGTAACATTTCAGTTCTCAAATCAAGCCCCACGAACACCCTTTGCAAAATCATAAGCATAGAATCAAAGATTGATCAAAGTAAAGGTATAAACCTAACTTACAATGTGATCTTGCTAGCTGTAATAGAAGTTGTGTTTAGTTGTTTAAATATGTTATTTATAATGTTAATCAATGATCTGGGTTGATAGATGTTAGATCCATAACATCTATAAGCTCAGATTTGAAGTTTTTTCAAAAATCTGGAAAAAGTTCACACTAAGGTCTGACAACGAATGTCAGTGCCTTTAGATTCTTGTCTGATCATGGTTTTTGTTGTTTAAATGGTTAAATATTTAGTCTGATATGTAGTCTTTGAGATGGATCAAGAATCAGGCTTGGGTTTGGTCTATATTGCAAATTATTATTGGTCAAAAGCAGTTGACCGGCCATGACTAGGCATTTCTGGGTAACCTAAAAACTGCCCAGAACCGGCCTGACAACGTTTTAAATCGACTAGAAATGTCAGTGTGTTGATGTTTTGGTTTTGTTGTTATATCTTAGTTGTAGTCTGGTATTTGAACTCCATGTTTATGCCTTAAAATCTCCTTCAAATTAAACGAATTGATCTTAGTGGCTGGTCAAAGTAGGTAGCATGATCACGGATCCGGTTTTTTGGGCAACCCAGAAAACATATGGCCATGTTTTCTGATATGGTTTGACCGGAGATTAGAAGTTGATTCGGTTGATGTTATGTGTATTTTATGTGGTAGATCTCTTCACTTGTATATTGTCTACAACCTGGACTCGATAGATCACTAAAACATTACGCGAAACTTAAGTTGTGGAAGCCCAAAGTGGGCATGTCGCACTGTTCTTCATTTCTGGGCAAACCCAGAAATGAAGAACAACTCTAACAGCCACTTTAGAGGCTCAGATCTCTTTCGTTACATGTAGTATGATCAAGATCTTTGTTAAATAATGTAGTACTGCACTAGTACTACAAGATCTGATGATTTTCTTTCCCAGAAACATCATGAGGCAAGAAATAAGAATGGTCAAACCTAGTAGCTCGGTAACTGCTCATGATTTTTTGGGTTTGGCCAAGAACATAAAGAACACCTATAATGACGGTTCTGTCACTATAGGCTGTCTTTAGCGACACTTAATTTCTGAAAATTACATTTTATTAAATAATTATAGAAAATTAGTTTTTAATTATTAAAATACAAATTAAATTACTAAAAATTATTTTAAAGTCTCTAAAATTAGTTTTTAATAATTTTAATATATTTCATAAATAATTAATATTTTGAAATATTAAAGGTATTTAATTTATTTAACTATTATATTAAATGAATTATTTAAAATGATTTTAATACTTGAAAAATCATTTAAAATTATATAATGATATAAGAAAATATTTTAAGTTATTTTAATGACTTTTAATATTTTGTTATAAATTTCATTAATAAATTAATATTAATGATAATTTATTTATTTAATAAATGAATTAAATAATAAATAAAAATGAGTTTATTTTATTAAAATTATTTTAAATAATAATAAGGTATTTAAAAATATTTAAAGTTATAAAATATAACTTTCAATATTTAAAGGTAAATTTCATTAATTAATTATTATTAATGATATTAAAGTTATTTAATAATTATATTAAATAATTTAGTTTAAAAATGATTTTATTATTATAAAATTATTTTAAATGAAAATATAGTGTTTAAAGATATTTTAAGTTATAAAATATAACTTTTAATATTTAAAGAATAATTTCATTAATAATTTAATAGTAATGTTATTAATTTAATATAATTAATATTAAATTTATTTAATAATTATATTAAATAAATGGTTTTAAAATGGTTTTATTAATTTAAAATTATTTAAAAGGATATTAATGAATTAAAAATATTTGAAGTTATACTTAATGACTTTTAATATTTAG
This sequence comes from Panax quinquefolius, assembly GCA_020205615.1. Classification (NCBI taxonomy): domain Eukaryota; kingdom Viridiplantae; phylum Streptophyta; class Magnoliopsida; order Apiales; family Araliaceae; genus Panax; species Panax quinquefolius. The sequence continues at coordinate 72,115,883 of CM035155.1, read as the reverse complement.
AGGAATAGTACATTAATATTTAAATATTAATGGTAATTATTTAAAATGATTTTAAATGTTTTAAAAAATCATTCAAAGGCAATATAAATGTTTTAAAAATATTTTGAGTTATTATAAATAACTTTAATATTTTGGCAATGGTTTCATTAATAGTTTAATAATAATTAAATATTAATGATAATTACTTTAAAATGATATGACAGATAGTTACAGATATTGAACTACCTGGATAGAGTCTTACACTCGATAAATACCCAATAAAGCCATCGGTACACCGACATGTTTTAGAAATTGATCTGGACTTAGATAATTTGAATGTATTAATATTTGTTTGTGATTCAATAACTGTTGGATATGTGTAACAATGTGATTAGGTTATGTGTTGATTGTAATAGGCAGTATTATGTGTTACGATATGTTGTTCTAATCTGTAAAATGATCTTATTACTGATAGGTGGTTATATAAAAGATAAAACTAAGTTGCGAATTGTAGGTAGTAGACCAGGCAAGTATCCTCCCTTTGCATTTTCTTTATGCAATGGATATGAGTAAGACGTTTCAAAATTATATTATTATTGTACCAGATTATTAACACTATTGTTATATATGTTATATCCGATCATTCTCTATCAACATGATGATATATTGTATAATTCAATTATATATTATGTTCGTTATTTTCTAAAAATGGTTATACAAGTGACCTCACTTGGATAATCATTGTATTTAAACACATGTTGATATATATATATATATATATATATATATATATATATATATATATACCTATTGATCCACCGCATGTATACATTAAGTAAAAGCCGTCTAAGCTATTTGACCAACTTGACACATATTTTGAAATATCGTTGAATATGATAAAACCTTTTTTTATCCAATCAAATTGTTTTGCTTCGGATTCCAGACTAAGTATGAACATCCCGATCAAGGGAAAACTTTTATGTTTCCAAGGCGGATAGAGTGAACGATAATATCGTTCTTGCATATAGTATTGATCAATACAGGGCATAACGGGTTGATCACCCACTGTGCCCGTAAGTTATGACGGTTTGTGGATGAAGTTTTGCTAAACCTATTCAAAAATTGAAAATAATGTTCATAGTATGTCACCTTAGTTTCAGAAATTTGATAGAGGGTTGTTATGTTATTATTATCGGTTCAGATTACTTCACAACTATTGATTTGTTGTAGAAGGGTAATACAAAGAAAATATTTAATCCTTTCAGCTAATATTTATAATTGTTATTACTTGCTGGGCACTCAAATACTTTCCTTGCTTAATTTAAATGTTTTCAGTTAAGTGTGAACAACATGAAGGCTCTGCTAAGAACAAGGGAAAAGAAAAGATTGCTGAATGAATGCAATGCTTTTTTATGTAATAGTTAACTTTATTAAGACAAGTATGATATATATATATATATATATATATATATATATATATATATATATATATATATCTCTATCATGTATTGTGAGGAATGTATTAAAGGTTACGTACTTGAGATTCAGACTTTGATATGTAAATTAAGTTTAATATTTATATTATTGTTATTATTATTAGTATTATTCCTCTCATAGAAATGGTATCGTGAAGCACCGAGTTTGGTTTTCAAGTACCCAGATTTGGGGGCTTTACATCACTCCTATATCTTCTTAAAACTGAATTTTTACACAAATTCAAACCCTTTGTATATAGGTGCGAACGAGGCATAACACTACTTCCAGATAATTGCACATTGATCCACACACACACACAAATTCATATAATAGTTTTATTGTAAAGTGGATGTTACCGTGGTAACACGGATGTCGGGGGGTGCGTAACAACTTCCCTCCGCATAAACAAGTCCCCGAACCCTAACGAATCTTGGTGTCACATACCAATTTAACAGTGTTACATCACGTGGTCAATGTGCAAACCTTTTCTCTGTTGAGTTGGTGCAACCATTTAAAAATATCAACTGGCATCTCTTACAGTCCAATCGTCGACATATAAATGTCAAACCTTTTCACACCTTGTTTTTTTAAACAAATTTCACCTAACATGAGAACACTAAAAGACTAGAACAAAAAATGGACAGTAAAAATCTCGACGTCGACATGTGGCAACTCTGCTGGGGACTCTAGTAAGAGGACTTAAGCCGCTACTACAAACTTTTCAGAAACTGTTATATGCTTGTGTGTGGATGTTGCATTTACATTTTTGATGAATGTGTATGAATGCTTTTACTTAATGCACTTAATGTTTTACACTATATCTGCATACGATATTAGTGCTTCACATATGTCATCATTCCCATAACGGTGAGACACATTGCATGTGAATTTATGTGGTGTTGTTCCTCCACTAGGAGGCTATCTTGTCGGTGTTCGATTACTGGACTCGTAGGGAGACTAATTCAAATGAGGCTCAAGAAAGGCACCACCCAGATTCGCTCCAGTTGAATGACCGAATTAACTTCCCGTCAAGTAAATTGCGATGATCTGGGAACCTTTATGCCAAAAAGTCGAGACAGTTACCTAAGATAGGTTAGCCTTTGATAAACCAAATGCGGATGAAAGTCTCTTCATGCTTTCCATTTTCAATTACTTGTAAAGACAATTACTTGTTTTATTCCATGTCAATCTTTATATAATGGAAAATATGAAGAATATGTGTACATACATATTAAAGCTTGGCATGCTATCAACTGACATCCGTTTTGCAGGATAATACTCCTAAAATGGACACATTATGATAACATGTAAACATTGATACATTCCCTAAGACTAAACTACATAAATTTTTATAGGGAAACTATTGGACCTGTTACCCGATTAAAGTCCAAGAAGGCCACGAGCCTACAGCCAATTATGTCTTCATCTGACCAGTCTAATCATGCTCCTGTCTCTCGTGAAGAGGTTGACTGATTAAGCAAATAAATTATAGATTTGGCTATTCTTTTTAAAGAACTATATCAGTCTACTCAGGGTTTATGAATACCCATAAATATAGAATCCTCAGCACATGGAGGAACACAAGGTGCGGATCAAGCAAATCCAATACCCGAGCTTCAGTTGGATAAGTCCAATAAAATTCCTGAAAACACCCATCTCAAAGAAGATCCAGACAACGGTGATATCAGAAAAAAAGTCTTTCAAATGGAAGAGACCATTCGGTCTATAAAAGGGATTGGTGCACACGGGAGTGTCTAATATGCCGACCTTTGTATATTCCCTGGTGTTCATTATCCAGAGAAGTTCAAGACTCCTGACTTTGAGAAGTATGACAGGTTAAGGGATCCTTACAAACATTTGAAGGTATTAATTACAAAACTAGGATCTTATGCCGAGGATGAGAAGCTCAGAATGCATCTGTTCCAAAAGAGTCTAAATGGAGAAGCCCGATCATAGTATACCAGATTAGATAATTCTAAGATACATAGCTTGGAGGAGCTAGCTCATGCCTTCCTCAATCAATACAGCTTCTAGTCTCAGATGGCTCATGACCAGTACCAAATTATTAAAGTCAAGAAACAAGCCAATGAGTTTTTTAGAGAGTATGCTCAAATGTGGAGGCGCTTGTTGCTCAAGTTATTCCTTCTATAATTGAGTCAAAAATGGTGATGACGTTCATAGATATACAAGAAGCTCCTTTCTATGAGAGAGTCTTAGTAGGCATTAGCAAGCCATTTTATAAAATGATTAAACTTGGAGAGATGGCTGAGATGGGATTAAAGTCAGGAAAGATATAAGACCTAGCCACTCTGAAAGCTATTGCTGAGCACATCCAGTCCGGAACTTATGGAAACAACCCTCGGAGGGTCCATAAGAAAAAAGAGGAGGATGTTTTCCTAATACTACAAGGTCAAAAAGGCAGTCAAAACATGCCTATCCAAAGGAGAAACTACTCCCCTTTTCAAGCACAGTCTTCCAACCCCACATTGCCAAAGGGTGGAGAAGTCCGACGCAATCGAGTGTTGACACCCCTTGGGGATTTGCTCGAGAATTTTCTCAATATTCTGACTACTTAGAAGAAAATTACACATCTTCTTCCACCGATCAACCTGAATGGGAAGGGTTTCAATGCTACCCAGAAATTTTCTTATCATGCCAGACACCGGGACATGATACTCAGGATTGCTGGGCCTTGAAACACAAGATTCTGGATTTAATCGACAACGGGGAGATTGTGATGACTAAACCCGACAAACCTCATGTGCAAGACAACCCTCTTCCTCAAGACAAAGAAGAAGAGGTTAATATGATTAATTGGAGCTGTGGACAAAGTTCCAATTATGTTGTTGAATCTTCCCAAACCAGAAAGGACGGTCCTGACAAATGGGATTACGAACAGTTCTAGTTTATGATGGAACGAAAGATGAAAGCTCTTTGCAAACAAGTAGACCAATTGGCAGAACTGGTGATCCATTAACACCAAGTCACACGCCAATTAGTCAGTCAGGAGCATGCTAGTCTCCTTCCTTTTGTTATGAATACTCCATCATCTCCTTCAGAAAGTGAAACACTGGAGGAGAAAGTTACAAAAAGAGCAAGTGCCAAAGCTCGTCGGGATTTTTCCAGTAAAAGGGAATTTACATACCTTGGCCAACCTATGGAGGAGATATTTCCGATGCTGATCAATGAAGGAAGAATTACATCCCTTCTACCTCCAATCAATCCCCGTTCTAGATGGTTCAATTCTAATGGAGTATTCCAGTATCACTCCCACTCTCGCGGACATAGCATAGAAGAATGTTGGGCACTCCGCCACCTAATTCAAAATTTAATTAATAGCGGTGTCCTGCAGATGGTAGATGACGACACTTTGTTACTCGAGAGTGAGAACATATGTCCTATAATATGGAAGGACGACGCAGTAGTTTTATTCGCTGAGGATGATTTGGCTACCAGACCACTCACAATATAAGCAATTCAACTCAAAGGTGCTGACAATCCTTTGAAAGTGGCTGCACCAAAGCCAATTATCTTGCCATCTAGGCCACAATATCCTGTTGTCAGCTTGAAAAAATTTCCATGGAATTATTGGCAGGCTGAAGGATCTACATCCCACACAATTGTTGCAGTGTCGAAGGAGAATCCACTGTATCTTCCCCATCGGGTGAAGAAGCCTATCATTAAATAAAAAGGGAAAGTTCCCATGGAGAAAATTGAAGAGTTCCATCGTACTATGGGCCATAACGAAGCCAAGGTGGTTTTAAGATTGAGAGAAGCTCCACAATAAATTTCTATACTGGACTTGGTTTCACTTCCGAAGATCACATGAAGATCTTGCTAAAGGTCATGGAAGAAGCCCATTTGCCAAAATCAGTGGATGTGGAAAAATTCCAAAATCTGGTTGATCACATTTTTAACAATAATATGTTATCTTTCACTGATGATGACATACCTCCCGAAGGGACTGGTCACTGCAAGTCATTGCACATAACAGTGATGTCCTCCAAATATATGGTGGGAGGAGTTCTGATAGATTGTGGCTCATCTTTGAATATATGTCCTTATGCCACCTTAGAGAAGATGAATATTAACCCCAAGAGGATCAAAAGTAGCCATACGGTTATCAAAGCCTTTGATGGGTCCCAACGAAATGCAGTTGGGTGATTGAATTACCTGTGGAGATTGGTCCACATACATTCAGTGTATCCTTTCATGTGCTCAAAATTTCCACAGGATACAACCTGCTGTTGGGAAGACCGTGGATTCATATGGATGGTGCCGTCACTTCCAGCCTTCATCAGCAACTCAAGTACATTATCAATAATAGCCTAATCACTGTTAATGCTGAGCCGGGATGTCCTAAACAAGGTGATATCCAACTCATCACTTTCAATTCAGAAGTTGAACTGGTCTGTTTTCATGCCCTGGAGGTAAGAAACACTCATTACCATCTTATTGGGGCTTCACCTCTCACACCCAAGATTTATGTCGAGGTAATGTCGGCCACTCAAGAGATGATGTCATTTGATCATCAACCTGGACAAGGGTTGGGCAAAGATCATCAGGGTATTAAGAGCCCAATTCAAGTTCCCAGTCAAACAGAGACAGCTGGATTAGGCTATTCTGCTAGATCCAGTCATAGGAATCCTTACAAGCACAAACATATTCCTTCATCTTCAGCCATACGGTGATTATCTCCACCTATAGATCTTGAGCATGTACAGTTTCCGGTAAAGGTTCCAGCCCACGTTATGGCTATGCTATTTTCCAAACCGATATCGGTTAGAGCAAAAGAGGTCCTAATTCCTGACCCCAAAGTGGAAGAAAGGGAACGGAGACGTAAACAAGACATTGCCAGGAGTTTGTCTCACCTACGCATCCTTTTTTATGATGAACACACAAATAGATACACTCTAGACGATGATTGTCCCGACATTATGGTCATCATTCGGGAGAAGGAGGACGATGATCGTCACTTCATTACTGCCATCCATCAGGACTTCACCGTTGACAATTAGAGTAGCACTCCTTTAATTTGTCGACAAAGGTAAAAAAAGCAGAAACATTCTCTGCCCTATAGATAGCTTTAATTGCTTACTTTACTTTATAGTGAAAGCATATTATATTTCAGGACTCTGAACTTAGATGTGCCTATACTTGCTGATGAGGTGCCTTTTCTCCACAAGGATTGTACCTTTGATGAAAAGTTAAAATTAGACTTGATGGAAATACAAGAGGACACTGAGATACCTTAGGAGATCAAGGAATGAGTCGAGGATATACCCAAACCAAATTTTGATCAAACCACCTCATTCAACTTTGGAACCTTAGAAAACCCTAAGTTAATCCAGATTTGTATAGACCTTAACCCAAACCAAAGGAATGACATGGTTACATTATTAACCCAATTCCAGGATGTGTTTAGCATGGTCTCACAAAGTCATGGTGGGTTTGTCCACGGAAATCGTCATCCATCGCCTTCCCATTAAAGAGGGATTCAAGCCAGTCAGGCAGAAACTCAGGCGATTAAAACCTGAGTGGAGTTTAAAAGTTAAAGAAGAAATTGTGAAACAATTTCAAGCTGGCATCATCATGGTGTCCACATACCCTGAATGGCTATCTAATTCAGTCCCCGTGCCTAAACTGGGAAGAAAGGTACAAGTTTGTGTGTATTACCGGGATCTGAATAAAGCTTTCCTTAAAGATAGCTTTCCCATGCCATTTATCACACATACTTATTTACAATACTGCTCAATATGACATGTACTCCTTTGTTGATTGTTTTGCGGGGTACCATCAAATTATGGTTGCTGAGGAGGATCGTGAGAAAACTGCATTCATAACGCCATGGGGGAACCTTTTGCTATAGACAGTTGTCATTCGGCCTCATCAATGCCGAAGCTACCTACCAGCGGGCCATGATGGCTCTTTTCCATGACTTAATGCACAAAGAGATAGATGTAACAACCCGATATATGTATAAATTTTCTAGCGTATGTGCTAGGTAATGTATATGTATATATGATAAATAAAAATATATTTATAACATGATTATTTACAAATAATTTTATTTTACAATTATTGATTATTATAAATTATATTTTTATAATAATTAATTTTATAGTAGAAATGTTTTTATTAAATATTTTCCATAAAAATATAATTATATATTATTTAAATAGTATATGTAATGATTATAGAATAATTATAATTATTATTTTATCTTATTATATGGAATTATTTCAGATTAGTTAAGTTAATTATTTTCTAAGTTAAATAATAATGTCATTTATGTAAGATAAATCGATATGGAATTCAAACCCTAATTTTGGATTTTGATTAAGGAATGAGAATAATAATATAATATTAATTATATTTTTATTTTTCAGTGCTATAATGGCTTGTCGATTATGGAGTATAACGTCAAAACCCTAGCATTATGGAGTATAACGTCAAAACCCTAGCATTATATTTACAAATATGTACTGTATATGTGTGAATCGATAATGGCTTGTCGATTATGGAGTATAACGTCAAAACCCTAGCATTAATTTGTGAAACCCTAATGTTCATGTATAATATAATTAGATACCCCATGTTAATTAAGAAACCCTAATTTTCCATTTTAGAAATTAAAAATTTTACATTATTAAACCCTAATTACTAATTAAAACCTTAATTAAGGACCCTAATTGTTAATTTTAAGCCCTAATTACTAAATTAGTAAATCTTAATTATAATTTGTAAATATTAATTCTAATTTTCTAGTTCCTTGTAATTAGAAAGCGAAATGCAATTAAGGAACACTAATTTACAATTTTTAGAAACTAAAATTAAACATTTTTGGCCAAATTACAAAATCCTAGAAATTTTTTTTTAAAAAAACCTTAGGGTTAAACCCTAATGGTCAAACCCTAAGGGTTTACCAAGTACATTATTGCCATTAAAATTTTAAGGCTATTGACTATTATGCCTTTATTGCATTATTAAGGTTTACTTGTAGAACTTGGTCTAGTTGGAGTGGTTGGCCAACCCTAGGGTAGCCATGTGACTTGAATTAAAAATCTCAGTCATTTTATATCATCAATACATTGCATCTAAGGTTTATATATATAGTATTAGAGAGAGAAAAGTCCATTATTTAGCCATTTGAGCACCCATTCTCTACCAAGTCCCTCTATCTCTCTAAACCACGAAATCCTAATGTATTTTAGTCCCAAATCAAAGCCCCATCATCACTTATATCAGATTGGAAAGCCAAGAATCAAAATTTATCACAAGAGGTATAAAACCCTAACCTAGAATCTGATCATGTTTTATTATGATGATCTGGGTTGGTATTATGTAGATCCATATCATCTAAGTGTTCATATTCAAGTTTTAAGAAAATCTGGAAAACTGAGACAGATTGTCTGACAACCAAATGTTAGGTTCCATAGATCTCAGTCTGTTTACTGTTTTATTTGTTTAAGGGTTTGTGTTTATAGTATGTTGTAATGGCTTTACTCGAACTTGATTCAAAGCCAGATCTGTTGCAGATTGTAAGTTATTCAAGGTCAAAGTGTGTTGACCGGCCATGACCTTATGTTTCTGGGTTACCCAGAAATTTTCCAGGTCGGTCTGACAGCATGTTCATGGCCTTGGATCTTACATGTGTTAGCTTATTTGTTGTTGTTGTTGTTGTTGTAATAGAATGGTAGCATGGTATATGGACTTCAGTTTAAAGCTTTCAGATAATCTAAATAACGTATAGATTTAATGTAGTGGCCGGTCAAAGTAGCATGGTCAAGCTTGAAAATGGTTTTTTGGGTAACCTAGAAAACCTATGAACACTGCCTCTGACATAGTTTGACCGGCATGTATCTGCTTGATTTGTTGTTGTTATTGGGATTTTATATTACATGTTGGCTACACACTACAACTCTTAGATCACAAAATGATGGTAAGATTAGCAAGTTTTGGAAGCCCAAAGTGGACAGGTCGAACTGTTCTTCATTTCTGGGTAACCCAAAAAATGAAGAACAGGTCTGACAGTCCCTTTGAAGGCTTAGATCTAGTTGGTTTCATGCTTGTTAGCTATGTTTGTTGTTGGATCTTATAGACTGACATTGGTACTATAATCTCTGACCAACAACATGCCCAGAAACACATTGTACAATTCACGATTCATGGTCAAAGTAGCTATCTCGTACACTGCCTATGAATGTTCTTGAGCCTCAAGAAGACAATAGACGACACTTTCTGTCGCTAAAAGCTATAGCGACAGTTTATTTAATTTTATTTAATTTATTTTCTAAAAATCATTTAAAATAGAAATAAATTATTAAAAATACCAAAAATAAGTATAAAAATTATTTTAAGTTATAAAAATTAACTTTCAATAATTTAGCATATTTTTCATAAATATTAGTATTTATTTAAATATTATTGATATTTAATTTATTTAATAAATGCATTAAATAAATTAATTAAAAATGATTTTATTATATTAAAATTATTTTAAATCATAATAAGGTGTTTAAAAATATTTTAAGTTATAAAATATAAATTTCAATATTTAAAGGTAAATTTCATTAATTAATTATTATTAATGATATTAAAGTTATGTAATAATTATATTAAATAATTTAGTTTAAATATGATTTTAATATTATAAAAATAATTTTAAATGAAAATAAAGTGGTTAAAGATATTTTAAGTTATAAAATATAACTTTTAATATTAATAATTTAATATTCACGATATTAATTTAATATTAATGATATTAAATTTATTTAATAATTATATTAAATAAATAGTTTTAAAATGGTTTTATTAATTTAAAAATCATTTAAAGAGGATATAAATGAATTAAAAATATTTTAAGTTATAATTAATGACTTTTAATATTTTGAAGAATAGTACATCAATATTTAAATATTAATGGTAATTATTTAAAATGATTTTAAATGTTTTAAAAATCATTTAAGGGTAATATAAATGTTTTAAAATATTTTGAGTTATTATAAATAACTTTAATATTTTAGCAATGGTTTCATTAATAGTTTAATATTAATTAAATATTAATGATAATAGAATTATTTAATATTTAAATCATTTAATAATGATTTCGGTGTTTGAAAATTCATGATAAATGTTTAAAAATTATTATAAGTCATTTAAAAAAATAATATAACCGATACTTACAGATATTGAACTTTAAAATAGAGTCTTGAGACTCGATAATTACCGATAAAAAGCTGCTTTAGATTAATGCAAGCATATTTCGAATATTGATCTGAACTTAGATAATGTGATTAGATACGTGTTTGTTTGTGATACGATGACTGTTAAACATGTGTGGCAATGTGATTAGATTATGCGTTGACTGCAATAAGCGGTATTATGTGTTACGATATGTTATTCTAATCAGTAAAATGATCTTATTACTGATAGGTTGTTATACAAAAGATAAAAACTAAGTTGCGCATTGTAAGCAGCCGACCAGGAAAGTATCCTACCTTTGCATTTTCTGTATGCAATTGATATGAGTAAGAAAGTTTTCAGAATTATAATATTATTATGCTAGATTACTAACCCTATTGTTATATATATTATATCCGATTATTGTTTATCAACATGTTATTACATTATTATTCAGATATTTATTCTGTTAATCGTTAATTTCTTATTATGGTTATACAAGTGTCCCCACTTGGATAATCATTGTATTTAATCACATGTTGATATATATATATATATATATATATATATATATATATATATATATATATACCTATTGATTGCCAGTATGTATACAGTAAGTAAAAGTCGTCTAAGCTATTTATAGTTAGTACATAGTTTCAAAAATTTGATAGAGAGTGGTTATGTTATTATTATCGGTTCAGATTACTTCACAACTATTGATTTGTTGTACAATGGTAGTACAAAGAAAATATTTAATCCTTTCAGCTAATATTTATAATTGATATTACTTGTTGGGCACTCAAATGCTCATCCTTGCTTAATTTAAATATTTTCAGCTAAGTTTGAACAACCAGAAGGCTCTACCAAGAACAAAGGAAAAGGGAAAGTTGCTGAATAAGTTATATGCTATCTTATGTAATACTTAGACTTTATTAAGATAAGAATTATATCTATTTATCTATCATTTCATGTAATGAATGTAATGATTGTTTAAAGGTCTCGTACCTGGGGATTAGACTCTGATGATTGTGTAAATTAAGTTTGATATCTGTATTACTGTTATTATTATTAGTATTATTTCGCTCATAGAAATGGTATCATGAAGCATCGAGTTCGGGTTTCAAGTACCTAAATTTGGGGGCTTTACAATAAAGATCTATGTGAATGACATCATTATCACATCCCGAATGGAAGAAGACTACTTAGACCAGTTCAGAAAAGCTCTTCATCGGGTTACGTAAGTACAACTTGAAGTTGAATCCAGCCAAGTGCCCTTTGGCGTTAAATCAGGCAAGTTGCTAGGTTTCCTAGTCAGCCACAAAGGGATTGAGCTGGATCCCACCAAAATCCAGGCCATTATAGAAATGCACATTCCTCAAACAGAGAAGGAAATACGGGGATTTTTGGGAAGAATTAACTTCATTAGCCGGTTCATTTCCCAACTCACAGCAACCTGTGAGCCTATCTTCAAGTTGTTAAGGAAGAACTCCTCTATAAAATGGAACGATGAGTGTCAAAAACCCTTCCTTATAATCAAAGAGTAGCTGATTAACACTCCTATTTTGGTACCTCCCAGGGATGATGTTCCCCTGTTAATGTACCTTTCTATTAATGACAATGCCATGGGCTGCATGCTGGGATAAAAAGACGATAAAGGCTAAGAGTGAGCTATCTACTACCTCAAAAAAGATTCAATAGTAGTGAACACAATTACTCTCTGATTAAGAAGACTCGTTGTGCTTTAGCATGAGCTTCCATGAGGTTACAATATTACCTTCATGGTCACATAACTCATCTCATATCCCACGTGGATCCTCTTAAGTACGTGTTTTGTAAACCCTTGTTAAAATGTAGGCTATCCATATGGAAGTTGTTCCTATAACAATTTAACATCGTCTACGTGACACAAAAGTTCATTATAAGTTAAGGAATTGCATATCAACTGGCCGCTGCACCTTCAAGGGATTTCAAACCCTTAGAAAGATAATTTTCCTGATGAAGGGGTAATGACAATGCAGCAACACCATCGGTACGATACACACAAATCATGGAAAATGTAGTTTGATGGAGCTGTTAACATGGAAGGTTCTGGAGCAGTTCTATTATCTATTACGGGGGAGTAATATCTCGTCGCTGTCAAATTACAGTTTATGAGCACCAACAACACAGATGAGTATGAAGGTTGTATCATGGGACTCAAACTTGCCCAATCAATGGGTATCAGGCGGTTAACTATCTTTGGATATTAAGAATTGTTTATCAGACAAACCACGAGAATCTATCACACCAAAGAGCTACATTTGCTGCCTTACCATCGACAAGTTTTACAGATGTCTTTGGAGTTTGAAGAAATAAACTTCCTCCATATTCCTCGGAATAGAAATGATTTTACGGATGTGCTAGTAACTTTTGCATCCTTGATCAACATACTTGACAAGGAAAACATGCCAAGCATCCTATTTGCCCTACAAAAGGCTCCAGCTTATGGGAATTATATTGGAGAAGTATCAGATGATCTACCTCCCATCCAACACCCTTGGTATTAGCATATCAAGGAGTACTTGTGAGATGGATCTACAACTATTGAGGCGATCCCGACTGAATGAAGTCGGATCCATCGATTGCCTATGAAATTTTACCTAAGCGGAGATGCACTCTACAAAAGAGATGCAGGAATAGGTCTCCTCAGATGTATGGACAAGGACCAGGCTTAGAGGCTCATGGATGAAATCTATGGTGGAGTATGTGGCCCACACATGAGCGGTCCCCTACTTGTTAAAAAGATTCTCAGAATAAGGCATTAATGGCTCTCGCTTAAAGCTGACTGTGATGATCACGTCAAGAGATGCTATCAATGTCAAATTCATTGGAATGCTATCCACGCCCCCTTCGAGGGAGCTCCAAAATATGAGTTCACATTGGCCCTTTTCAATGTGGGGAATAGACGTGATCGGGCCCATCAAGCCCAAAGTCAGTAATGGGCATCAATTTATCTTCACCATGATCGACTACTTCACCAAATGGGTAGAAGCAACCTCCTTCCCCAGGGTTACCAAAGAAGTTATCATTGCTTTCATTAGAAACAATGTCATTTATTGATATGGATAACCAGAGGTAATTATGTTAGACAATGCTAAGAACCTCAAAAATAAAATGATGGAGGAGTTATGCAGTAAATTCCACATCAAACACCTTAACTCCATCATATACCATCCAAAGATGAATGGTGCTATTGAAGCAGCTAATAAGAACATCAAGAAGATCATGCAAAAGATGTCCGTCAATCATAAAGGATGGCCTGACCTCTTGCTTCTGACTTTATTAGCCTACAAAAATTCAATGCGTACTTTCACTAGGGCAACCCCCTACTCATTAACCTATAGGATGGAAGTAGTGCTCCCCATAGAAGTGGAAATGGAATCCCTCAGAGTGTTGATTGACGCTCAACTGGATAAAGACCAATGGTTACAAGACAGGTATCACCAATTATCTCTAATAGATGAAAGGCGAAGTGATGCTATCTTGCATGGTCAGTTATACCAACAGATGATCGCCAGATCCTACAACAAGAAAGTCTGGCTTTGATAATTTACACAACATGACTTGGTTTTGGAGAAGATCAATGACAACCAAGATCAATCAAAGGGTAAATTCGATCCAAACTGGGAAGGCCCGTTTATCGTTAAGGAGGTATTGACATGAGGTGCTCTCAGATTACAAGATATGGACGGCGATGAATTTCTACAGCTCATCAACTCAGACAACGTAAAATGGTACTATGTCTAAAGTTACCATCAAGCAAAACATCCTGGTTTTGGATCACCAGATCACCAGTAATTTTAGGTTTTCTAACGCTTACTATACACAACCATTCTTCATACTTATCTGCCTTATCAGGGAAACACACTCTTCAAGCTAGCAGCCTGGTATTCAGATCATCAGATCTTTCACTCAAATTCATTTCAAACTTTTTAGGTTATCCCACCAGGGATTGAACCTTTTATACCCGCAGTTTTGTTCCACTACGGATAAGTCTTTTCACACCTGCAGTTTGTCCTGAACATGGGATAAAACTTTTCCCCCGCAGTTTGTCCTAAACATGGGATCAAACTTTTTTTGGCTGCAAATCATCCTGAACATGGGGCAAACTACGTCGACCTGATCTCCCCGATACCTAGGAGTACATAGGCAACCGTTTTATATGACCCGGTCGCAATAAAACAAAAACAACAAAAACATTTCTACATCCTTCTAATACAAACAAAAATCACAAAAACATTTCTACACTTTCTACATTTTCACATACAACGTTGAACCTCTTACACCAGGTTTGAACTATGTAGACCTGATCTCCTCTTAAATAGGAGTACGCAGGCTGCCATTTATGGTTCGGTCTTACCCCTACAAAAATAATAACTTATCAACATTACTAGGATCAAACTTCAATCCACCAAGTTTCATCGGCTTTAGACCAAAGGGATGGAGCTACCTGGCCTCCCCATAAATGGGAGAGTTGGCGACCATCTAAGCTACGGTTGATTCCTCAAAAAGCAACACCAATCCATAAGAGATGGAATTATTTAGGATCTCCCCTTCAATAGGAGTATCGATAACCGTCTGTGGTGCAGTGAATCTCAGAGAGAAAAAGTCACACTCCTCTCTATATCTACATACAGAAACCAGTCCCAAGACACCAAAGAGGGTAGGGATACACATAGATCAACAATCCATTCTGAAAGATCCTGCTACATCTCAATGTCCACTCATCAAGGATGAGTTCAGAATACATCAAGATCACAAGTCCTGAAGAAGTAGGCAAATATCAAGCAAGTAGCAAGGCACAACTAAAAGGGAAGTGAATCAAAATATATTTCCCTGCCATATATAATGCTGTTTTATGTATACAATATATGTTATACATGACAAAATAACAAAGCTAGTCTGTGTAGGAAAATACAAGTCTATCTACAATCCCGTGGATATACGAACTATCAAGTCCAACATGGCTTCTCTCCCTGAAGAAGGAGGCAACACTACAAGATCCTGTCCAAGGGTATCTACACGAGCTAATAGATCCGCAACCAACTACATGGTGGCATGATGCTCATCAATATATGCACTCATATTGGCAAGCATGCTAGTAGTAAGGGATCTCACTGTAATACTATCTATAACGACTACATCCCAAGCTGATATAGTAGCATCCTGCTCAATAATCAATGCATCTATGGATGATCTAGCCTCATCCCGCTCAGCAATAGCGGTGTCTCTATGAGCTACAACCTCCTCTCTCTCCAATAGAGCGACATCTCTCCCATTAAGAGCTGTCAACATCAAGGCTCTAGCCTGATCTCTCTCAAAGGTCATCAGATGAAGACTCTACTCTAAAAATTGTGCTGAATATTGGATCACAATAGCACTCATATTGGGAGAATCTACAAGGGCTGCTATCAACCCCGTGAATAGCTCTTCCTCGGTGGGAAGAAAGCTTGACATCCATTTTTTAATAAATCCGTGACATGGGCTAAGAAAGCTTGACATCCATTTTTTAATAAATGAATAACTTTATGGCTTGATATGACAGTGATTGACTTTATTTGTTTGGTTGCTTGAATTTGCATAATAGGTTAGTTAGGAATATGAAAGCTAACAACCATACGAAAACAATTGATTTTAGCATGATGAGTAGTTAACCAATCAATCCCTAAAATCACATCAAATGCAAGTATTTTCAAAGAGATAAGATCGACAGGTAACGTGCGGTTATCAATTTGAATCAAACAAGACTTATAAACAGTGGATGTAATGAAGGTTTCTCCCAATAGAGTTTTAACAGATAAATCAAAGTCTAATTTCTCCGAAGTTAAATTTAAACGTTGAGCGCAATTAGGGGAAATAAAAGAATGGGTAGAACCGCTATCAAATAAGGTATAAATTTCGTTATAGTTTATGATTAGCTTACCCGTGATCACCTCATTCGGATTCCTCACTTTTTGGGAGGTCATGAAAAATGCTCTCCCTTGAACTACCAGTTTTGTCTTGTCTGGGATGACCTTTGATGCCTCCATCCCAGCTGGACTTGACTTTGGTGCACTAAAAAATTGGGATAGGTGACCTTTTCCATAATTGTAACACACTTTGGAGTGCATCGCATAGTCTTGACTGATGTGTCCCTTCCTTCCGCACTTGAATCATACGATCAGTGGTCGTTCTCCTAGGACTCTTAGGACCAGGAATCACGAGTGAAAGAAATAAGTATGGGTGCTTCATACACATCCAAGGAGGCAAGTTGTACGGAGTAACAATCATAGGCCAACATGAGTACGGAACAGCTGAGTGGCCAAACAGATTGAAACCATCGGTGGACAATCCAAGCCTCACATTTCTAGGTTCCAATGTAAATTCAGGATGTGCTAAGTTGAAATCTTTCCAAGCCTGCCCATCTGCGGGATGATTTAGTTCTCCATCTTTAGCTGGAGATTTCGCATGCCAACTTATCTGTTCAGCTGATCTTGAAGACATGTACAATCTTTTTAGCCGATGTGTTATTGGAAAATACCTTAGAATCTTAAACGGTATACTTAATTTTTTTGTAGTCACACCCTCTTTAATAGGCCTAAACCGATCATGACTGCAAAAACGTGTACCTTGTCATCTGTTCATTTTCCTTATAAAACAACATGTAGTCGTTGGGACATGCATCGATCTTTTGGTATCCAAGACCCAACTTCTTCACCATTTTCTTACAAAAGTAATAGTTACCAGGTAATTTCTCACCGTCAGGCAACATACTCTTAATTTCCTTCAAGAGCGACTCAAAACACTCATGGCTCATGTTGTGATCAGCCTTGATGTTAAGTAATGTCGCCACTGCAGAAAATGTAGTGTGTTTGGTGCAACCATGCCACAATGGCTTGCTACCCTCATCTAACAACTTAAAGAAGTCTTTGGCATCGAATTCATAGGTTGCTCTCTCACCTTGCTCCCAATCAAAATCGCCCTGAATATCATGGACCATTTCATTCATACGATGAGTACTACGCCCGAATTGTGTACTTGTGTGATGCCACCATCTCTTCTCCTACCCATGTGCCCACCAAAGATTCTTCGTAATTTCTCATGAACCCAAAAACAAGTAAATGATTGTTTACCATGTCTCTATCCATATAATTTACATTCTTACACTTTAAACATGGACATCGTATCTGCGACTTACCATTTATTTATTCTTGGTGACTATACGCATACTCCAAAAACACTTGGCAACCAGCTCTAAATTCAACTGTAGCACCTATCTGGGCACTTGACTTTCGTCGTGCCATCCAACTATGGTCTGAATAGAGGTCCATGATTCCACAAGTACCTCTACTACAGAATAACATTATAAATGTTAACATATGACTTGAGCATACTTATAACCATATGACTTGAGCATACTTGTAAGCATGCATATGATTAACATTTAAGCATACTTCTAAGCATATAACTTAAGCATACTTGTAACCATATGACTTGAGCATACTTGTAAGCATATGATTAACATTTAAGCATACTTGTAAGCATATGACTTGAGAGCATATGACTTAACGAATGAATGCAAATTAAAGAAGTATGAGAAACTTTAAATGTTATTAAATTTAGTATGAGAAACTAAGTAAATGCTACTTAGTTTAATAGTTATATTATATCATGTTATTTTATTTTAATTTGTTTTAAATTTGTTTTTATTGTTTATCGTAAGTGAATACGTAATGTATTTCATTCATGCTAGCTTTATATCAGAGTTTGCTAACTCATTTATCCAACTTTTGAGTATCTTGGAGATTCATTCATATCAACTAGTGTGCTAAGGCACCTAACATGTTTTAAGATTATACCCTTCACGGTCCCATTCTATAATCTTTTATGTTTTGGGATAGTCACAACATGATTGAGAAATTTATAGCTTTTATAACATTTTATAGCTTTATTCTTGTATACATAAGTGTTAAATACCCTTGTTTTTTCTCATTATAGCCAAAACAATCTCTTTATTGACTAAGTGTGTCTAGTTACCTTCTACATTTGCACTAACGGTTCCTTAGCATTTCGTCTATTTTGGCTTAATGTTCCCCTAATAGTTTATCATGCTAACAACCAAGCTCAGCAGCCCTATGAGGCTTAAGCTAAGCTTGGCGTAGCCTCGTAGGCTTCACTACCCCAAGCCCACCCATCATCGCTCTAACATCTCCTTAATAGGCTCTAGTGGATCACCAATAGGCTCATTAATAGTATAAATGTTCGCAACTACCCCACCAATAATAAAAAAATTTCGCGTAGTCTCCCTATAATATGGACTAGCCACCACGTACACGGCACGGCATGTATATACAAATATTTCTAGGCACCCAAGACACAAACCAAGAGTCCACATAGACGATCTTACATAAGTATAAGTAATGTGAAGAAAAGCCTAACTATTACCCATGTATCGATCTTGAATAAGTATAGTTCTCATATAGGCATAGATTTGACTATAATTTCATAAACAAAATCCACATGTAGGCAAAAGAAACCTTTGAGCATTCAAACAACTTTAAAATTATGATAATAAAAGGTACTTTAGGCATGATTAAGTACTAAATTATACTAATAAATCCCCAAGCCTTCCATTATAAATATTATTACATCAAATAATTATTATAAATATCAATACCTATAATATGATGGCTATACAAATTGATCAAAATAAAAGAAGAAATAGAGCAAACAAACTTCTCGACGTGAGAGTCTCATTGATAAACTGCATTGTGTTGAGGATACACTTTTTGAAAGCCCCTTCCTAGAACCTCTTTATAATGCAAATTACATCACATAAATCGATTGACGTTATAATGCAATTGACTCAACTAAATTGCAATGAACACATAATGATAATATCGTAAATGATAACAATTGAAAAGTTTCATTGAACAATACCTCGAGATTCCTAATCGCTAAAATATTCCCAATGCTTCCTTCCAATATCTATTTGAACAATACCACAAATCAAACTATTCCAATCTAGCATACATATCAATCAAAACATTACCAATAAGCTAATTTCTATATATAGGAACAAATAACACAATCAATGTAACCAATTCCATAACATCCTATTCAATTTCCAACCCATTAATTAGAGCAACCCCAGGTTCATATCTAAGTCAAACAAACCAAAAGTTCAAGCACCAATAATAACAAAAAAAAAAAAAAATTAGGCTATGTTTCATAATAACAGCTTAATTTTATAAATTTTAAAATAAACTTTAATTAGTTCATTGTCATTAGTTGCCTTTTTAATCTTAATTAAGGCATATTCATTTTTGATTTAGGGTTTGTCTAAACCACATTCAATTAACAAATTAACAAGGTTTCTAGTAGATTTTAAGTAGGTTACCTTTGTAGAGGCGGTGGCAGGTGGTAGGAGGCGGCTACGGCCATGCACTACACTAACTTCTTCTCCTTCTTCTCCTTCTTCTCTTCTCCCCTTTTCTCCCTCTTCTCTCTTTTGGACCTCCCTCTTTTCTTTTTTTTTGCATTACGTGTCGAGCGAATCTTCGGTAATCGATAACATTTAGTTTGATCAATGATCATTATCTACGCGACCGCATGCAAATCGGCGATTTTTAATGACATGGACTTATCAGCGACAGCATGCGGTCGCTGATTTCAAGTGGTCGCACAAAAAATTGGCGCCAACATTTCCAACCAAAATTTTGGTGGCAAATTTATACTTAGCGACTGATCAGCGACCGCATGCGGTCGCTGTTAAAACATTAGTGACTAGATTACTTTTCGGTCGCAGATGACGGTCACTGTGACTAATATCAGCGACCGATGGTGCGGTCACTGATACTGTTGGTCGCTGATAGACCTTTTTCTTGTAGTGTTACCCGATTGGTCAATATATCCTCCAGACATCAATTATTATCAAAATAGATGTCGATTTCCACTAACACTAATAATCCCAACACAGTGGAACTATCAATTTCATATTTAATCAACACGAACTTATTCATCATTAATATTATAACTCACAATATTAACAACCAGATCATTCCCATGAAAGAGGGGGCTTTCTGATAAGGATTTCTCCCTATTGGCGCGCAATTAGGTGACCAAAAATTTCCTCAACAAAACTTTCTAGACATCGTTAATATTGCAAATAATAATATGAATAACTTTGTCATCTCAATTATTGATTTAATAATATAAAATATTGATATTGTGACAATAATTGAATCAATAATATGAGAGATATTATGGAGCAATTACTGTAGTAATAATTGAGTGACTTCTCACATAAGCATCAATTATGAGAGATATTATAACTGAGTGACTTCTCACATAAGCATCAATAATCAATTCCGTATGCTACTATGCAATCACGCGTATTACTGTACTTTTACTGTAATGACCCAGAAATTCGGATTTTCCATAATTTAAGTTTAAAGAATTACTTATTAATAAAATGAAATTTTATTAATCGGATCGTTCTAATTCATTACGAATCGAACACTTCCTTAAGAAATTTATAAACTAAATTTCTAATTTCTTATTTCTCCATTTTCTTACGATTTCAACCATATGAATTCATTCTTAACTTCATCTACTTCTTATCTTCATTAAGTTATGTTTTTGAACATATTAAACTTAAAGAAAATTCGAAGAAACTAGGGTTCGGATTACCGTTCTTCTTTAATCTCCTTCCATCGGACAAAGTGTGCACTCAAACAAGCTTTACCTCTTCTTCTTCCTCTTCTTCTCCAATCCGAACTCTCTCTCTATATATATCTCATAGTGTAGGATTTTCAAAAGCTCAAAATAATGAACTTAAGCTTTCTATTTATAGAAAACCAAGGCTTAGGTCAAATTGGTCATTTCGCACCCTTAACCTCTTTACTATTCCTATGCTTAGCCACCAAGTTAACTTGGCCACCACCCTTACTTGGTGGCCAAGTGGCCAGCCCACATGCCCATGGGTTGCCCCATTGGTTCTTACCCATCCATTTACCCATCGGTTCGATTCGCGATTTATTTTTTGGTTTGGGCCTTAACCCTAATTCTTATTGGGCCTATCTTGGGCTTGATTTCACAAAGCATTGGGCTTGACATAATCCATGTCCACTTGGATTCTACAAAGTCCATGGACGCAAAGTCCATTTAGACTAATCGTATTCTACGCATTTCATTCTCGTATTCTCTTCGTATATCGTTCATATAATATTCGTATTATATGTCGTACAAATCTTCGTACTATACTCGTATAATAACTAGTATTATACTCGTATTTCTCACGCGTAATAACTCTAATTATTATACGAAATCATAAAATTCTCAAAGCTCACTTCCTAACCCTTAGGTTTTAAGTCCGCATGCGAAAACTTTGTTTTTACCTTAACTGAAATATTATTGAATATTCCATCTCGTCTCAGAATTCTATCATTACACGTTTCTCAAAATTCAAAATAAATCTTCGAGCAGAAACGGATGAATAGTGCCTATTTCGTCTTTTTCCCCGAAAATATTTTTGTTACCAAAATTTTTTTTATTTTAATCTTGAAAATTCTTACTCGTTCAGTCTAGCTCGTAGCCAGAATCCTCCCGATTAATAATCATTCTAGGTTATAGAAAGATCAATAAACACATAGCACAGAATAGTATTAATAAAAATTCATTTTATTAATAACTAATTCTTTAAATCTTAAATTTTGGACAATCAAATTTTTCGGGTTATCACATTCTTCCCTCCTTATAAAAATCTTGTCCTCGAAATTTCTAAAACCACACCTATACACGGGTCATCACATTCACCCCTTCTTCACAGAATTTTGTCCTCAAAATTTTAGCTTACCCTTCTTCTCAACTTCTCTTCAAAGAAGTTCTTATCTTTCTTACATGCCCTTCATAACTTATCAAGAATCATGAAGTTAAAGGAATAAATAGGAATATAAAGATTCCTTTAAAACATTTCATTCTTTTGCTGAGGGGTCATATCGACCATGAACTCTTACTAGGTTTAACAACATTTCACCGTAAACCCTTCTTACACGGTAAGTTTACAATCACACAGAAGGTAAACTACCTCTTCCATACGTAGGCGATCAACACATCGTATAACCCCATTTCGAGGTATGTTCACCTCAGACTTAATCATTAGATTTCGCAAACAATTTGGTTCGGCATAACTCTTTAAAGAAAGCTCAATTTTCTTTTAGTCATGACATACCATTCTTCTTAGCCAAATCAAGTAGCTTAGACCATGCCAATAAATTGGATATCAACTTGAAACAATCGTCTAGTCAAATCAATTGACATCGACTACTCTTTAAATTCTTTTGCAATACATCAAAACGTTTTATGACGTCATGATACCATACTTTTCATAGTACGTTTAGGACATCGTCAGTTTATGACTTCGTCATTATACATCATACCATAGCTGGTTATTGATCCTAAGATCAAATCCAACACCAGGTTCAATTGCATTAATAACTCCATCCTTTTACTATCTTTGCATCAAATGCACTGATGATATAAAATTCATTTTGATATTTTAAATTAATTTCTGTCTAGCCTAATCAACTAACATAGACATATCAAGAATAGTTCGTTAAAAATCTATTGGTTCCAAAAGTTGAACCAATTCTTTCCTTTTCAAAATGCGTACATCAGCACAATTTCAAGAAACTTCGAAATCTAGCATAGCTAGATGACTTGGAATATCCTATTCTCCATCTTCCTTCATTGTCTTACTTGTGATAATACTTAATCTTCTCTAGCACCTTCAATGCTAAGTCTACTAAAAATAACTCATTTTCAGTCCACACATTCCTATACCTTAGTACAGTCCATCAACTTACCACACATTATGAGTTTAGGAACTTTCCACAATAATATGAATTTAAGAACTATCCCAGACAGACCATAAGCGTCCATTCGCTGAGGAGTTCAAAAATATAACATATAATTATGAGTCACTAACTTACCATAATTATGAGTTTAAAGAGCTCGCACCTACCTTACTGTTCTTTACCTATCAAATATATACATGAGAAAAGATTCACCTTCTCGTCATATACATATTGATAGCGTGACCAATTCCAATGATTATCACTGTAATAAACTGACTGGTTATTACACCAAAACACAAACCTCTGCCTATAACAAAGATTCATACAACTCAGCTATCACATGAGTCCTCAATTAAAATTTTACAACTTCTAACTTTCCCTTTACTTAATACGATTTTTCTTTAATTCGTATACTATCCTTTACAACTCAATTTGAGTTCTTCTTCCCGTACTACTTTGTAGTACCAATCATTCATAACATTAGCTATAAATCATTCAACGTTTAACAGCTCATCTGTTACTACGATTTACAATGATCACGTGGTGATCTTCTTATCCTTAATCATTTAACTCAACGACTTTCTTATCCTTCTCTCTACGATTATAGTCTTAGGTACTCATACCTAAGATTTATAACCTATCAGCTTTGATACCACTCTGTAACGCCCTGAAATATGGTCTATTTTCACATTCGAATTTTGTACGTCACGATCCCATCTTCTTCCAAACATACATCATTATATAACTAAATATAACAACATACATCCTTAAATCCTAGGTTCTAAAATCTTAAAACCTCTTTCATTACAAATAATGATAATTACATTATACAAGGCCTCATACATTTTACATCACAAATATCACACATTCAAGACATAGATGTAACTTCTCAAGTTCAACATTTGAGAAGATTTAGAAACTAGCCATTTAAAATATGAAATTAGGAAACTTGCCTTTACGCAAACTTATAGTTTACGTGCAACAATTCCCATGTAGAATAAATAAATAATAAATCTCTCCCTTCTTAGGGTTCGGGGTTACATCAAATTCCTTTATCATAATTTCATGATAAATAAATCCATCATCTTTGATGATTCTTACTCTAACCTTTTGGTGTTCACTGTATCATCTATCATCTACCCATAAATAAAATTCAAACCATGCAAAATATAAATAAAAATAAGTCTTAAGTAACATCAATAACTTAAATTACATTAAAACATAAACAAATAAGTCTCAAGTAACATCAATACTAATTACTTCATTACTTGCTTCATTACTTGCCCTCTTGCCTTTCCTCTTACTAGTGGAAGGTTAAATGCGCTCTTTTTCGTTCTTAACTGCAATGTTATTATTACGCAAGAGTGAGCACGATTGCCCACAAGTATAACAATATAACAATGAATAATAACATGCGAGAGAAATAATAACTTCGGATATAAAAGCTCAACTTTTGAATCAAGAATGAATAACAAGAATCAAAAGACTTTCTGAGGGTCATAAGACCTTGAACTATGTCCTAGGTTGTCAAGTGTTTATACTTGAAACCTTTAACAGTCATAAGACTATGGACTCTTCTTCTCGTACTTAGGGGGATCATCCCTTAGTACCATACTGTGCACAATATCTTAACGCTAAAGCGTAAATAATCCCCTATACAGGGTTGTTCATCTCAGTTTGACATTCGAGTCCGCACCAAAGGAAGTTTGGTTTGGATAATTCATCAAGGGATTCTGAAATTTAGAACGCTCATCAACTATGGACTAGTCGAATCAATAAGGGTTCGCTAGTCTAATAAGGTTTAACAGTAAATGAATATTTAACTTGAATAACATCTCAAAAGGTATACAATAGAATAATTATTGTATAACAACATCATGCTTGAAGATTAATAACCTTGAATATACAAGACAGGCTTGATCAATAATAATGATAACTTTCTCAATGTAGAAAGATGAATTAATAAACTTATATAACGATAACAAGTAGGGTTAGGAAACTTGCTCAACGAAAGTTTAGGGTAAGAAACTTGCCTCGTGCGTAGATTACACGTTAATAAAACTCGTTCTTTGATTTAGATCCTACATATCATTCATGTTCACAATACCAATCAATTATCACGTAATAAACATCACAAGTTTATTCATTGTCTAACTCGAGTTCATGACTATACTTAGCCATTACTACACTTATTGTCAAAATTAAAGACTTCACAAACAATAAGGTGACTATGCATTTAATCATTTCATTTACACGTAATTGTGTTATGGACATGTTAAGAATTTATTTTAACATCTCATTATAGGTCTAACAAGTCTTTATAATCATTAGACTAAGTTCTATCACATTTTTATACTTGTACACTTTTAAAAACTCATTTCTGACCATTCTGCTAAGTGGTAGCATTGTACCACCACTTTTATTACTTATTATTGGCGCGCTATGGTAGGTATATGATATGTAGCGTGTCTGGCATGGTGCGGCATGAGTCTCAGGCTTGGAGTTGGCGTATGGCGCGACACTCTAGATTTTGAATTTCGATTCGCAAGAACACAAAATTGAAATAAAATAAACTCTATATGATCATTAATTTCACCAAATTAAACATACCCACATGCTAGAATTTATACATAACCATTACCCAACATATATAGAGTGATTTTAACCCATTAAAACACATAATTATAGAATTAAAGCATGTAAATTGTACCGTTCTTGATGTTCTTGAAGTGTTGAACATAATTTCCTAAAATTCAACGCCACGGATTCATTATAAAACCAAATCCAACCATTCAAATATCATTTTGTTCGTTTTAGCATGCATAATCATGTAAGGGTGTGAATTTTGCAAAAAATTTATGTTTGACATATAAAAATCACGTATAAGGCCATATGGCCATATTACATACTCTGAAATCTTTTACTGTATAATTTCATGAAACTGAAGATATGGAAACCCATATAATATATATTAAAACATGTTATGATGTTATATTAACACATAATCACATAATTCCTACTCTTTACAATTAACAGAGACCTTACAGAGTTTTGAAAGCCATTTTTATCAAAACTTAAATAACGTAAAATATGAGAATTGGGTTGGGGAAAAATTACCCAAAGTGTAGAATATAACTTTTGCAGAAGGTGAAATTCTTCTCAACTGTTCTTCAATCAGACACTCACAATCTCCTTAACAATTTTCTAAATTCTCAAACTCTCTCTTTTCCCTCTCTGTTTAATGCCAGACTTAGCCAAAAAAATGAAAAGAAAGAAGACGTATAAATAAAAGAATGAACTGACGCGTTGGTGGTCAGTTACCCAGTCATGGGTTAACTACCCATAACCTCCCTTAGTGCCATGTTTGGCTAGCAAGAAAATAATTCAAAAACCATTTAATTTAATAAAACATTATCATATAGTTTAAATAATGTCACACTCCTTTATAAAATAAATCAATATCTTATTTAATTTACTTTAAATAAAATATAATGATTTCTCATAATAATGCACATAGTCACATAATTAAATTTTCTCATTTAATAATAATATCAATCATTAAATCTCTAATTAATAATTAAATTAATTAAAATACTATCGAAGCTTATTAAATATTTCTTTTAATACAATAAGCTCACATAATCACATACTTGAATAATAAAATTCTCCACATTAATTTAATAAATATAACATATATAATTAAATTAATCTACCACATCTTCATCAATTAATCATTTAATCTAATAATTAATTCATCAAAAAATATTTATTCAATCCAATAAATATTTAAAATTAAATCACAAAGTCTCGGTTGTCACATCTTTCCCCTCTTAAAAGGATTCTGTCCCCAGAATCACAATTCAACAATTCGTCCCATTACATTCTCCCCCCCTTACAAAGATTCTGTCCCCAAAATTGCTTATAACAATCTAAGT
Organism: Panax quinquefolius; assembly: GCA_020205615.1. NCBI lineage: Eukaryota > Viridiplantae > Streptophyta > Magnoliopsida > Apiales > Araliaceae > Panax > Panax quinquefolius. Next base: position 72,088,432 of record CM035155.1, on the reverse strand, counting down.
AAATAATTGTGGATAATTCTTCATCATATTCTCTTTGAGTTCCCACGTAACTTCTTAAGCGTTGTGGTTCCTCCAAATTACCTTAAATGAAGGTATTACTTTATTTCTCAGAACTTGTTCTTTTTGATTAACAATTTGAGCAGAATTTCTTTGTAAAGATAAGTCTTTGTCGAAATGTAGGGTTTCATATTCAATCACGTGCTTGTAATCAGGTTTGTAGGGGCGTAGGACTGAGACATGGAAAACGTTGTGGACATTCTCTAGAGCTGGAGGTAAGGCTACCTCATAAGCAACTTCTCCGACCCTTCTCAGAACTTCAAAGGGTCCAATGAATCTTGGGCTTAATTTTCCTTTCTTTCCGAACCTGATCTTTCCCTTCCAAGGAGAGACCTTTAAAAACACATAACTACCCGGCTCGAATTCAACATTCTTACGGTGTGGATCGGCGTATTTCTTCTGTCTATCTTGAGCTGCTGTCAATCTTGCTCGGATCACTTTGACTATTCTACTGTTGTTTTGTTTGTACTAATTCTGGGCCCTAGTAGTTGTCTTTCGCCAACTTCATCCCAATATAGTGGAGTTCTGCACTTTCTGCCGTATAACGCTTCATAGGGTGGCATGCCAATACTAAGCGTGGTAATCTGTTGTTGTAAGCCGAACTCTCTCTGAAGCGGTAAATGATCATCCCAATTTCCTTTGAAATCCATTATACAAGCTCTTAACATATCTTCCAATGTCTGGATTGTTCTTTCACTCTGTCCATCTGTCTGAAGGTGATATGCCGTACTCATTCGCAACTGTGTACTAATGCATTCCTGTAGACGTTTCCAGAAGTTCGACGTGAAACGCGGATCTCTATCAGAAACAATTGACAACGGAACTCCGTGCCTTAAAACAATCTCTTTCACATATAACCTTGTCAACCGATCTAGGTTGAATCTGATTCTGATCGGAAGGAAGTGTGCGGATATCGTCAATCGGTCAACAATAACCCATACTGCGTCGTAGCCTTTCTGAGTTATCGGTAGGCCAACCACGAATCCATCGTAATATGTTCCCATTTCCATTCTAGAATTTCTAAAGGTTGTAGCAACCCACTCGGTCTTTGATATTCTGCTTTCACTTTCTGACATGTTAGGCACTTGGCAACACACTCTGCAACCTCTCGTTTCAAATTTGGCCACCAAAAGTGTTGTCGAAGATCTTGGTACATCTTGGTGCTACCAGGGTGAATCGAATATCTTGAGTTATGAGCCTCGCTCAAAATTTCTTCCTTAATCTCTGGTACTGGCGGTACCCAAATTCTGCTCTCAAATCTTAGTAGTCCCTCACTATCTATTTTGAATCTCGGTTCAGTCCCTTCAAATATCTTCTTCTTCACTTTCTCACATTCTTCGTCCTGAAGTTGAGCCTCCTTAACTTTATCCAGTAAGGTTGTACCAGCTTGCATCTGGAACAACTTCTCATCAATTTCCATAGGATACTTCACTTCCAATTCCAGCTTTTCCATTGCTAAAATTAGCTCCTCCTGAGCGGTCAACATCATCAATTTCTCCCGACCTTTTCTACTTAGGGCGTCGGCCACCACATTTGCCTTACCCGGATGGTATAGAATCTCACAATCGTAGTCCTTAATTAACTCCAACCACCTTCTTTGGCTCATATTCAAGTCTTTCTGTGTAAAAATATATTTCAAACTCTTGTGATCTATATATATTTCACACTTCTCCCCATAGAGATAGTGCCTCCAGATTTTCAAAGCAAAAACCACTACAGCTAACTCCAAATCATGGGTTGGATACCCCTTCTCATAATCTTTCAGTTGTCGTGACTCATACGCAATGACTCTGCCATTCTGCATAAGCACACAACCAAGTCCTTTATGCGATGCATCACTATAAACCACAAAATTTCCTGTGTCATCCGGAAGAGATAACACAGGTGTTGTACTCAACCTCTTCTTTAATTCTTGAAAGCTTTCCTCACACTTCTCCGTCCAAACGAATTTCACCGATTTCCTAGTCAAATTAAATCAATGAGAGTTGCGATCTTGGAAAAATCTGAATAAATCTTACGTAATAACCCCTTAATCCAAGAAAACTTCTTACTTCAATGGCGTCTTGGTGGTCCCGATTAATCATAGCTTCGACTTTGGAGGATCCACCAAAATTCCATCTCTATCAATCACATGCCCAAGAAATTGTACTCTTTCAATCCGAATTCACATTTCAAAACTTAGCATACAACTTCTCTCTTCTCAATGTCTCTAATGTCAACCTCAAATGCTCTTCGTGTTTCTTCCTTGGTTTTTAATATACCAAAATGTCATCTATAAATACCACTACTGAATTTGTCCAAAAACGGCTTGAACACTCAATTCATTAAGCCCATAAATGTTGCGGGAGAATTCGTTAGACCAAATGACATTACCAAAAATTCGTAGTGACCGTATCGTGTTCTAAACACTGTCTTCGGTACATCCTCCGTCTCACCTTGAGTTGATGATAACCACTTCTCAAATCTATCTTTGAAAAATATCTTGCTCCTTTAAGCGATCGAACAAATCGTCGATTAGCGGTAATGGATACCTATTCTTAATCGTGACCTTATTTAGTTCTCTCGTAGTCGATCTTGAGTCGCATTGTTCCATCCTTCTTCTTCACAAATAAAAAACGCGCTCCCCATGGTGATACGCTTGGTTGAATATACTTTTTGTCCAGTAATTCTTGTAGTTGGACCATCAGTTCTTTCATCTCTACCGGTGCCATTCGGTACGGTGCCTTCGATATTGGGGCCATTCCTGGAGCCAAATCGATAACGAATTCAACTTGGCTCTATCTGGAGGAAGTCCCGCAAATCATCCAAAATACGTCTGCAAAATCTCTCACTCTTTGGAATCTCATCAATTTTTGGATTCTCTTTACGACTATCGACTATGTATAGCTAGATATCCTACACGACCTTGTCTTAACAATCTCTGCTCGCATCATCGTCGAGATAACTTTCGCTTGTCTAGGCGACTTGCTACCATAAAACACAACCTTTGGCGGTCATAAGGTTATCGCGATTCTTTGGCGGTCGATTACCGCTTCCCATAATTGGATAACCAATCCATACCCAAAATAACATCAAATTCTCCAAGTCGAATAGGGATAAGATCTACGTTCATGATATTACCCTTAATATCTACTCTCTGAGTTCTTGTACACATACTTAACGGGGATAATTTCTCTATTCGCAATTTCTATGTTCATGGGGTATTCTAACTCGTCCTTAAGCAATTCTAAGTTCTTAGCAAAGTCATCGGGATATAAATGAACAAGTAGCACCCAAATCAAATAATACATAAGCATTAACTTTATTGATCGAATGATACGACACCACATCGTGAGATCGAACCGCATCTTACCTTTGTCATGTTGAACGTTACGGCGTCGATCGATTGGTTGCGGTTGGTCTTTGCGATGGTCGAGTGCTTCCACCATATTTCCTCTATTTCCTCCCGAACTCGTCCCTCCCGATCCTTTCTTAGGACAATCTCTTGCAAGATGGTCCTTTGAGCCACAATGTGAAGCAGGCACCCTTCTTTGGGTTTGGACAGTTTGGTGCTATGTGGCCTTCCTGACCACAATTGTAGCACACTCGCTTCCCTTTTAATGCAAACTCCCAAATGAGTTTTTTCGCGGGTTTGGGCACGCTTCTATCTTCTTCTTCGCCCTCCTCACTTGTTGACTTCCGGTAACGAATTATCAGACCACTTCCTCTTCTGACTGTGATTACCCCCAGTGCTACTCCCACCAGTCTTGTTATTACCTTCATTCTCACTTTTCTTCTTCTTCTTATCCTGATTATACTTAGTTACTGCATCGCTTCCACCCTCGAGAGTATGGCCTTCTCTAACACTCCAACAAAAGTGTTCAATTGAAACATTGACACTTTGCTATACAACCAGGGGCTTCATTCCTGTTCAATCGCCTTGCCTTCCTCTCATCGATGTGTGCACTTGGTATGTGGCAAACCTAGCCAACTCGTTAAACCTTGCCGCATAATCAGCTACTGACATATTCCCTTGTTTTAACTCTAGAAACTGAACCTCCATCTGATTTTGTGAACTAGTTGGGAAATACATCTCGAAGAACATCTCTTTGAATCTTTCCCAGGATATTACACCTTCACCTCCTCTCACTTTGTTTGCCTGCCACCAATAGCTGGCTTCGGACTTCAGCATAAACGTTGCATAAGCAGTCTTCTGATCTTCCCTTACCCTAGCAACATCGAACACCTTCTCCATCTCCATTACCCACGTCTGAGCTTCAATTGGGTTTATGGAACCCTTAAACTCTGGCGGTCCCACCGCCTTGAAGTCCTTAAACGAAGTATTTGGTGGAGCTTGGGGTTGATTATTAAGTGCTCCAGCTAAAAGGTTCACCAATTGCTGAACGGAGTTAGCATTGGCGTCGTTGTTATTGTTTGTTGACCCTTCCTGGGCTTGCTGACGATTTTTTCTTCTAGGCGGCATATTTCTATTAAGAATATACGCTTATTAGATCTTTACTCAATCTCTAAAACATTTAAGACTTAACTAAACATTTAATCATAACTCACTTAACACATTACTTCAAATAAACTTTGACATTTCATTTAATTCAAAAAAATTTACATCATAAAATAGCATCACTGCTATTTACATCAACTATCCTGAGATAAAGAATCTACAGGATTTAAAACATCACAATATTCCTTTATTTATGAATATATCTAAATTTACATCATTAACTATCAAATAGTTTTCACATATTTAAACTAATACTATCACCGCATCGTTAAAAGGTATTTGGATGGCCTTGCTACGTTCCTCCTCCATGATGCGGCACATCGTTCTGCGATCTAGCATATATGATGGTAGATCCTCAAACTGGATTGGATACTTCCTAACTCGATCTTGGACCGCATCCATTGCATTTTGTAGTGTAGAGTACGTCTCCTCAAGTTTAGCCTTCTTCGCACAGCGATCATCTTCTGCACGATCAGCATGGCGTGACTCTCGTACCCAGCCCTCCTCTGCTATGGCAAGCCTCTCAGAGCTCTCCTTTAGATCCTTCTTTAACTTCTATATTTCTGCGAACTTATCCTCGATTTGACCCTTCTCGTGAACTAGATCCCACTCCACGTTTCCCAAATGTGTGTGAAGAGTCACAATCTCCTATCCCTCTCTTTCAATAGTAATCTGGCGACTAACTTGCACCGCTCGATCGGATCCCGAACGATATCCTACAACTCTACGTTATGATCATAGAGTGCATCATACATCTCTCGCATCAATGGAGTTCGGTGGGAACTCCTCTTCTTCCTCTTCTTCTTCCTCTCCTCATGATCCTCCTGCGGATCATCTCCGGCTCATGCTCTGACCCAAGACGGTGATCAACGAAGATGGCTCTCTCTCAGACCTAGTTGTTCCTGATGACATGAATGTCTCTGGGGCTCCTCCTCTATAGGTAATCGGGGTTCCTCCTCCCATTTTCACTAGCTCTCCAACATCCGACATCCCTAACAACAAAATTTTAAGTTTTAGTTACTAATCCGTGCTAGCGAACACATAGATTAACACATAAGCACATAAAGTCTTTTATTATCTTCAATGAATTTAGAAATTCATTTCTTAGAACTCGATAAGAGTTTATCACCACTATGTTCTAGATCTTCTACAAGGCTACTACCTAAGGTTGTTCCCCACCTAAGGTTCATAACCTCTGACTTTGATACCAACTTGTGACACCCCCCCAAATCCGGTACTTCCATTTCCACGAGATTTGGTGTTCACTGTACAAACATCATCTATCTATCTACCCATAAATAAAATGCAAACCATGCAATAGAATAAATAAATAATAAATCTCTCCCCTTATGGGGTTACATAAACTGCATAATTAAATAAATCCCAGGTTACTCTAACCTTAAATCATCTGTGCGAAAAACATAAACAAATAAGTCTCAAGTAACATCAATACTAATTATATTACATAACCACAATAATAACAGTCTTCATTACTTGCTAATCTTGCCCTTGCCCTTACTAGTGGAAGGTTAAATGCGCTCTTTTTTAGTCTTAACTGCGCAATGTTATTATTATGCAAGAGTGAGCACGATTGCCCACAAGTATAACAATATAACAACGAATAATAACATGCAAAAGAATTAATAACTTCGGATATAAAAACTCAACTTTTGAATCAAGAATGAATAACAAGAATCAAAAGACTTTCTGAGGGTCATAAGACCTTGAACTATATCCTAAGTTGTCAAGTGTTTATACTTGAAACCTTTAACAGTCATAAGACTATGGACTCTTCTTCTCGTACTTAGGGGATCGACCCCTTAGTACCATCTCATACACATTATCTTAACGCTAAAGCGTAAATAATCCCTTATACAGGGTTGTTCATCTCAGTTTGACATTTGAGTCTGCACCAAAGGAAGTTTGGTTTGGATAATTCATCAAGGGATTCTAAAATTTAGAACGCTCATCAACTATGGACTAGTCGAATCAATAAGGGTTCGCTAGTCTAATAAGGTTTAACAGTAAATGAATATTTAACTTGAATAACATCTCAAAAGGTATAAAATAGAATAATTATTGTATAACAACATCATGCTTGAAGATTAATAACCTTGAATATACAAGACAGGCTTGATCAATAATAATTTTAACTTGCTCAATGTAGAAAGATAATTAATCAACTTATATAACGATAACAAGTAGGGTTAGGAAACTTGCTCAACGAAAGTTTAGGGTAAGAAACTTGCCTCGTGCGTAGATTACACGTTAATAAAACTCGTTCTTTGATTTAGATCCTACATATCATTCATGTTCACCATACCAATCAATTATCACGTAATAAACATCATAAGTTTATTCTTTGTCTAACTCGAGTTCATGACTATACTTAGCCAATTACTACACTTACTGTCAAAAATTAAGACTTTACAAACAATAAGGTGACTATGCATTTGATCATTCAATTCACGCGTAATTGTGTTATGGACATGTTAAGAATTTATTTTAACATCTCATTATAGGTCTAACAAGTCTTTATAATCATTAGACTAAGTTGCTATCACATTTCTATACTTGTACACTTTTAAAAACTCATTTCTGACCATTCTGCTAAGTGGCGCTATGGCGCCACTTACTTTACTTTTATATATTATATTGGCTGGCCATGTATTGTGGTGTAGTGACAAGACGAGTCTCGAACTTGAGTTGGCTTGGCAATGCCACACTCCAGATTCTCAATTTCCGATTCACGAAGAACACGAAATTCAAATAAATAAACTATATATGATCATTAATTTCACCAAATTAAACATACCCACATGCTAGAATTTATACATAACCATTACCCAATATATATAGAGTGATTTTAACCCATTAAAACACATAATCATAGAATTAAAGCATGCAAATTATACCGTTCTTGATGTTCTTGAAGTGTTGAACATAATTTCCTAAAATTCAACGCCACGGATTCATTATAAAACCAAATCCAACCATCCAAATATCATTTTGTTCGTATTAGCATGCATAATCATGTAAGGGTTTGAATTTTGCAAAACAATTTATGTTTGACATATAAAAATCACGTATAAGGCCATATAGCCATATTACATACTCTGAAATCTTTTCTTGTATAATTTCATGAAATCAAGATATAGAAACCCATATAATATATATTAAAAACATGCTATGATGTTATATTAACACATAATCACATAATTCCTACTCTTTACAATTAACGAGAGACCTTATAGAGTTTTGAAAGCCATTTTATCAAAACTTAAATAACGTAAAATATGAGAATTGGGTTGGGAAAAAATTACCCAAAGTGTAGAATATAACTTTTGCGATAAGTGAAATTCTCAACTGTTCTTCAATCGACACTCACAATCTCTTTAACAATTTTCTAAATTCTCTCAAACTCTCTTTTCCTCTCTGCTTAATGCCGACTTAGCCAAAAAAATGAAAAAAAGAAGACGAATAAATAAAAGAATGAATCGACGCGTTGGTGGTCGGGTTACCCGATCATGGGTTAACTGCCTATAACCTCCCTTAGTGCCATGTTTGGCTAGCAAGAAAATAATTCAAAAACCATTTAATTTAATAAAACATTATTATATAGTTTAAATAATGTCACACTCCTTTATAAAATAAATCAATATCTTATTTAATTTACTTTAAATAAAATATAATGATTTCTCAATAATGCACATAGTCACATAATTAAATTTTCTCATTTAATAATAATATCAATCATTAAATCTCTAATTAATAATTAAATTAATTAAAATACTATCGAAACTTATTAAATATTTCTTTTAATACAATAAGCTCACATAATCACATACTTGAATAATAAAAAATTCTCCACATTAATTTAATAAATATAACTCATATAATTAAATTAATCTACCACAACTTCATCAATTAATCATTTAATCTAATTAATTATCGATATCATTTAAAAAATATTTATTAAATCAATAAATATTTAAAATTAAATTCACAATTCATCCTGTCTTTACATTCTTATCTTCTTCTTATAACTTTCACTTAACCTTTACGCTTGGTTCAAGTGTTCAATGCTTACATTTCATTCTAACATTCTCCTCCCGAGCTCACATTCGACTTTCGTTAATCTCATTACTGTTCGATACGGCTTTCTTGATACCATTCGTATCTTATTTACTACTTTCATTAACGTCTAAGTCATACAACCAGGGTATACTTAGAACGTTCGTCTCAGTCGAATACGACTCACAAGGATCATTTACATATTCAGCGTTCATGTTGCTCGTCACTTAATCTCTCATTCAACCTTTACTCAAGGTTTTAATCGCTTTCAATCGTTATTCATCCCATGAACCCTATGTTCATTATTCTTTCTTAATGTCAAAGCCATACGGTTCGTTATATGCTAAGACCGATCGTTCATCACAAACAACATTGCGTTCACAGCGTCTATACGCTTTACATTCATCCCCCATTACCATGACATAGCATCTAAATGTTATTCATTACCCTCATCACTCAACGTCTAAGGAATCACAATTGAAGTAATTCCCCACGTTCGTTTATCGCGACTACGGTCCCCGGACATCGGTTCCGCAACCTGCTTCTACATTCTTCGTCTTTTAATCTCATTTAATCTTTTAGTTCAACCTTCATTAAAGGTTTAATACACTTGATTAAGTGTTACATTAGTTGAACTACATGTTCATATTTCTTTCTTGTACATCCCCCTAGTAATTGAGCACTAAAAAGCTCATCACTTGGCATTGCCCCTGCACCGGCACTGCAGCGCCACTCTCTTCACTAAGACTCGCGCGGCGCAAGTTAGCAGTGTCTGGCTCTTTGATCTGGCGCTGCAACACCACCTTATAAGGCACGGCTGGCTCCGCGACGCCAAGCCCTAAACTTAGAAAAATTCTCTAAGTGTTAACTTCATTTTCAGACGCTTACTTTCTAATCTGATAACTTCTTCGTTAAAACTCAGAACGAGGTCATTCCAAAGCCATTTTCTTCCTTATCATACATACTTCGATTACCCATGGACATAACTTTGTTCTGAATCAGCTAACATGTAATTCGATTGGCTTAATCATCACCCTTCATTTGTTTTACGTTTTTAACACTCCTCGTTTGTTCGTCCGTAATTCGGTCATCCAAACTCCGAACTCGTTCATTCTTGAGTCTACGACTCATATTTTCTATGTTCTCTTACATTCTAATTAAACCCTACACGTTCGGGTTCATTTACATACTTTCTATTTCTCGATCATATTTTAAGCATTTTCGCCATAACTTTGTTATAGCTATGTTTTAATCCGTTCTTCATGAACGTTTCTAACGTTCCTAACCAAGCAATAAGAAACTAACTTATATGCGATGGTTTTAACCTTGTCCATCACCAACAATTACACTATGATGGTTTTAAATTTGTCCATCAACAACGTTCTTCGTGTTCTTTGCGTGTTCTTCATGTTCTTCGTTCGTTCATCTTTTTTAATCGATATTTTGATTACGATTTTACTTTTTCTAGGAATTTGATGTTATAGAGCACCATTCCTTACTTATTTGACCTACTCATTCATATAATCCACTCGGATCGTTCTAATTCATTAAGAATCGAATACTTCCTTAAGAAATTTATAAGCTAAATTTCTTATTTCTTATTTCTTCATTTTGTAACGATTTCAACCATATGAATTTATTCTTAACTTCATTTACTTCTTATCTTCATTAAGTTATGTTTTTGAACATATTAAACTTACAAAAAATTAGAAGAAACTAGGATTCGGATTACCGTTCTTTTTTAATCTCCTTCCGTTGGATAAAGCGTGCACTCAGGCAAGCTTTACCTCTTCCTCTTCCTCTTCTTCTCCCATCCGAACTCTCTCTCTCTATCTCTCATAGTGTAGGATTTTTAAAAGCTCAAAATAATGAACTTAAACTTTCTATTTATAGAAAACCAAGGCTTAGGGCAAATTGGTCATTTCGCACCCTTAACCTCCATACTATTCCTATGCTTAGCCATCATGTTAACTTGACCACCACCCTTACTTGGTGGCCAACTGGCCGGCCCACATGACCATGAGTCACCTTATGGGTTGCCAAATTGGTTCCTACCCATCCGTTTACCCATCGGTTCGATCCGCGATTTCTTTCTTGGATTGGGCCTTAACCCTAATTCTTATTGGGTCTATCTTGGGCTTGACATAATCCAAGTCCACTTGGATTCTATAAAGTCCATGGACCCAAAGTCCATTTAGACTAATTGTATTCTACGCATTTCATTCTCGTATTCTCTTCGTATATCGTTCGTAAGATATTCGTATTATTCATCGTACTAATCTTCATACTATACTCGTATAATAACTAGTATTATACTCGTATTTCTCACGCATAATAACTTTAATTATTATACGAAATCATAAAATTCTTGAAACTCACTTTTCCTAACCCTTAGGTTTTAAGTTCGCAGGGGAAAACTTTGTTTTTGCCATAACTGAAATATTATTGAATATTCCATCTCGTCTCTGAATTCTATCATTACGCGTTTCTCGGAAATTCAAAATAAATCTCCAAGCAAAAACGGATGAATAGTGCCTATTTCGTCTTTTTCCTCGGAAATATTTTTGTTCCCGGAAAAAAATTATTTTCGTCTTGAAAATTCTTACTCGTTCAGTCTAGCTCGTAGCCAGAATCCTCCCGATTAATAATCAATCTAGGTTATAGAACGATCAATAAATACATAGCACAGAATAGTAATAATAAAAATTCATTTTATTAATAACTAATTCTTTAAATCTTAAATTCTTGACAATCCGATTTTTCGAGGTTGTCATAATATCAGGTGAATACGGATGAGCGCAAGGCAAGAAGATTCGAGTAGAGACTGAAGCCCTGGTTGTACAGCAGAGTCTCTCTGTTCCAGCTAAAGACGTTTGCAATGGTGCTTGAAAAGGCGATTCTCGCTGAAAGTTGAGGCGAGGCTATAACAAAACATAACTAAGAGTGGAGGAAGAAGAAGAATGAAGGTGAAGCTAAAAATGGTGGAGGTAGTAACGGTGGAAATGGCAACAATAATTTGAAGAGAAAATGGAATGCAAATGTGGGAGTTGGAAATCAGCAAGGTAACCAGCAGAAGAAGAAGATGGATGCATGTGCTATATGCAAAAATTTTCACTTGGGTATGTGTTTAAGGGGGAAGCGGGCATGCTTTAACTGTGGCCAGGAGGGTCACATTGCCCTAAATTGCACTCAACCCAAGAAGAATGCTTGCTACACCTGCGGGTCGAAAGATCATTTTGCTCGCGAGTGTCCAAAGAAGAAATCCGATGAACCAAATAGAAGCAAGGGAAATGCTAGTGGAGGTGCGCTGACTATTGCTGGGCCAACGTCAACAAATAAACAACAAGTCAGAACCTTTAACATGACGGTATAAGATGCAGTGCAATCAAAAAGATGTCGTGTCACGTATTATCCCAATCAATGATATAAATGCATATGTATTATTTGATTCGGGTGCTACTTGCTCATTTATATCTGATGAATTTGCTAAGAGTTTAGAAATACCTAGTGAAGAGCTGAATTTCCCTTTAAACATAGAAATTGTGAATAGGGAAGTGATTCCTATTAGGTTCGTATACAAGAACTATAGGGTTAACATTAAGGGGAATTTTATGAAAGTAGATTTAATCCCAATAAAACTTGGAGAGTTTGACGTTATATTGGTAATGGATTGGTTATTCAATTATGGAGCGATAATTGATTACCAAAAGAAGTGTGTAAACCTTATGACTCCATCAAAGGTAGTTTTTCATGGTTGTAAATTGCCTAGAAAAATGAGATGTCTGACGATGATGCAGGCCAAGAAGTTGTTGAGTCAGGGTTGTGTATGGTACTTAGCTTACATAGTCGATACTCAAAAGGAAAAGGGTGTGAAATTAGAGGAAATACCAGTGGTTAGGGAATTCGGAGATGTGTTTTTGGAAGATTTGCCAGGACTTCCGCCTGACCGAGAGATCGAATTAGTGTCAGGAATCGCTCCGATATCAAAGGCCTCATACAGAATGGCTCCGATAGAGATGAAGGAACTGATGGTACAACTGCAAGAATTGTTAGATAAGAAGTAAATTCAGTCGAGCGTATCACCGTGGGGAGCACCGATGTTATTCGTGAAGAAGAAAGATGGGTCAATGCGTCTTTGCATTGATTATAGGGAATTAAAAAAAGTCACTATTAAAAATAAATATCCGTTGCTAAGAATAGATGACTTGTTTAATCAATTAAAAGGTCCTAGATATTTATCGAAGATAGATTTGAGGAGTGTGTATATGTAACGATCGAGAAATTTGTAATTTAATTTAAATATTTATCGAATTAAATAAATATTTTAAATAATTTATTTATTGAGGAAAATAAATAATTGAGGAATTGTGGTGAATCAATTTAGTAATTAAATTGATTAGTGTAAATTAAATTGAGTAATGATAAATTTATTTGATGAATTTAATTTAAGAAATAATTAAATTAAATCAATTGCTTAATATTTTTGAAGATAATTAAATTAAGTGAATTGTTTAATATTAAATGAGTAAATTAAATAAAGTGATGTTTCTAATTTATTAATTAAATTAGATATATAATTATTTATTAATTACAAGGTATAATGATAATAAGAATTTTATTGTTGTTATATAAGTTATATAAATTAACTAAACTAAGTTATTTAAATTGATCAACTAAAGGTGTGACATGAAACTATATAATATAATAATATTAAAATAATTTAGTTTGGGAAATAAGGGGGTAGCCAAACAAGGCCTTGTGGCCTTTAACTTATTCAACTGACGCAAACCTTTTATTTTGGAACGGAAGGGAACGTGGGAGTGGCTAGCTTATATTTTTTCTTCGCGTCTTATTTCTTTGCCTAAGGTTAAGCTAAGATCAGAGAGTTTGTGAAGAAAGGGGATAACACAAAGAGTTGCTAAGGTATTGAGGGCTTTGTTGTGGAAGGGAAAGGAATTGAAGCCATTCTATAACAATTGCTTCAATAATCAAGGATTTAAGGTATAATTGTTTCTAATTTATATGTTTTGATTTGTTAGTAGATATTTCATGTAAACTATAGTTATGTTAGAGTGATATATATAGTTGCATATATGGGTTATATACTGTTAATTATCATATTTGAAGGTTGTTTGAGTGTCAAATTCGTGAAAATTAGGTTGTAGCAGATGATTATATATATCAGTGTTTATGTTCATATGATATGGCTTTAGAAAGTACCAAATTTCATGCCTTATATGTGTTGTAATCTGCGAGTTGAAGTTGGATTGTGATAATATGTTAAGAAACGAAAACAACGAAGTTTAAATCATGTCAATTGATTAAGAATCGAGTTCGTGACGATCAAATTCGTTAAAAGTGTCAAAGTTGAAGAAAATTGGAAAACTATGGTTTTGATTTCTCAAAATGATGTATGTGTAATGTTTTTGTATATGGATTGGTGTATAGCGTGCTTAACTAGCATATTCCAATGTTTTAGATGTTGAATTTGGGAGAAATTCTGTAGAATTGAAATTTTTGGCCTATAACATAGTATTAGTTCGCGTCTCAGAAAAACTGGGCTCAAGCATTGTGTGCGCAAGCATCCTGTAGCAGCGGTTGTCATGCACAGACGCCTTGAAGATTTGGACGCAGCGCGCTGATAGCCCAAGATAATACTCATGCTATGATCAAGTTAGTAGCCATCCACGACAAAGGAAGTTTGCTTAATTGCGAATCACATGAATAGCGGACTTGGGTTAGTTTAGCATGCATGTTAAGGATATTAAAACATAAAGTGGATTAAAATAACAGATTGTAAGGTGTTGTAATACAAAGTGTAAAAGAGTTTTATGTGATTGTTAATTGAGTTATATTTAATGAAACTAAAAGTGATGTTTTCAAAAGTTAGAAATGAACGAGTAAGTTATGTTGGCTCGTAAATTCGATTTCAGATTCGTTAAGTATGTTAACCTAAATGGTTAGGTGCTAGGTTAGGGTTATGACCTAAATGATGGTTTGATACCCATAGTGTTAATATTCATACAACTAATTGTTGTTGCGATTGTAATAATATGTGTAGGGTAATTGGAGATTATTTTACACTTGTGTAGCTTACAAGCAAGGCAAGTTCTCTAACTCTACTATTATAAATGTGCAAGTTCCTAAACCTTAACTCTTTACATTGAGCAAGCTTTCTAATTTCATTATTTTCATATTAAATGCATGTTCCCATTCCTAAATTGATATTGTACAAGTTCCTGAAATTCTTGTAAAGTTGAACAAGCCTAGTTTATCTTGAGGATGTTTGTGCAAGCTCTTGTAACCTTAATTCATTACATCGAGCAAGCTTTACTTTCCTAGTTATTATACAAAGTATATATTGTTCTAATACATTGATTCATAGAAGATTGTTCTAAACTCCTTTAAATATAGCACTTTGCATGTATATCATGTTGTTCAGTTATATATATTATTGATATCCGATCTTTGACTTTAATAGTATTGTCCAGTCATACATTCTCGTATTAAACCTTTATTGATGGAAGTTGAACAGTGTTCTAAAATTCTAGAGACACTGATAAGCTAGTTCCAAACTAAACTACGCAGCCACCTCCGAGTGGTTCAAAACCCTACGCGACACACCAATTTCTGTGGCTTTCCCATATCATGTGTTATCAATTAACTTATTTTGTTTGGATGGAAACAATTTCCAGAGACCAACACTGGGAATGTATTGAGAGTCCCACTCTAAGTCTCTAATGCTATCTACATTGTATATGAGCTTTTAATTGGTTAAAAAGGTATGTTGACATCTGTCTTGTAATCAAGATTCATGCTTGGGGTTTTAGAAGGGGAGTTGTAGCTTTTGAATGTGCCAGGAAAAATGTTTATCAGAGTTGAATAAGAAGTTAAGAAAAATATTAAAAATGGCGAGTGCTGCTAAAAGTTACTTTTTAGTTGATGATGGAGCAGAGGCAAATAGAGTGGAGGAGATATCTACTACTCGGGCTACCAACAAGTATTGCCAATCACTTACTTGGGGTTCCCTTATTTGATGGCAGGCCTAAATTGGTTATTTTTCCAAATTAATTGAGAAAGTGAGGGGTAAAATTTGTTATTCATATTCATACTATCTCGCTTACTAAAATCCCAAAGGCTGTTGTGAACTCTCTACAATCTTTATTCACAAATATTATATAGTCTCATCAAGGTGAGAAGAAAAACAGTTTGATAGAATCGTGAATGATATAAGACTATAGAGTTAAATGGTGAGTTGTGATATCCTCTTCTGTGAGCAGTGAACATTTGTAATTATGTTTAGAAACAAATGTAGATTTTGCCATTGTTTGAACACATTAGCGATAAAATCCTATCATGCAGTTGGTGGTGAGAAATAATAGAAAATCAAGAATATTTGTAACACATTACACATGTATTTTTATATATAAACAAAATTGAAGTTTATTAAAGTTTTCATTTTATGTCTCATTTTGGTATTTTCATTTTATGTATGGGCTTCTAATTTGGTTAAGTTCTTTTATATACTTGATCTTGTTTATCCTAAATGTTGCGATAGACAAGTTAAATCTTCTTAAACTATCTACCTATATCAAATGAAGTATATCTTTCTATCACACCCACATATCAGCCTACCCCGACTAACTTGGGATAAAAAGTCTTTGTAAAGTTGAAACCCACATATGATTCAGTATGTCATCTTGTAATTTTTAACGTTGGTTTTTAGGTCATCCAAAGGAAATTAGTTCATGTAGTTACTCCATCTACCAATATGGATGGTAATATTGGCCCTGTTGCTGTACACTTTTCAATAAAAGAGGTTAGTTGTTAGTTTTCGTTGACTGCCTACAATTTCAGTTTCAGTAGACTAATTATTTTCGTATTCGTGTTTTATCACATGCGTCGGATTTTTTGTCCGTCTTATATTTGCACAATCTTTTGACTATTTGTGCTATAAGTAGTTGAGGTGGTTGTACTTTTCTTTTTCTGTCTACTTTGTTATATCTTTTCTTCTCTCTCTTGTCCTCCATCCCTCTCTTTGTTAAGTTGAAGCACTGAAAATAAGAAACCAATTCACAATTTCTCATGATTCTCATGAACAAGAAAAGGAACATAAGAAGCCGATTCATGTGTAACTCTGTTTTTGTGGTAAGGAACATAAGAAGCCAATTCACAATTTCTCATGATTCTCATGAACAGGAAAAGGAAAAAAAATAATGGTAAAAATGAATGAAAATTAATCCAGAAAAAGCTACAAACTATAATGCAGAATCAAAATTTCTATCCTAACATACAAATCTTCATATACTACACATATACATACATATATATATTTTAGTGTGTATGTGGGAGTGATACATAAGTAACTACTAGCTATAAGAGTAGTTGGGCAAACACATGTCATCCATAGGAAAAATGGGCAGTCCTAATTTTTATTTAAAAATATTAATAACGTAAGAATTAAAATAATTTAAATATATAAGAGCAAGCACCCTTCTTAATATTTTATCTATATGTGGGTGTGTATATTTTAGTCTCTCTTTCAAAAAAGATATGGGTATCAGGAATGGAAGCTTCTTGTTACTCTAATAAGGTAAGAGAGACAAATATCAAGTCAAATCCCTTTATTTTATTTTTACCTTTTTATTATGCAAAGGGTGGAGGGTGTTTGTGTCTGAGCGATTCATTTAACTAAAAAGAAAAAGAGTGTTGGTTGCTACTCTTCGTGTAGTAGTTGTTATAGTAAATGAGTAATAATTTAAGTAGGGAAAAGAATGATGAAAGTGGATGCTTAGTTTGGACAAAGATATAATAGAGAGGGATCATTAGATTCTGGGGCGACCTTTTAATGTCAAAAGCAAGAAGCGGTATAGTTAATTGTCTTCGCTATTGGGAAGCGTTTGTCTGATTTAGTTAAACATTGTCCATACACATATAAGCATACATTGATTAAACATGTAATTGACTTCTAATGTAAAGTTTAATTTATCTAGTCCATAATTTGGTGCATATGTGCAGGAAGACTGCTTCTACGACCTGCCTTACAATACTGGGTATCAATTTTTTGTGCTACGTTTACAGAAGACAAGGCACAAAATTATGAAGTGTGCTCTCTCTATATATGTAGATATATACTTTGATTGAAGAACTGTGGTAGCTTTAGATGGTTAATTGTAAAGATAATGAATGATTATGTAGTGGATGATTTTATTAAGTTAATAATATTTTAATTTTTTATATTTTTGCCATTATTTGCTGTGGGGATATTGAGCCAGCCAGCTACACAAAAAAATGTCAAATTTTGATTTGGCAACAATATAATTCGTTACCAAAGCATTGAACAAGTTTTAATATAGCAACAATTTTTTATACATTTAGCAACACATTTTTGTTGCTAATGGCATTAAAAATATAATATTTGGCAAGGAAAAATTAACCTAATAACAACAGAGAGGATATTGTTGCTAATACTAACATAAAATGCAACATTTTTTATCGTTGCAAATATTATCAACTTTCGTTCCACATATAAAGAAATGGCAACATATAATGTCGTTGCTAATCGACGACTTTCGTTGCTATTGATAAATAACCAGCAACAAACATTTTCGTTGCTGATTCAGCATAATGTCGTTGCCAAATAATATAATCAGCAACGAAAATCATTGCTAAAAAGTTTACATTCCACAACGAAAGAAAGCTTAGGCAAAAATTTTCATAATTTGCTGCAACGAATAATGTTGTTGCAAAATGGTGTCAATTGCAATGAAAATGCATGGTCGTTGCAAAAAAAAGAGTTCATTTCGTTGCCAATTAGTAGGCTTTTGCAACGAAATGGGGTATTTAGCAACGAAATTTTAATTATTCTGCAACAATACATTTTGTTGCTAAAGGATCGATGTCTCTGTACGAAGGCTAAATTTTGTTGCAAAATGTATTACTTTTGGCAACAAAAAAAAAAATTCATTGCGGAATAATTAGCAACGCTCATTGCGCAACGAAAGACGCAACGACATTAAAGTTGTTTCCAAAATCCTTTTGCAACGAAATTTGGCACCTTTAGCAACGAAAATTGGTTGTTGCTGAAGCCCCATTTTTTTGTAGTGTGAGTATGTAATCCTGAAACTTGTCTAGTTCAGGAAAGTGAATGTTTATAGCAGTTATGCTATCTTGAGTATGTTCTAAAAATTTATGAATAAATAAAATATCAAAGTTTATTTGAAATATTATGTGTTATCGCTTTAGTCTTGGAATGTTTAAGTTAAATCTTTAAATACCCAAGAAGTTGAGTAATGAACTAATGAGCATATATTTTAACAGAAGATGTCTCCTAGAAAAAGACAACCACGTCAGCAAGCACCTCCTAAGGGGTCTACTAATAATAACAACGAGACCAACGCTAATCCGGTTCAGTAGTTGGTAGCTCTGTTGATGGGTGAAATTGCGAATCACCCGCAAGCTCAAGTCACGAATTTCAAGGAATTCAAAGTGGTTGGACCGCCAGAGTTTCAAGGGACTATGAATCTAGTGGAAGCCCAAACATGGATCATGGAAATTGAGAAGGTGTTCGACGTTACTAGAGTTAACAAGGATCAGAAGACTGCGTTCGCAACGTTCATGCTGAAGTCTGAAGCTAGCTACTGGTGGCAAGCAAATAAGGTTCGTGGAGGACAAGGAGTAATAGCGTGGGATAGATTTAAGGAGATGTTATTTGAAATGTACTTTCCAACGAGTTCTCGGAATCAGTTGGAAGTGCAATTTCTGGAGCTGAAGCAAGGGACTATGACGGTGCCGGAATATGCTGCTAAATTTAACGAGTTGGAAAGATTGCCACTTATCAAGTCAATACTAACGAGCGTAAAGCATGAAGGTTCGAACAAGGATTGAAGACCCGGCTTTATAGCAAGGTTTCAATGTTACAGCTGAATACATTTGTGGATGTACTGGAGAAGGAAATTATCACGGAATCTAACGCTCGAGAAAATCGAATTTTTATGACAATTAAATTTTTATTTGATTATGTGAATTTAATTGATTTCTTTGTGAGTAAGCTATGTGAAGGTCGTTCTATGACCTAGAATGTGCTAACGTAGTTAGTATTCGGGCTACGTGTTAGAAATAATTGTTTGGAATTTCTAGAACGAAAATAATTATTTTTCGAGAAATTTCCATAAAAACACTATTCATCCGTTTCTGTTCGGGGAATTATTTTGAAATTTTGAGAAACGCGTGATGATAGAATATCGAGATTAGATGGAATATCTGATAATATTTCATTTATGGAAAACACAGTTTTCGCCTGTGGACTTAAAACCTAAGGGTTGAGTATATTGATTTCTGAGGAGAAAATAATATATGTAGAAGGAATGGCGTTAGGGTTAATGCGAGTATTATACATTTATGGTACTATTTAGTATCTATGTGTAATACGATGAGTAAATATGAAGTACGATACGATTATTGTACATGTAGTATACGATGAGAATACGCGAATTGTACGTTTAGAATATGATTCGTATTATAATATTAAGATTAATTCTTAATGAATAAGTCATTTGAGTTGGATTGTATTAGTCCAATTATTAAATGACCAAGCCCAAGGAGATTAGTGGGTTAAGCCCAAGTCAAGGCCCAATGTTTATTTAGTTAAGCCCAATTCATTTAAACCGAACCGTGGATCGAACCGGTGGGTCATCGAATGGGTAAAACCCATGGGGCAACCCATGGGATGACCCATGGCAAGTGGTGGGCCAGCCACCTTGGAGTGGAAGCCAAGCATAAGGCTTGGTCACCAAGTATCTTACTTGGTGACCACACATGAATAGTAAGGAGGTTAGGTGTGTTAAGTCCATTATGCCCTCCATTCTCATTTCCTATAAATAGAAAGCTAGTTTGATTCATTTTGGAGTTTTGAAATTTGCAAACCTAGATTATTTGAGATAGAAAAGAGAGCTAGACTTGAACAATTCTCTTACTTTGAAGTTTTGTCATTAGAAGTTCTCAAGATCATAAGAGTTCTTAAGGTATAATCCTTATCTTTCCTCTCCATCTCTTTTTGATTTTTCTTTTATCTTGGAGAATCATAGATTGGTGGTATATGTCTTGTATGAGGGATTAAAGATGGCTTACCATAGATTCAATCTCTATAAGTCACGAGATTATAAGAATCATAAGGTTTAAAATAGTTATGAACCATGAAAATATTGTTTATTGAGATTGATCGTTTATAAACGATTGAACTCCATCAATATGTTAGTAATTGCATCTTGTTTGGTTAGGATGTAGATATGAAATCCATGGAGTATTCCATGTGATTTGGCTTAGAGAACCCTAGTAACGAAGTTATGGCGATTTTTTATGTACTTAGAGGTTAAACGTCGAAAACGTTGAATTCCGGATTGGGGGTCAAAAGTTGTCGTGAGACTTGAAAACATTGGTTTTCAATGTCAACACGTGAGATAGGGTGATTAAGAGTTGTGGGTTTGAGAATTGTTGGATTCTAACTTAAAACGAAGAAAACGAGCATTGAACGCTCTTTAACGTTTACGAACGTCTAAAAATGAACTCAATGGTGAATTTTGAGTTATCGGATGTGAAAGTGTTCAATTCTTATATGAACGCGTAGATTATGTTATTTATGACGTGTAGGCTTTTGAACTGACCAAATCGAGCTTATAACGAAGAAGTTATGGCCCCGGGAATTTCATAAAATTTTTGAAAATTATTGAAGTTCTATAACTGAGGTCTGGCATGACGCCAACATAAGTAAATTTCACGCCGCATCATGCAAGACAAAGAAAATTGAGCATTGCTAAATGGCGTTGTAGCGTCATCATTTCACATACACCGCAGTCACGAGTCGAGGCCTTGCCATCGCTAATAAGTATTTATGGCCAGATCTAGTATTATGAGGGTCGTGCACATGAAAGTGGTGAACCTTAGACAATGACTTAGGTTTTGAACTTCATTTGTTCGGGGACCTAAAGGGATGATGTTTGTACACTTCATAAGTGTATTAAAGTTATTCCTATACTACCTATACTAAGGTATATGGTATGAAACTTAGGAATATTATGCATGTTAGTAAGTTAACATCGATGAACAAAGTTGATACTTTATCAACAATGTTCGAGTCCGGTTAATAAAAGATAGTTGAGTAATAAACCGGGACGAAGGGTAATAAGTCTTGGTGACTTTAGTAAATGATAATAAGTTAACAAAGACATAGAAGAGAAAGAAGCTTATAGGAACAATTTGAATAGTTGTTTGATAGCTAATTACAGTGTGCTATGTAAATATATCATGTAGATTCTGTAAAGGCTGTGGTCAGTTGAGTAAATTATTTGAAGACGCTGAAAGGCAAGTTTTCTTAACAATTGTCTAACTTTAATGTTAGCCAAGTTGTATGTGATTTGTTGAACTGATTGCATGATGGGTTTTAAAGAAAGGGTCAATGCCAGATTTTAACTCTGCTAGACTATTCGTAATATATAGATTGATTTTGATTCATATCTTTCTATATAGAAATGTTAACGCTATCCTATGCCAAGTAATTGGTACGGACGTGAAGGTAAGGTTTGCCTATGAACAAACAAAAGTATTTTTCATCGATATTTCGATGGGCACACGAGTTTGCCAAAAATATTAAACGTAAATACGTTTAATGAATAAGTGTTGATTAAGATAGAGTGCAATAGGCTGATCACCTAGAAGTGCTCATAAGTTATCGGATGAACGGCCTTAGTGCTGTGGACTCCTTTTCAAGTATGAAAATTGAAAGTTACTGTTCATGGTCTAACGAATTTGTTCGTAATTCCTAATCTATTCTATACTTTGGGAATTGATGTTATGAATCGTTAAAGTATTATTGATTCATAATACTTCATAACTATTGTTCGCTTATGTCGAATTGTTATATAATTCACTAAATGTGGTATTCTGTTATCCTTGATTAAACTTCTTTGAGTTTTTATCATGCTCACTTTTTGCGTGAATTATATAACTGCAGTTAAAGATGAACGTACTGTTAATGCCAAGAGAGATAAGGGCAAAGCTAAGATGGATGCTTAGGCATTGTGTAATAGTTTAGTAAGTTTATATGTATCATACATTATGAACAATGAACGATGTAATCGGTTTATGAACCTGGGAAGGATTTATACATTGATTGTAATAAAAAGATAGTAATTACCTTCATTTTGTTGTATTTCAATGGAATGATTGTATGGATGTTAGTACAGTGGAGCACCATCTGTCGGGTTGATAGATAACCGAATTTGGGGGCGTCACAGGTTGGTATCAAAGCCTTAGGTTATAAAACTTAAGGGGGAAAAACCTTAGGCTAATAACCTCGTAAGGAAGGTAAAGTTCGAGGAATAAAATTCAAGTCCATTGAATTAATAAGGTATTGAGATAACTCAATATCAAAAGGATTAAAAGATGAAAATTAATCTTAAAGATATTAAATGTGATTTGTGCTTATACTATTGTGTATTATGTACTAATCAACTTGTTATGTGTTATTGTAGATGTCGATCGATAGCATGATGTATAGAGACATTCACGTCGTGAGTGAAGAGTCAGTGAACCATGTTGAGGTTGTACCAATGCCAATGGCGGAGGTACCAATAGTTGTACTAGACGACTCCGACATTGAGGAGTACATCTCCGAGGAGGAATACTCTGAGGAGACTATGGGTTTAGCATCATACCTTAATGAGATGCTAGACGTGGAGGAGAAGATGGAGGTAACATCGATTAACACGGTGTTACCTACCCAGGAACCAACACCTCTGGTTGCAACTCGAGCATTGTATGAGGCCGTGTTGGATAGAAATGTGCAACTACGCACAGTAGTGGAGAATCATATTGAGGAGATAACTGCCTTATATGAGGCTAAGGAATCCGCAGAGGCAGACTTTGAGTCTGAGCATGATGAAAAAGTGCTTATGACTGATAAAGCTCGTGATTATAAGAACGAGGTCCTTGATCTAAAAAACAAACTGGTTGAGAAAGACTAGAAAATAGCTAGGATGTCATACATCCATGAATGTGCTCATGAGGATTTCAAGCTGAAAATTGCTTGTTATTCTATTGAGTCCGGGCAGACTTGACATACCATAAGTCAATATATAGTGTCGATTCTAGAAAATCAGAAATATGAGAATGCCGTTCGATAGTGTTAGTAGATCATTAGATCTTTTTTATATGAGTAGTGACGTAAAACCCTCTTTTGTATAACTAAGGGTAGTCTTTTTGTAAATCCTAATTTTTGTAGAAGGCAATCGCGGGATAGTATGTAATAGCTTTTTGGCTAAAGAAACATGATGTAAATAGTTTTGACTATGAAAGCATATTAATATAATGAAGTTTTTATTTAATGTGCTTGTTATGGTATGAATGGTTGTTGTTGATTTAAAGTGATAACCGAGTAGTTAAATAGATAATAACTAAGCTTTATTTATTTAATCAGAATTATGCCGCGAGAAGGAGACAACGTAACCAAGAGGCCGAGTCTCATAATGAGAATTAGGGTGTTCCTAATAACCGTATGCAAGAGTTCGTTAATTTAATTACGGCTGCATTTAACCAAGGGGGTGGGATTCCTGTAGCTCCTGGGGTAGCAAGAACAACTACCTTTAAGGACTTTAAAAGTGTGGGTCCTCCCGAGTTCCAAGGAACGATGGACCCGTTAGAAGCCTAAACATGGGTTAGAAAGATTGAAAAGGCGTTTGTGATAACAAACGTAGGTGAGGCGCAAAAAACTTCTTTTTCGACTTACATGATGAAGGGAGAAGCCAACTACTAGTGGGAGGCTCACCAGGGTGGGGCTAGGATAGAGGCTGTTACGTGGGAACATTTTAAGAAAGTCTTCTTCGAGAACTATTTCCCTACTAGCATGCATGGTAGAATGGAAATTAAGTTCTTAGAACTTAAGCAGGGGGATATGACAGTTCCCCAATACACCACCAAGTTTAACGAATTAGCGAGATTTTCTCCACATCAGGTGGACACAGAAGCGAGGAAGGCGCGTAGGTTTGAGCAGGGCTTAAAACCCTGGCTCTACAGTAGGATATCGGTTTTCCAAAGTGTTTCTTACAGAACCATTCTGGAGAAGGCGATAATAGCTGAAGGTGGTGGTGAGGCTTTGTCTCAGTACCACAAAGAGCGGAAGATTAAGAGTAAGTTAGAAGGAGGTAATAAGGCTGAAGTTGCCAGTGGAAGCGGCAACTTGCCAAAGAGAAAAAGTTTTAACCTTGGGAATACTGGGGTAAAGCAGGGAGATCCCAAGCGGAGGACGGAAGCATGTAAGATATGCGGAAAGTCTCACATGGGAGTTTGTTTAAAGGGGAAAGTAGTATGCTATAACTGTGGGCAGGAGGGGCATTTGTCACCCAACTATCCTAACCCCAAGAAGAACCAGGGATGTTTTGTCTGTGGGTCAATTGACCACATGGCAAGAAATTACCCAAAGAAGGGTTTAGAGGGGAATAAGAGTTTTGGTAGTGGTAAATTAGCCATTACTGGACCAGCACCATCAGTGGGTAGACCCTCAGCTCGTACGTTTAATATGACTGTCCAAGATGCGGTTGCATCAACGAATGTGGTAGCAGGTATCATTCCGGTCAATGAGATAAATGCTTATGTGCTATTTGACTCAGGTGCTACATGTTCTTTTATAGCATGTGAATTTGCTAAGCGATTAGGTTTAATCCTTGAGAAGTTATCTATACATTTAGACGTTAAGGTAGCAAACGAAGAAATAATCCCCATTGAACATATTCATAAGGATTGTTGCGTAGAAATTAGAGGGAATAAATTATCAGTAGATTTGGTACCAATAAGGTTAAAAGAATTCGATGTAATTCTTGGTATGGATTGGTTGGTTAACCATAAGGCGATTATAGATTGCCATAGGAAAAGTGTAAACCTTTGGCTTTCTAAGAAAACCAAGGTAGTGTTCTTCGGTAGTAAATCACCGAGACGCTTTTGTTGTCTGTCTATGACACAAGCTAGGAAGATGTTGAGAAAAGGGTGTGTAGGATATTTGTGCCATGTTGTGGATACCCAAAGAGTGGGAACATCCTTGGACCAGATACCTATAGTGCAAGAGTTTGCGTATGTATTTCCGGAGGAGTTACCGGGTATTCCACCGGACAGGGAGGTAGAGTTTGTAATTGATCTGTTACCGGGAACGGCACCAGTTTCAAGGGCACCATATCGGATGGCGCCAGTTGAGATGAAGGAGTTAATGGTTCATTTACAAGAACTGTTAGATAGGAAGTATATTCAACCGAGTGTGTCTCCTTGGGGAGCATCAGTGTTGTTTGTCAAGAAGAAGGACGGGTCGTTAAGACTTTGTATCGACTATCGAGAGTTGAACAAGTTGACGATTAAGAATAAATACCCGTTGCCCAGGATCGATGATCTATTTGATCAGTTGAAAGGGGCAAGGTATTTTACTAAGATAGATTTACGCACGGGGTATCATCAGTTAAAGGTGAGAAAGGAGGATGTACCTAAGACGGCGTTCAAAACTCGTTATGGTCATTACGAGTTTTTGGTAATGTCGTTTGGGTTGACGAATGCACCAGCTGCATTTATGGATATGATGAACAGAGTGTTCAAATAATATTTGGACAAGTTCGTAGTAGTGTTCATTGATGACATTCTAGTCTATTCAAAGACACCAGAAGATCATGCAGAACATTTAAGAATAGTGTTGGAAACACTAAGAAAGGAGAAATTGTATGCAAAATTCACAAAGTGTGAATTTTGGCTTGAGAGAGTGCAGTTTCTAGGGCATGTTATTGATAAGGATGGCATTTCCATGGATCCGACAAAAGTAGAAGCAGTTAATGAATGGGAACAACCGAAAATGCCAACCGAGGTTAGGAGTTTTCTGGGGTTAGCGGGATATTATAGAAGGTTTATTCCGGACTTTTCTAAAATAACTACTCCGTTAACAAATCTGACAAGAAAGTCAGTGAAGTATGTGTGGACGGAAAAATGTGAGAATAGTTTTCAAGAGTTGAAAAAGAGGTTAAGTGAGGCACTTGTATTGTCCTTACCAGACGATATAGGAAATTTCGTAGTGTATAGCGATGCTTCGCATAAAGGATCGGGTTATGTGCTCATGCAAAGATAACAAGGTCATTGCGTATGCGTCACGTCAATTGAAGGATTATGAGAAGGTTTATCCTACTCATGATCTGGAATTGGCAGCTGTAGTTTTTGCCTTAAAGATATAGAGACATTATCTTTATTGTGAGAAGTGTGAGATATACACGGACCATAAAAGTCTGAAATATATCTTCACACAGAAGGAGTTGAATATAAGACAGAGAAGGTGGTTAGAATTAATCAAAGATTATGACTGTGATATTTTATATCATCCGGGGAAAGCAAATGTAGTAGCCGATGCGCTAAGTAGGAAGGGTAGAGTGAAACTGTCAATGTTAACAACTCAGAATGAGTTGGTAACAACAATGGCAAGAATGGAGTTAGAAGTTAAGTTACCGGAGGAAGCGGTGGAAATGTTATTTTCCATGGAAACCCAACCGACCATAGTGGAACTGGTTAGGGGAGTACAATTGAGTAACGAGGAATGCCAACAGATACAAAAGAGGATAGAAGATGAAGAGAAGACTAAGTATAACCTCGATAAGGAGGGATTACTTCGTTTTGAAGGAAGAATTTGGGTTCCGAATGATCCCAAATTAAAGGAGGAAATTATGATGGAGGCCCATAGTTCGAGGTACTCGATACATCCCGGTAGTACGAAGATGTATCAAGACCTTTGTCAGAACTTTTTGTGGTCGAACATGAAGAGGGAGATAGCAGAATACGTTAGTAGGTGCTTAACTTGTCAAAAAGTTAAGGCTGAACACCAACGACCTAGTGGGTTGTTGCAACCGTTAGAAATTCTAAGTGGAAGTGGGAGTAAATCACGATGGACTTTGTGGTGGGACTTCCGACAACCAGAAAAGGATACGATGCTATTTGGGTGATAGTGGATTGATTAACGAAATCGGCTCATTTTCTACCAATAGGAGTCAAGTATAACTTGGATCAGTTAGCTAAGCTGTATGTCAAGGAAATTATTTCCAGACATGGGGTACCTGTTTCGATTGTGTCAGATCGTGATCCACGATTCACATCGAACTTTTGGAGGAGTTTGCAAGAGCAAATGGGAACGTAGTTAAGATTGAGTACGGCGTATCACCCTCAGACGGATGGTTAGAGTGAGCGGACAATTCAAACTCTTGAAGATGTGTTAAGATCTTGAGTTATAGATTTCAAAGGGAGTTGGGACGAGTATCTACCGTTGGTGGAATTTTTGTACAATACTAGTTTTCACGCTAGTATAGGCATGCCGCCTTACGAAGCGTTGTATGGAAGGAAATGCCGAACTCCATTGTGTTGGGATGAGGTGGGTGAACGTCGAATGTTGGGACCTGAGATGGTACAGCAGACGGCGGACATGGTGAAGTTAATACGTACTCGATTAGTTGTGGCTCAAGACCGAAAGAGAAAATATGCAGATCCTCACAGAGAGAATAGAGAATTAGATGTAGGATCTTTTGTTTTTCTAAAAGTATCGCCTTGGAAGGGGAAGATACATTTTGGAAAGAAAGGGAAGTTAAGTCCAAGGTTTGTAGGACCTTTTGAGATTTTAAGAAGAGTAGGAGAGGTGGCTTATGAAGTAGTCTTACCTCCAGAGATGGAACGCATCCATAATGTGTTTCACGTGTCAGTGTTGCGTCCTTATAAACCAGATTATAAACACATAATAGAGTATGAATATATTCAAATAGAAAAAGACTTGTCCTATGAGGAACTTCCAGTTCAAATTATTAATAGGAAGGAACAAGTTTTAAGAAATAAGGTAATACCTTCAGTGAAGGTGTTATAGAGAAACCACAATGCTGAAGAAGCAACGTGGGAGCTCGAAAGTAAAATGAGGGAAGAATTTCTTCATTTGTTTATGTAATTATAAGCTAAGATTATGGGGACAAAATCCTTATAAGGGGGAGAGAATATAACGCCCGAGAAAATCGAATTTTTATGACAATTAAATTTTTATTTGATTATGTGAATTAAATGAATTTAGTTGATTTCTTTGTGAGTAAGCTATGTGAAGGTCGTTCTATGACCTAGAATGTGCTAACGTGGTTAGTATTCGGGCTACGTGTTAGAAATAATTATTTGGAATTTCCAGAACGAAAATAATTGTTTTTCGAGAAATTTTAGTAAAAACACTATTCATCCATTTCTGTTCGAGGAATTATTTTGAAATTTTGAGAAATGCGTGATGATAGAATATCGAGATTAGATGGAATATTTGATAATATTTCATTTATGGAAAATACAGTTTTTGCCTACGGACTTAAAACCTAAGGGTTGAGTATATTTATTTCCGAGGAGGAAATAATATGCGTAGAAGGAATGGCGTTAGGGTTAATGCGAGTGTTATACATTTATGGTACTATTTAGTATCCATGTGTAATATGATGAGTAAATATGAAGTACGATACGATTATTGTATTTGTAGTATACTGAAAGAATACGTGAATTATACGCTTAGAATATGATTCAGTATTATATTATTAAGATTAATTCTTAATGACTAAGTCATTTGAGTTGGATTTCTATTAGTCCAATTATTAAATGACCAAGCCCAAGGAGATTAGTGGGTTAAGCCCAAGTCAAGGCCCAATGTTTATTTAGTTAAGCCCAATTCATTTAAACCGAACTGTGGATCGAACCGGTGGGTTCACCGAATGGGTAAAACCCATGGGCAAACCCATGGATGACCCATGGCAAGTGGTGGGCCAGGCCAGCCACCTGGAGTGGAAGCCAAGATAAGGCTTGGTCACCAAGTATCTTACTTGGTGACCACACATGAATAGTAAGGAGGTTAGGTGTGTTAAGTCCATTATGCCTCCATTCTCATTTCCTATAAATAAAAGCTAGGTTGATTCATTTTGGAGTTTTGAAATTTGCCAACCTAGATTATTTGAGAGAGAAAGAGAGCTAGACTTGAACAATTCTCCTACTTTGAAGTTTTGTCATTAGAAGTTCTCAAGATCGTAAGAGTTCTTAAGGTATAATCCTTATCTTTCCTCTCCATCTCTTTTTGATTTTTCTTTTATCTTGGAGAATCATAGATGGGTGGAATATGTCTTGTATGAGGGATTAAAGATGGCTTACCATAGATTCAATCTCTATAAGTCACGAGATTATAAGAATCATAAGGTTTAAAATAGTTTTGAACCATAAAAATATTATTTATTGAGATTGATCGTTTATAAACAATTGAACTCCATCAATACGTTAGTAATTGCATCTTGTTTGGTTAGGATGTAGATATAAAATCCATGGAGTATTCCATGTGATTTGGCTTAGAGAACCCTAGTAACGAAGTTATGGTGATTTTTTACGTAATTAGACATTAAACGTCGAAAACGTTGAATTTCGAATTGGGGGTCAAAATTTGTCGTGAGACTTGAAAACGTTGGTTTTCAATGTCAACACATGAGATAGGGTGATTAAGAGTTGTGGGTTCGAGAATCGTTGGATTCTAACTTAAAACAGAGAAAATGAGCATTGAACGCTCTTTAACGTTTACGAACGTCTAAAAATGAACTCAATGGTGAATTTTGAGTTATCGGATTTGAAAGTATTGAATTCTTATATGAACGCGTAGATTATGTTTTTTATGATGTGTAGGCTTTTGAACGGACCAAATCGGGCTTATAACGAACAAGTTATGGCCCCGGGAATTTCATAAAATTTTTTGAAAATTATTGAAGTTCTGCAATTGAGGTCCAGCATCGCATGCAGCGCAGACATAAGTACAAATCGCCATGCATGCAT
The DNA here is from genome assembly GCA_020205615.1 of Panax quinquefolius. Taxonomy (NCBI): domain Eukaryota; kingdom Viridiplantae; phylum Streptophyta; class Magnoliopsida; order Apiales; family Araliaceae; genus Panax; species Panax quinquefolius. The sequence goes on along the minus strand of CM035155.1, from coordinate 72,057,924 downwards.
GTGACCGACACAAAGATAAATTGTGCATTGCTAAATGGCGCCGCAGCGTCACTATTCCACGCCGCATCGCCGAGTCGAGGGCCTTGCCACATCGCTAATCGGCGCCATGACACCAGCCTAAGTATTATGAGGTCGCCACACATGCATGGTGGTGAAACCTTAGACAATGACTTAGGTTTTGAACTTCATTTGTTTGGGGACGTAAAGGGATGATGTTTGTACACTTCATAAGTGTATTAAAGTTATTCCTATACTACCTATACTAAGGTATGTGGTATGAAACTTAGGAATATTATGCATGTTAGTAAGTTAACATCGATGAACAAAGTTGATACTTTATCAACAATGTTCGAGTCCAGTTAATAAAAGACAGTTGAGTAATAAATTGGGACAAAGGGTAATAAGTCATGTTGACTTTAGTAAATGATAATAAGTTAACAAAGACATAGAAGAGAAAGAAGCTTGTAGGAACAATTTGAATAGTTGTTTGATAGCTAATTACAGTGTGCTATGTGAATATATCATGTAGATTCTGTAAAGGCTGTGGTCAGTTGAGTAAATTATTTGAAGATGCTAAAAGGCAAGTTTTCTTAACGCTTGTCTAACTTTCATGTTAGCCAAGTTGTATGTGATTCATTGAACTGAATTGCATGACAGGTTTTAAAGAAAGGGTCAATGCCAGATTTTAACTCGGCTAGACTATTCGTAATATATAGATTGATTTTGATTCATATCTTTCTATATAGAAATGTTAACGCTATCCTATGCCAAGTAATTGGTACGGACGTGAAGGTAAGGTTTGTCTATGAACAAACAAAAGTATTTTTCATCGATATTTCGATGGGCACGCGAGTTTGCCAAAAATATTAAACGTAAATACGTTTAATGAATGAGTGTTGATCAACATAGAGTACTATAGGCTGATCACCTAGAAGTGCTCGTAAGTTATCGGATGAACGACCTTAGTGCTGTGGACTCCTTTTCAAGTATAAAAACTGAAAGTTACTGTTCATGGTCTAACGACCGGTTCATAATTCCTAATCTATTCTATACTTTGGGAATTGATGTTATGAACCGTTAAAGTATTATTGATTTATAATACTTCATAATTATTGTTCAGTTATGTCGAAATTGTTATATAATTCACGAATGTGGTATTCCTGTTATCCTTGATTAAACTTGCTGAGCTGTCATGATCACTTCCTGTGTGAATTATATAATTGCAGTTAAAGATGAACGTACTGTGAATGCCAAGAGAGATAAGGGCAAAGCTAAGATGGATGCTTATGCATTGTGTAATAGTTTAGTAAGTTTATATGTATCATACATTATGAACAATGAACGATGTAACCAGTTTATGAACCTGGGAAGGATTTATACTTTGATTGTAATAAAAATATAGTAATTACCTTCATTTTGTTGTATTTCAATGGAATGATTGTATGGATGTTAGTACAGTGGAGCACCATCTATCGGGTTGATAGATACCCGAATTTGGGGAAAATAAGCCTAGTGGAAGTAATGTTAGAAGTAATAACTAGATGAGGAAATTCGAATGCGGGAGGACAACAAGGAAATCAGCAGAAGAAAAAGTTTGAAGCTTGCGCAACTTGCGGGAAGAACCATACTGGGGTATGTTTGAAAGGAAAATGAGTGTGTTTCAACTGTGGTCAGGAGGGACACATTGCACCGAACTATTTTAGTCCGAAGAAAGGAGCATGTTTTACCTACGGTTCAAAGGATCACATGGCTCGTGATTACCCCAAGAAGCCAGCAGGAAGTGCAAGTGGCAGAAAGGGAAACAACAACAGTGGTGGGGCATTGACAATCACTGGACCTGCTCAGTCAAACCGACCTACTGCAAGGACTTTCAATATAACCGTGCAAAATGCTGTACAGTCTAAGGATGTGGTGTTAGGTATCATTCCGATTAATGGTATTAATGCTTATGTACTATTCAATTCGGGTGCTACTTGTTCATTTATATCTGATGAATTTGCTCAGAAATTAGATTTGCGCCAAGAAGAATTAGAGTTTCCTTTAAGTATAAAGATTGCGAATAAGGAAGTGATTCCTGTCAGATACATATATAGGAATTGTAGAGTGGATGTAAAAGGTCATGAGATGATGGTAGATTTGATACCAATTAGACTTGGTGAATTTGATGTTATACTGCGAATGGATTGGTTATTCAATTACGGAGCAGTAATTGATTGCCAAAGGAAGTATGTTAACCTTATGACTCCATCAAAGGTTATGTTCTTTGGTAGCAAGTCACCTCGATGACAAAAAGTTGTCGACGGTGATGCCAAGCGAGTTGTTGAGACAAGGATGTGTAGGATATTTAGCCTACATAGTCGATACACAGAAGAAGAGTGCAAAATTAGAAGAAATATCGATCATAAGAGATTTTGCAGACGTATTTCCAGATGATTTGTCGGGTCTTCCGTCGAATCGAAAAATCGAGTTTGTGATTGACTTACTACCAGGAACGACCCCGATATCTAAGGCACCATATAGAATGGCCCCGGTAGAAATGGAAGAGTTGATGGTGCAGTTGCAAGAATTGCTAGATAAGAAGTATATTCAGCCGAGTGTGTCACCATGGGGAGCACCGGTGTTGTTTGTGAAGAAGAAAGATGGATTGATGCAGCTCTCCATTGATTACCGAGAATTAAATAAGGTCACGATCAAAAATAAGTATCCATTTCCTAGAATCGATGACCTATTCGATCAGTTGAAGGGAACAAGGTATTTCTCAAAGATAGACTTGAGAAGTGGTTATCATCAGTTGAAGGTGAGGCCGGATGATGTACCAAAAACTAGCTTTCAGGACTCGGTATGGTCATTTAGAGTTTCTGGTTATGTCTTTTGGTTTAACTAACGCACCTGCAGCGTTCATGGATTTGATGAACAGGGTGTTTAAACCATTCTTAGGAAAATATGTGGTGGTGTTTATTGATGACATATTGGTATATTCCAAAACCAAAGAGGAACATGTGGAACATTTGAGAGTGACGTTGGAGATGTTGAGAAAAGAGAAGTTGTACGCTAAGTTCTAAAAATGTAAATTTTTGTTGGAACGTGTATAGTTTCTCAGGCACGTTATTGATAACGATGGAATTTCGGTGGATCCATCAAAGGTTGAAGCTGTAATAAACTGGGATCAGCCGAAGACACCGTCAGAAGTGAGGAGTTTCTTAGGATTGGCAGGTTACTACCGGCATTTTATTCAGGACTTTTCCAAGATCACGACTCCGTTAACGAATTTAACTAGGAAGGCGGTTAAGTTTGTTTGGGTAGAGAAGTGTGAGAAAAGTTTTCGAGAGTTAAAGAAGAGGTTGAGCTCTGCACCTGTTTGTCATTGCTTGATGATACATGAAATTTTGTGGTATATAGTGATGCATCACATAAAGGACTAGGCTGTGTGTTTATACAGAACGACAGAGTTATTGCGTATTCATCACGTCAGTTGAAAGATTACGAGAAGGGGTGTTCGACTCATGACTTAGAGTTGGCGGCGGTGGTGTTTGCCTTGAAAATTTGGAGACATTATCTTTATGTAGAGAGGTGTGGGATATATACCGACCATAAAAGTCTGAAGTATATCTTTACACAAAAAGACTTGAACATGCGACAAAGAAGATGGTTGGAGATGATCAATGATTATGACTGCGAGATTTTTTATCATCCAGGAAAAGCAAATTTTGTGGCTGATGCCTTAAGTAAGAAGGGAAGGGAGAAGTTAATGTTATTAACTGCTCAAGAGGAACTAGTGTCGGAAATGGCTAAGATGGAGTTAGAAATTAAATATCCAACAGAATCCGATGAAAAGTTGTTCCAGATAGGTAACAGTTCAACATTGGTAGATAAGATGAAAAATGTACAACTTTAAGATGAAGACTGTGAAAAGATAAAACAGAAAGTATCTAAAGGTGAGGAAAACTAATTCAAAATCGATTCGAAAGAATTACTTCGATTTGAAGGGAAAATTTGGATTCCGCAAATACCAGAAATTAAAGAGGAAATTTTGGGTGATGCCCATAATTCAAGATATCGATTCACCCTGGAAGTACAAAGATGTACAAGGATATTAGTCATCATTTTTGGTGGTCGAATATGAAGAAGGATGTGGCTGAATGCGTGGAAAGATGTTTAACGTGTCAGAAAGTTAAAGATGAACATCAAAGGCCAAGCGGATTGTTACAACCGTTGGAGATACCAGAATGGAAGTGGGAGCACATGATAATGGATTTTGTGGTAGGTCTTCCAACAACCCAACAGGGTTACGATGCTATTTAGGTGATTGTCGATCGATTGACGAAGTCGGCACACTTTTTGCCAATCAAGATTCTATTTACCCTAGATCGATTAGCAAAACTGTACGAAAGGAAATTGTGTCAAGACACGGTGTACCAGTGTCCATTGTATTAGATATAGATCCACGTTTCACATCTAATTTCTAGAAATGATTACAAGAGTGCTTGGGGACACAATTGAGAATGAGCACAACGTACCATCCTCAAACCGACGAACAGAGTGAGAGAACCATTCAAACACTAGAAGATATGCTCAAAGCATGTATCATGGATTTCAAGAGAAATTGGGATGATCATCTACCATTAGTGGAATTTGCTTATAATAATAGTTATCACGCAAGTATTGGCATGCCACCTTACGAAGCGCTATACGGAAGAAAGTGTAGAACTCTCATTATTTTGGGACGAGGTAGGAGAACGTCAGCTATTGGGTCCAGAATTGGTACAACAGACTGTCGAGATCATCAAGATTATTCGAATAATATTAATAGCAGCACAAGATAGATAGAAGAAATCTGCCGATCAGCATCGACAAAATAGAGAATTCGATGTCGGTAGTTATGTTTTCTTGAAAGTGTCTCCCTGGAAGGGGAAAATTCGATTTGGCAAGAAAGGGAAATTGAGCCCTAGATTTACAGGACCTTTCGAAGTACTTCGATGAGTTGGTGAAGTAGCATACGAGGTAGCTTTACCTCCGGAGTTGGAACATATTCATAATGTTTTTCATATCTCGGCATTGACACCATATAAGCCTGACTATAAACATTTTATAGAATATGAGCCCTTATAGTTTGAGAAAGATTTGTCATATGAAGAAGTCCTTATTCAAATTGTTGACAGAAAAGAGCAAGTACTAAGGAATAAAGTGATACCTTCTGTTAAGGTAATCTAGAGGAACCACAATGCTGATGAAGCTACGTGGGAACTTGAAAGCGTTATGATGAAGAATTATCCTCAGTTGTTAGCTTGATTTTGTATAGCGATTCTGGGGATAGAATCTTGTTAAGGAGGGAAGAATGTAACAAATAAATTTTTTCGAGTTGTGATTATGGGGATAGAATCCTTTTAAGGAGGGAAGGATGTAACGATCGAGAAATTTATAATTTAATTTAAATATTTATGAAATTGAATAAATATTTTAAATAATTTATTAATTGAGGAATTTTGGTGAATCAATTTAGTAATTAAATTGATTAGTGTAAATTAAATTGAGTAATGATAAATTTATTTGATGGATTTAATTTAAGAAAATAATTAAATTAAATCAATTGCTTAATATTTAAGAAGATAATTAAATTAAGTGAATTATTTAATATTAAATGAGTAGATTAAATAAAGTGATGTTTTTAATTTATTAATTAAATTAGATATATAATTATTTATTAATTAAAAGGTATAATGATAATAAGAATTTTATTGTTGTTATATAAGTTATGTAAATTAACTAAACTAAGTTATTTAAATTGATCAACTAAAGGTGTGACATGAAACTATATAATATAATAATATTAAAATAATTTAGTTTGGGAAATAAGGGGGTAGCCAAACAAGGCCTTGTGGCCTTTGGCTTATTCAACTGACGCAAACCTTTTATTTCTAACGGAAGGGAACGTGGGAGTGGCTAGCTTATATTTTTTCTTCACGTCTTATTTCTTAGCCTAAGGCTAAGCTAAGAACAGAGAGTTTGTGAGGAAAGGGGAAAACACAGAGAGTTGCTAAGGGATTGAGGGCTTTGTTGTGGAATGGAAAGGAATTGAAGCCATTCTATAACAATTGCTTCAATAATCAAGGATTTAAGGTATAATTGTTTCTAATTTATATGTTTTGATTTGTTAGTAGTTATTTCCTGTAAACTATAGTTATGTTAGAGTGATATATATACTTGCATATATGGGTTATATACTGTTAATTATCATATTTGAGGGTTGTTTGAGTGTCAAATTTGTGAGAATTGGGTTGTAGCAGAAGATTATATATATCAGTGTTTATGTTCATATGATATGGCTTTTGAAAGTACCAAATTTCATGCCTTATATGTGTTGTAATCTGCGAGTTGAAGTTGGATTGTGATAATATGTTAAGAAACGAAAACAACGAAGTTTAAATCATGTCAATTGATTAAGAATCGAGTTCGTGACGATCAAATTTGTTAAAAGTTTCAAAGTTGAAGAAATTTGGAAAACTATGGTTTTGAATTCTCAAAATGATGTATGTGTAATGTTTTTGTATATGGATTGGTGTATAGCATGTTTAACTAGCATATTCCAATGTTTTAGATTTTGAATTTGGGAGAAATTCTGTAGAATTGGAATTTTTGGCCTATAACAGAGTATTAGTTCGCGTATGTAAAAAAGCTGAACTCAAGCATCGCGCTGGGGGAGCCTTTACTGGCCTCAAGACGGTTGTCGCATGTGGTATGCCAGCATGACATTTAGTATGACGCCTTGATGCTGATATAATACTCGTCTTTGCAGTGCTTGAGTAGCCAGTAACAAACAGTGAAGTCTTCTTAATTGCAGGTCATACGTAATGGACTTGGGTTAGTTTAGCAATCATGTTAAGGATATTAAAACATAAAGTGGATTACAATAACATATTGTATGGTGTTGTAATACAAAGTGTAAAAGAGTTTTAGGTGATTGTTGATTGAGTTATATTTAATGAAACTAAAAGTGATGTTTTAAAAAGTTAGAAATGAACAAGTAAGTTATGTTGGCTCGTAAATGCGATTTCAGATTCGTTAAGTATGTTAACCTAAATGGTTAGGTGCTAGGTTAGGGTTATGACCTAAATGATGGTTTGATACCCCTAGTGTTAATATTTATACAACTAATTGTTGTTGCGATTGTAATAATATGTGTAGGGTAATTGGTGATTATTTTACACTTGTGTAGCTTACAAGCAAGGCAAGTTCTCTAACTCTACTTTTATAAATGTGCAAGTTCCTAAACCTTAACTCTTTACATTGAGAAAGCTTTCTACTTTCATTCTTTTCATATTGAATGCATGTTCCCATTCCTAAATTGATATTGTACAAGTTCCTAAAATTCTTGTAAAGTTGAGCAAGCCTAGTTTATCTTGAGAATGTTTGTGCAAGCTCTTGTAACCTTAATTCATTACATCGAGCAAGCTTTACTTTCCTAGTTATTATACAAAGTATATATTTTTCTAATACATTGATTCATAGAAGATTGTTCTAAACTCCTTTGAATATATCACTTTGCATGTATATCATGTTGTTCAGTTATATATATTGTTTATATCCGATCTTTGACTTTAATAGTATTGTTCAGTCATACATTCTCGTATTAAACCTTTATTGATGGAAGTTGAATAGTGTTCTAAAATTCTAGAGACACTGATAAGCTAGTTCCAAACTAAACTCTCTTTAGTGCGAAAATTCTAAATTCAAAATGAGACGAACAACCCTAGCATAGGGGATTTTGTACGTGTAACGTTTAGATGTTTGTGCACAATACATGGTACAAAGGGCTGATCCACCTAAGTACGCTAAGAAGGGTTTGTACAATCTAATGACTGTTAAGGTTAAGGTAATAATACATATATACCAGAGACACAGTTCGTGGTCTTAAGACCCTCAGATAATGATTTCGAACTTGTTTTCTATATTTGATTCGTAGAGCAAGTTCATTATTGTTCAGCATTCATTGTTCAATCTCATGTTGTTATCATTGCTAATTTTTATATCAGTGAGAAATTGTTTGCTCACTCTTTCATTTAACACTGCAGCTAAAGTTGAGAAAGTCGATGAGCCGTCTACTAGCAAAGGAAAGGGCAAGATGTCCAAATGTTGAAGACTTATGAGAATATTATTTTAATAAATAATGTTAAAGACTTATTTTATATGTGATGTATTCCGCAAACTTATGTAATAATTTTAAGGTTAGATTACATGGAATTGTTTTAAAAGGATGTAACCCTTTAACGGGGAAGATTATTGTTTAAGTTATTTAAATTACGTCTTTATCCTTTGATTATGGGTAGCTAGATGTAATAGTTTTTGATAACTGAATGCTAAATCCAGTGGGAATGAAGTACCTGCATTTGGGGGTGTCACAGTATCACCAACTGAAAGTAAGGAAGGTGGATGTACCAAATACGACATTCCTAACTTGCCATGGACATTATGAATTTTTAGTGATGTCTTTTGGTTTGACAAACGCCCCTGCAACGTTCATGGATTAAATGAACAGGGTGTTCAAACCATTTTTAGACAAGTTTGTGGTGGTATTTATCGATGATATTTTGATGTACTCCAAAACTCAATAAGAACACGTGGAACACTTACGTCTAACGCTGGAGACGCTAAGAAGAGAAAAGTTGTACGCGAAATTCTCTAAATGTGAATTTTGGCTGGAACATGTACAATTTCTTGGCTTGTAATTGATAAGGATGTGATTTCTGTAGATCCATCAAAAGTCGAAACTGTGATAAATTGGGAATAACCAAGAACTCCATCCGAAGTGAGATGTTTCTTAGGATTAACAGGCTATTACAAACAATTTATTCAAGATTTCTCCAAGATTGCCACTCCGTTAACAAATTTGACAAGAAAAGCTGTAAAATTTGTTTGGACGGAGAAATGTGAAGAAAGTTTTCAAGAATTGAAAAAGAAGTTGAGTGTGGCACTTGTGTTGTCATTACCAGATAATATAGGAAACTTTGTGGTGTATATTAACGCTTCACATAAAGGATTAGGTTGTGTCCTTATGCAAAACGGCAAGGTCATTGCGTATGCATAAAGGCAATTGAAAGACTACGAGAAAGGGTATCCGACTCATGATTTAGAGTTGGCGGCGGTTGTGTTTTCTCTGAAGATATGGAGACACTATCTCTGTGTAGAAAAATGTGAGATCAAAATAGACCATAAGAGTCTGAAGTATATTTTCACACAGAAGGACCTGAACATGCGTCAAAGGAGATGGATGGAAAGGATAAAAGATTATGATTGTGAAATCTTTTATCACCCGAGAAAAGCTAATGTGGTTGTAGATGCCTTCAGTAGGAAAGGCAGAGAAAAGTTGATGTTGTTAACTGACAAGGAGGAGCTCATTTTAGTAATGGCAACACTAGAGTTGGAAATCAAATTTCCAAAAGAATCCGATGGATGATTATACTAATTGGAAGCTAGTCAAACTTTTGTGGACAAGGTGAAGAATGCTCAACAACAGGATGAGGAATACAGAAAAATAAAGGAAGGTGTGGTCGAGGGTAAAAAAGTGAAGTACAAGGTCGATACTGAGGGAATGCTAAGACTCGAGGGACGAATTTGGGTTCCAGCAGTACATGATTTTAAAGAAGAAATCTTGACAGAAGCTCATAGCTCAAGATATTCGATTCATCCGGGAAGTACGAAGATGTATCAAGATTTGCGGTGATATTTTTGGTGGCCAAAATGAAAAGAGACGTTGCAGAATGCATTGCAAAATGCTTGACCTGTTAGAAAGTGAAGGCAGAACATCAAAGGCCGGGCGGATTACTCAAACCGTTAGAAATATAGGAATGGAAATGGGATCATATCACCATGGATTTTGTGGTAGGTCTTCCAACTACTCAGAAAGGATACCATGCGATATGGGTGATAGTGGACAGACTGACAAAACCAACACACTTTTTGCCAATAAAGAGTAGATTCAATCTTGATCAGCTGGCAAAACTATACGTTAACGAGATTGTGATGAGACATGGAATTCCAATATTAATACTGTTAGATCGAGACCCGAGGTTCACATCAAATTTTTTGAAGCGATTACAAGAATGCATGGGAACGCAATTGAAGATGAGTATGGCATATCATCCATAAACCAATGGGCAAAGCGAACGAACAATCCAGATGTTAGAAGATATGCTTAGAGCGTGCATAATGGATTTCAAAGGAAACTGGGATTATCATCTACCGTTGGTGGAATTTGCATATAACAACAGTTACCATGTAAGCATTGACATGCCGCCATACGAGGCATTATATGGCAGAAAATGCATAACTCCACTATGCTGGGATGAAGTTTGTGAACGTCAACTGTTAGGTCCAGAACTGGTACAGCAGACCGCTGAAGTGGTCAAACTCATCAGAGCAAGACTATTAGCTGCTCAAGATCGACAAAAGAAGTATGCTGATCAACACAGGCAGAATCGTGAATTTGAAGAAAGAAGTTTCGTGTTCCTGAAAGTTTCTCCTTGGAAGGGGAAAATTCATTTCGGTAAGAAGGGAAAGCTAAGCCCAAGGTTTATTGGACCTTTCGAGATACTACGCAGAATGGGAGAAGTAGCTTCTGAGGTAGCTTTTTTTCCAGAATTAGAACACGTTCGCAGCGTTTTTCATGTGTCCGTGTTGCAACCGTATAAACCCAATTACAAACATGTGATTGAGTATGAACCATTGCAGTTCAGTAAAGATTTGTCTTATGAAGAGATTCCTATACAGATAGTCGACAGAAAAGAAGAAGTGCTCAGGAATAAAGTGATACCTTCTGTGAAGGTGATATGGAGGAACCACAATGTCGAAGAGGCTACGTGGTAACTCGAAGCGGAAATGATGAAAAATTATCCTTAGTTATTTGTTTAGTCTATGTCTTCGATTATGGGGATAGAAATTATGTAAGTAGAGAAGAATGTGACGATTTGATTGTTTAAGTTGTGATTTTGGGGACAGAATCCTTGTAAGGAGGGAAGGATGTTACAATTCAGAATTTCAAATTGTAATTTTAAATATTTATTGAATTATATAAGTATTTATTTGAGGTGTTTATTATTGATTAAATATTTGTTGATGTGATGGTTGTTAATAAATATTTATGAATCTAAATTTATTAGATAGTGTTCTAAATTAAATTAATTTATAATTTAGAGAGTTGTAATATAACGTGAGATGTTATATTGTTGTGTTGATTTAATAATTTAAATAGTATATTAAATTATTAAATAAAATTATAATGAAATTATAATTTTGTGTTAATTATTTAAATGGTATATTTATTTAAAATATAGTGTGTATAATTAATCTATTTGATTAATGTTGGATATAGAAATACAAATAAAAAAGATGTAATTATAAATTATAAACTTAATTGGTTATAAAAAAAAATTAAAGGAGTTTATTGTGGTTTTGCCAAACAAGGCTCAAGTATATTAAGTCTTTAAATTTTAAAGGGTTTTGTCAAACAAAGCCTTATGACTTTTGGATTATTAATTTTTGAATTTTGAATTATAAATAAAATAAATAAATTAAAATAATAAATATAATATATTTATAATATATACGTTTGTTTTGTAACTAACATTTTATTAAGTTTAGCGTATTAAGGTTTAGCAGTTTTGTTTTTTTTACGCATTGGTTATCAGTTAGTCTTACGCCTTATTTGCTAAGCCTAGAGAATAAAAAGAATTGAGAGAGAACTTGAGGGAGAGCTTGAGAGAATTGAGAGGAAGTTTGAGTTTTCAAAGCAAATTCAGTGGTGTTAGCAAGGATTTTAAAGCAACAAAAGGTATTTTTCATAATCTCCATAGTATATATATATGTGTGTGTGTGTGTGTGTGTGTGTGTGTGTGCATATATGGGTTACGGACAAAATTTTACATACTCTGTGAATTCCATATTTTTGAATTGTTGCTATATAAATGAATTGTGGTGATTATTCATGTTGGTGATGTTTTAGTTTGTATATAAACATGAAATTGAATGCGAATTACAGTTTAGAAGTAGAAGAAAATAATGACAGTATATACTTTCTTATGTGGCTTATGTAAGTACAATTTTTAGTGGTTAAATTGTATGTCAAATTGTAAATTGAGGCTTGATTATGCTAGTTCATTAAGAAACGAAGATAACATAATTTGAACGAAGCAACTTGGACAAGATTTGTGTTTACAGTGTTGATTTTTGGGAAGGAACTCAAAAATGATGTTTTATATGAAAATATGGAATTTTAGAAAATTAAACTTGTATAATTATTGTTAAATTGTTCTATGTTGAGGAATATGTTGGCAAACATGTTTATGATGCTTTTGTATTGTACGTGTTAATATTATTGTTTAGTTGGTGAAATTCGTGTTTGTTGGGCTAAAGCCTGACTCATGTTCATAGCGTTTACTTCGCTTATCGTGAACCGTGCCAATTGCTTGCAGTGCCAGTTAAAAAAAAGCTAAGAATACTTGTCCCATGCTCTGTATATATGCACAATTGCGCCCATACCCTAGTTTGGGACAATGACTTCTGCTGCTGCTGCAGTTATGGGATAACAACATACCTTGGTTCAGTGATATGTTAGTGGGATAAACACGTAACAAAAAGGTTAAAACAGAATCGTGTTAGGTGGTTAGTAATTCAAAGTTTCAAATGATTATAAGTTATGAACGTAGTATGTTATAACTTAGTTTATACAATGAATGTTAGATAAGTGTTGTGATGTTAACACTTGGAAATTCTGAAATGTATATGGTAGTATAAGACTTATACGGAAATAACAAGTCTAACTAGAATTGCATATGTTATGGTATTTTAGCATGTCTAAGAGATATTGTGGTTCTAAACCTATGTGTAGGTGAACGTGAGTTTAATATTATAGCTTACGCTCGAGGTAAGTTTCTAAACCTTATCTTTTTACATTAAGCAAGTTTCTTACTTTAAACTCTCATTAAGCGAACTCTTGTATTACTAATCATTATTTAAGCAAGTTAGTCGTGACTTTAACTTTATTCGAACAAGTTTTGAATTCCAAGATTTATTGATGTATTCTAGCTTGTTTATTGTTAGACAAGTTTCTTTATTGTCATTCGTGTATTATGAATGCAATTTTCTTGAATTCTAATTTCTAATGTTGAATTATTTTATCTCATTTACTTGACACAAGTTATTTTCATAATGAGCAAGCTTTATTTTCAGCTTTCTATTACTTAAGGTATATTCAATAATTCATAGTCCTAGCTTAATATTATTCAAGCAAGGTTTATTGTCATTCAATACTTAAGCTTTGTAGTTGTTTCTGAGTATGAGCTCAAGATATAGTTAGTTCGCTTACACTTATTCATTGTTCCATATTATGTTATTATTGATTAACTGTTGTGTTATCAAACACTATTGATTCAACTAGTCCTCTAGTTGATGATCGTTAAACTTCAAATTACCCTTGAAATCTTATCCAAACCAAACTTTCTTTGGTGCAGACTTGTACTCTAAATACTCAGATGAACATTAACCCTATTGTTAGGGGATAATTTACGCTTAACGTTGAAATTTTTGTGCATAATACATTGTACGAAGGTCTGATCCCCCTAAGTACGAGGAGTCCTTACAGTCTTATGATTGTTAAAGTTGAAGTTGAAAGATTACTTGCAACTGTGGACATAGTTAATGGTCTTATGACCCTCATATATATATATATATATATATATATATATTCCATATTGTGATTCCAGTCTTTGGTTATCATTGATAGGGTACTATTTAGTTTTGATGAGCCTATTCATCGGCAGTTATTACATTCTTGTTGATTCATTGCTATATATTGTGAGCAATTGTTTTGCTCACTCTTGAATAAATATTATTATTGTAGCTAAAGTTGAGAAGGTAGATGAACCTACAACTAGCAAAGGAAAGTGAAAAATGTACAAGTGATGAAGACTTGTAATTTTCATTTATTGTTATGATGATAGACTTTTATTTAATGATGTGATGTAATAATTTTATTTTCGCACTTATATGATGTTAAAGTTAGACAACCTAGGATATTTTTGGATTTATTGATGTAACCCTATTTTAAGGGAGGATTTATGATTTAATTTTTATTATATTTGGGTAGATAATATGAATGAATGGATCGTGAACACCAAGTCTTGTGGGAATGAAGTTCCTAGATTTGGGGGTGTCACACTTATAGATCGACGGCTCAAGATCTGCAGCTCAACTCTCTCACTTAGATATGCAACACATCTCATTCTCCTCCCTCTCGACTCCCCTCTAACCCTAGAAATAGTGGCGACGTAGTGGTGGCCAAATTTCGGAGTTGAAGGTCAATTGAAATGACCCGTTTTATTGTATGGATTTTTTTCTTTATTTTTTGTTATTGGGAATTAAAATCTTGTGTGATGTTTTATATTTACAGGTAATAATGGTGGAAAGGAAGATCGGTATATGGAACTTTGGAAGGCATGTGCGGGTCCACTGGTAGATGTTCCAACTACTGGAGAGAGAGTTTTCTATTTTCCACAAGGACACATGGAACAAGTAAGCACCCAATTCAAATCTTTATTTGGAAAATCACTTATTTTTGTGGGGAAATTTTGCTTATTAATTATGGGGTTTGGAGGTTTTTCTATATTAGGGGGATTTGGAAATTTTACTAGGGTTTTTTCTTTTGATTTTGTATTCGTTGACTGTTAGTTGGAGGCTTTAACAAATCAAGAAATGAACCAGAGAATTCCACTCTTCAACCTTCCATCAAAAATCCTTTATCGTGTTCTGCACATTCAGCTGCTGCTATGATACTTCTCAGTTCTACTTTACTTGTTGAGAAAGACTGGTGTTATACAATTCTTTCTTCTTCTTCTTCTTCTTTTTTGATTTTATGTATGTTAATATTTTAAAAAAATATCCATTTATTGCTCCTACTATATGTATATCAAAGATCTTAAAATTAAAGTGTTTCTCTTTCAATTTTGTTTAGTCTTCAACTTAACAAAGTACTTACCTAAATTATATAGTGGTTAATTAGGCAAAAATTGCTTTGTTTCGTATAGGCTGAACAAGACACGTATGAGGTTTATACACAATTTACTTTACAACCAGACAATGATGTAAGAACTTATGACATATCATCTATGGGGGGAACTGGTCTTGCTTTATAGATGATTGAGCAGTTTTTTTTTTAGTAAAAAATTGTTCTTTAGTTTTTGTGAAACGTTTTATAGCAAACTAAGCCAAGGAGTCCTGATTCATACCATATTTAGTCTCCGAGGCCAACTATGCACTCTTTTTGCAACAGAGGGAAGAGTTGTAGCAGATTGAGACTGAGCATCAGGCACAACTCATTTCTCGATTGGTTTGCACGAATTGAGACTGATCTTTAGGCACAACTGATTATTTTGGGTTGCTCGAGATGTTTTTGCATTAAATGGATTATGTTTGAACTTAAATTTAAATTTTTTGCAGCTCCCTTGCGTATTATCTGTAGTTGCAGAACTGTTTTGTCTTTGCCACCAATTATTAATGGTGCACATTCAGCCATTACTTTAAAGACGAAGAATGTGTTCTTTGAATGCACAACCACTGATTTAACAAAGGCCAAAATTATTTTGAACACAATGGTAAGCTTTTATGAATTCTATTGCATTATATTGGTTACTCATATAGCTTTAACAAACTGCTAGATAATGTTTATATATTTATCTTTTCTTCCACAAGTGACCATGTTTTCTGTGTACTGTGAACAAAAGTTTGAGGTGGAACCAGTTAAAGTTATTAACTCTAATAGAAAATCATGTGTGTATCCTGACCTATCACCATACCATATGGAGGTGCCACTATCATATATCAACGGCATAGTGGGAGTCTCATTGGAGGCTGATAAGGTTTTTGCTTTTATTTGTTGTTTATAAACCTTAGTGCTTCTTGATGCTTTACATATCCCTTTATATCATGTTTTATCATTTATCTTGTCATTGACTTTTACAATAATTTGGGAAATATATCAAAAGTTCCTTGTTTGGAGGGTTGTAGTCCTTATAGTGTGTTCGATAGGGATGACAAAGTCCTATAGGTGGGGATGAGAACTTATCATTCTAATCCTGCTAAGTATGAGAACTTATAAGATATGGGAAGAGGAGATGATTCATACCTGAAGCCTCCAAAGACATATGTTATAATTTTGATTTTCTTTTTCTGTCTTCTTTTTTACTTTAGTACTTCTATCTCTGATCTAATGAAAATGATATTCAGCTGATTATTATTAATAACATTTGTTTCTCTCAAGGCTTGGATGTGATCCTTGCACTGTAAAATAAATTATTTATTACAAAGAAAACAAAGAGAAGATGGAATAATTTTTAGATTTTAAAACTTCACGCCATGGTAGATGATGGATATGCTGATTACCTTAATGTATCATACAGGTCCCTGTTAGGGTTACTAGAGGTCTGTTATTTGAGCTATTGGGACAATCAGCTGGTGATCCTTATATTGATGAAGATGATATCCCAGTTGTGCTTCATTCTTGGCAAACACAAAACTTCTTAATAACTGCGATGCACATGAAAGGATCTGCTTCAAGCATAAATGTGTTGGGCATCACAGAAGTTCAGGTTTGTTCGTACCTGAATAGAATTCTTTCTACTGTGTCAATTCTAGTGATAAGTTCGTTAATTATTCAAGAATGATTAAGTTTCTACTTATGCTTGATTCCCAATTATTTGTGTTCTTCTATGATCTAGGAACTTCTTTTGGTTGGTGGTAATAATGTACCAAGAACATCATATGGAGTTATTGCACAACTAGCTTGCCGTCTTGCTTGATGGGATAATAGGTGAACTTAATATCTTCATGTCACTAGTTTGAACTCTTTAGCTGTGAGAATCAGCTGGTCTAGATCCATCCATGCAAGTTCTTAGATGCCAACTTTCATACTTTCTTTAGAAATCTAGTCGTCGCTATTTACAGAATATTTGTTATTCTTCAGGTGAGCTTGCTCTACTAATTTTTTTTTGTCATTTGTTTCTTTCTTTTTCTCCCTGTATGTAGTGTTACCTTTTGTTAATTGTAGTTTTTTAATGTTGAGACTAATGACTAGGATAGATAAAATTAGAAGAACCTCATTTGCCAATTTTATGCTAACATGGTACAATTTTAGATATAAAGGCTATGGCCATGAAACACGATTTTTGTTTGATGTATTACCAGAAGAAGTTGTAAGAGGCTTTATGGCTAAATTATGAACCAATTTTAGTTCAAGATTACAAAGTTAGTTACATATTCTTAAGTACTACAAGTAGACATCATGTGATTTTCTAGTTAGTGTCTACTTAGAAGCAGTTTAAGTCAGACGGTTGACTCTAAAGTATGCAACATGACATGATCACTTGTCAACTGTATTGGGAGTTTAAATGTTGCTTAAGCTATAACTTTTTTTATTATTATATGGCATGTATGTGATGCTAAATGTATGAGTCTGACCAGAAAGTAACTTTGTTATTGATATTCATGTGTCTATCCAAGCTGGGCCTTGCTTCTGCATATATCGACTCCTGTGAAGAGCATTAATAAATGCGAATGTGATAACTTAGTGTGCTTATGTTCACTTCTTTTTCCATTTTTATTTATCCTTTATTGTGTTATCATAGTTGCACTCTAGAGGAAAGGAATTGGCAAAGGATGTGACTTTTGAAAAGATTGCACGGAGAACACTAGGCTTCACCTAAGCTGATTTGCAGAACCTGATGAATGAAGCAGCCAGACGCGACCTCAAGGAAATTAGAAAAGATGAGATAGCCGATGCTCTTGAGAGGATAATTGCTGGGCCAGAGAAGAAAAATGTTGTTGTCTCAGAAGACAAAAAGAAATTGGTTGCTTACCATGGTTTCTAAAACTCGTCATTTTATTAAGGTTTCTCTTCTTGATACATGTTCTTGTTGTCTTCTTAGCTATAATTGTGCATGTTTACCTCCACGTACAGAGGCTGGGTATACTTTGGTTGGCGCACTTATGCGTGAATATGATCCGATAGCCAAGATATCCATCATTCCCCGTGGCCAAGCGGGTGGCCTTTGTTAGGTTTGTAATATTCATGTGCGCAATCAAATTGCAAAATAAGCGGAAGCGAGTAAAAATTAGAGTTTAAAAATTTTACAAACCATATACCCGGATCACCCTTTATGCATAATTATTAATTAAACGAAAAGATAAAGAATAAAATCATACCCTTGAAGATCGAGCTTCCTCAGGTACAAGTTCACCTCCAAATCCTTTCGCGTTCAACTTGAATCCACCGGGGTTTTGTTCCTTCCTTTGATCAACGTTAGCCACCCATATGTTTGGCCTCTAGAGGTGATCCACCAAGGAAAAATAAAGATTCAAGAAGATGGGTGTTATGGCTAACCCTAGTTTTCTATCTCTATAGAAAGGGCGTACTCTCCAACAAATTGGAATTATTACGTTTGTTGAAAAAAGTCAACAACCCCCACCACCCATAATAAGACTCCTCTTATTTATAGATGTGGGCAACCCACCTTAACAATTAAGGAATTGGGTTTATTTAATTAATTAAATTCTTTTAATTAATTAAGCTCCCTAATCTTATTAAGGATAATTAATTAAACTCCTTTAACTAATTTTTCTTCCTAATCTAATTAGGAATAAATGAGAGTACTTATATTAAATTAATTCCTAAACTCTTTAGAAATTAAAATAATAATAATTGTAATAATATTAATAAGACTCCTCTTATTAATTTATATTTAATATTTCAAAAATATTAAATAATAAATATTAAGCTATTTAATTTATTCTATCACCATAGATTAAATTAAATATACTTAACATATTATTACGATTATGCCATTAACTTCTTAAATAATTATTCTTCCTTTTATGGTGTGTGACCCTTTAGGTTCTCCATATTAAACCGATTGTGAATAAATCAATTAGAACAATTCTAATCTTATTTAAATAAATAAATTAAACAATTAATTTATTTAAATAAATAATATTTATTCTAGAATAGGATAAGCCTCCCAAGCGATCAACGACTTTCCGAGATAATATAGATTTCAACATTAATCATAAAAGAACCTTTGAGTAAATAGTTACCGTACAATTCAATCCTTCCACCATACAATGTCCCAATTAAATATAAGACATTGAATTACTGTCAAATCTTATTTTATTTAATTATATGTATTTCGACTCTTAAATGCACAACTCCAATAATGCAAATTAGAAACTCCTTTCTAATTTCATTACGCCTTAACCAAGGACTCTTTGGGTTGTCATTTATCGAATCACATAGGACATTTCTCTTCTTTTATTAGAAGTGGTAGATTCTTTATTGATCATACATTATCTCCATGTACAACTTATTATACCCAAGCATACCCTTTGATATACCCTAAGGGTCTTAAGGAATAAGTCAAAGTATAACTCATCATACACAAGATGCTATGAGGATCTCAAGTCCAAGGATTACTTGTATTACTATCACTACAAGAATTCCTATTGACGAATAAATAAAACTCCATTAGGTATTCCTTAGCGAGCCACGTTCAATGAACTTATTCTCTAATAAGCACCTACATACTTGCTTTAGTGTCTCCACAAAATGATCGTGAGATCAATCATCCTCATCCAACGAGCAAAGCAACGTATGTACCAATCTATCCGGATTCACTAATCCCCAATTTAATAATCCAACGATTGGGAACTATTTTAGTTTTAAGCTTTCTAAGAATTTAGATCTCATTAGAATGATCATCATCATTATTCTAAAAGCATTGCTTAAAACTATGGGTTTATCACATATTATAAAAACAAGATCATGTAGATAATTAAAAGCCTTTAATAAATTAATACTTTTTATTAATAAATGAATAAGATTGTTACAAAGTATATGCTTTATCATCAAACATGATTGGCTTGTGTGCATACTACTTTCAATCTCCCACTTGCACTAAAGCCAATCATCATGGTATCTTATACTCTTCTTCTAAGTGGACGATTATCCTGCCGTTGGATAAGCTTTAGTTAATGGATATGTAATGTTGTTCATGAGAGTCCACTATCTCTATAGTGATTTCCCATCTTTCAATGATTCTAATAATCAAATGAAAGTGCCACAACACATGTTTAGATCCAAGATGAGACTTAGGAACTATTCCTAGTTCTGTAATGAACTTTTAATCCAAACAATCAACTTGCAGCTTCATTTATAGCTATATACTTTGTCTTTATCACTAAACCAGCAACTCTTTGCTGTTTGGAACCTTTCCAATTCACTGCACCACTATTTAAGATAACGCTTTACCTTAAAGTGGATTTTTCTGTCATCTTGAGTCTGTTAAGCCCTCTAGTTTTAATTTAGACCCACCATGAATATGATCACATCCTTAGTGCCGGTCAAGCACTTTAAGATGTTTTTCACAGACTCATAGTGAACTTCTGCATAATATGACTGATCAACATCAGGTCTCGTACATTTCATTGCATGCATAATTGTCACTCATGCGACCTCTCTTTTTAGGAGTTTGTGGGGACTATTAAGAGAGATACACTCCATAGCTCATTGACATGAGACATCTCTTGGAGTTTGTCATGCTAAATGACTTTAGCATCAAATGAATATACGTTCCTTGGGTTAAGTCGAGCATCCTCTTAAATCTATCTATATAGATTTATATCCCCAATTAAGATACTCTTCCAAATCATTCATGGAGGAATGTTTAGACAACTTTATCTTTACTGATTGTAGCATTGGTATGTCATTCCTTATCCGTAGTATATCAACATGTAGTACTAGGAATGTCACGATGCTCCCACTGACCCTTTTGTACACACTAGGTTCATTCTTATTTTTGATAAAATCAAACTCTTTTGATTTGTTTCATCAAAACGAATGTTCCATTTTTGAGAATATTGCTTCAATCAATTTCTCTGAGTGTCTACAACTCTTAACTCATCGTATGTAACTGGATCATCATCTTCTATGATGCGTACCTCATCATCATCATCTATGATGAATCCATACCTCCTAGGTATCTTGGTACTATTCCGTTTTGATTTATCTTTTGTGGTACAATAGGTTCATCTACGTGTTCCTCTTATTTGACTTATAGTGTTTTGTGGTTCTTGAACTTTTCAAGATCTATTATCCTCCCACTAACCCCTTCAATGATAAACGCCTTTATCGTAGAAAGGCGTGTTCGTAACAAACACCTTTTGCTAAGTAGAATTATAGAACATATACCCTAAACTTACTTTAGGATGTCCCACAAATCGACACTTGTCAAATCTTGTCCCAAGCTTATCCTTTTGAAACCTTTTCACATAAGTTGGAACCCCTTATCTTAACATACTTAAGATTAGGAATCCTCCACCGCATCCATAACTTTTATGGAGTCTTGGGGCCTGGATTTTGAGGTTACCATTTTCGTAGATATGTAGCCATTTCTAGGACATTATCCCGTAAGGATACTTTGGAATGTCAAGAAAATCATTATGGACCGTACCATGTCCAACAAGGTACGATTTTCATTCGAGATACATCAATCAATTATTACAGTATCGGGATGTGTCCATTATGAGAAAACCATTTGAGATGATCTAGAAACTTATTGCACAAGTATTTATTCCTTGATCTAATCAAAGAATCTAAATACTTTGCCAATTTGTTTCACTTCTGAATTCTTTGAACCTTTTAAATAATTCACATTTGTATTTCAATAAATACATACATTCAACTCTTTGAATGATCATCTCCTTTTCTTATACTAATTTGTTCAATATGCAAAATTATTTTCAAGTAAGTCAAGTATATAAAATTTATTAAGTAATATTCCGTTCTATAAAAACATTATTATTATAAATAGAACAACAATTGTTCTTAATTATAATACCAAAGATTTCATTGTCCAACAATAAAATGGAAATAATATTTTTAACAAGAACTGGAATACAATAACAACTTATTGACTTAATAGATTTGCCCATAGGCATTGCTAAACTATAAGTTTCTATGGCTAATATGGCAACCTTTGCTACATTTTCCGCACATAAGATTACTTATATTTGTTTAGCTTTCTACTTCTGCTTGGTCCCTTCATAAATCTATATTTATGATAACCAAAATCGGTATCCAATACCCAAGTAGAACCTTGACTTAAAGAAAAAATTATTTCAATCATGAACAAAAACTGTATTGTAACCGAAACTTCACTAAGCTTCTTTGGTTAGCCTCTGCAAGATGTTTCTCGTAGTTTCTTTCTAGTGTCCAGGCTTATTGCAGTGGAAGCAATCTCCTTTGCCATCCATATCAGTTTTGTTCTTATTATCCTTTGTTTACGCCTTTCTGTTTACCTTCTTTGAATTATTCTTCTTTTCAGAAGATCCTTTGGCCCCTACCAGTAAGACTTGGTCTTTTTGGTTGGAAAGTGACTCTCAACATTTTTCAATGTGTTAAGCAAATCAGTGAGGCTGATATTTAGCTTGTTCATATGAAAAATTCACAACAATTGTGAAAGGAGTCTGGGAGTGAGTGCAAGATCAAATCTTGGCTCAACTCTCCATCCATGACAAAACCAGTTGTCCTAATTGATCAATCAAATTGATTATGTTAAGAACTTTTTTATGCATTTATATAGTGCCATTGGCCATTCTAGATCGAAGATCTCCTTTGATATCTCGATATCTATCGGTCCCCACTTTCCTCACCATCAACTACTTGATGTGCGGGAAATATAGTTGGAGCATCCATAGTTTCATCGCCGACATTTGAAGCTCGTTTACTCATGGATGCGAGCATGATGCATTGAGCCAATCAGTGCATCATCTTGCCACTTTCTAAAAGTAGCAATCTCTTCCTCGTAGGCATTATGCGTAACCATTGCGAGGATAGGCGTATTAAGGACATAAGATAGTTTTTCAGCTATGAGAACTATTCTCAAATTCCTTAATCAATCCGTTTAATTTGGTCTAGTTAATTTAGCATCTAATATGCTACGCAGTGATAGTAATTTAGACATTGTAAAATTCTGTAAATGAATTTGTAATTAACAACATTTTAACATACATTCTTTTATTAATTACCAAAATAAATTATGCCTTGTTTTAAATTGGTATCTCCCACTATTTTCTTCAAACTATATTACCCTCACTTATATAGTTCGGCAAAATCTAATTAAAGATTTGCTAGTGAGAATAAGGATCCCATTTCAAATGTATATAGCCTTGTGGTGACACAACAAACTATATATAAATAAATAGGTAGACAACTTTTGTCAATTACATCAACTATGCAACTCCTTTTCTTTTGCCTCTTAGATTATTTTGATCAAGTGGTGGCACATCCGAATCAAAATTATCTAAGTTAAGTCCGACCTAGCACTCCATATATTCAAAAAAGAAAAATATCATCCTTGTGGTGACACAACAAAATAACATTGTTCAATTTTCTTTATAAGCATCAAATGTGATAAATTAACATCTTAAATACTTAATACTTGCCTTGTGGTGACACAACAAACTCATATTAAATATTTAATACTCTATTAATTTTATCATGCTAGAAGGCGACGTTCGATATTCCAAATATCTTTGAACGCTTAGGACTTAATATAAAATTATGAGGGGTTTGTTATTAATTTGTCTCATATTGTTTAGCGCGCATGCACATATATATATAAAATACGCGTCATATTAATTAACATGCGAAGCATGTTTGCATAATATATAATATATATAGTATAAGCATGCACATATAGAATACTATATTCTACCCGGATTGATTATGGACTTTTATTCTAGTTTGGTTCACTAGAGCCACCAAGTGAACCAAAAGGTCAAACCCTAGGGGTGCAAGAAATAATATTTAAATATAACTATTATATTTAAACCCGGGCTCCATTACAAACGGGTCTTCAAACGCTCCTTGCTCCTTGATCTCCAATTTTTCAAAATAATTCTAACTATTCCTATTACAAAACTATTTAAAATAAATAGAAACCTTGATCGTGATCGAGGGAAGTACATAGGAGAGAGATAGAATTTACATTTAGAAAAATTAGAGAAGACGAGGTACGCAGAATTCATTTTAATAAAACCCATACATTCATGCATCCAACTAAAATAAAATCCAATCACATTGGGTCAATAGTCCATAATCAATCCCATTTATTATCATACACATCATCATATGTATCAATAAATAACATTTATCTTATGAATAATAAACATTTAATATATATATTGATATCATTTAATGGGCAAATTTAGTTAGTATAAAATCTAATTTTGAATCAAAATAAACTCCTTTATTTTAATCCAAATTTAAATTAAATTAAAACTATTTTATTTTAATTTATCTAATTTTAAATAAAATAAACTATTTTGTTTTAATCAAAATCTTTAATCAAAATAAACTCCTTTATTTTAATTAATTATGGAATCCAATTCCATGTATAAAAAAAATCTTTAATTAAAATAAACTCTTTTATTTTAATTAATTATGGAATTCAATTCCATGTAAAAATAAAAATAAAAATTATTAAAGGAAACACGGATTTTCTTTCCTATTCACAAATAAACTCCTTTATTTTTGAATAATATGAAATCTTATTTCATATCTAAATAAACTCCTTTATTTAAGGAAACACGGATTTTCTTTCCTATTCACAAATAAACTCCTTTATTTTGAATAATATAAAATCTTATTTTATATCTAAATAAACTCCTTTATTTAAGGAAATTAGGATTCTCTTTCCAATTCACAAATAAATTCTTTTATTTTGAATAATATGAAATCTAATTTCATATCTAAATAAACTCCTTTATTTAAGGAAAGATGGAATACAATTTCAACTCCAATTAGTTATCATGGAATCCAATTCCAACTCTAATTAGTTATCATGAAATTCTAATTTTAAAATTAAAATAAATCTTTTTTTATTTTAATATTAAACCTTTTATTTTAAGATTAAAATAAACTTTTATTTTAAAATTAGAATTATTAAGAATATAATATATATATATATATATATATATATTATATATATATATATATATATATATATATATATATATATATATATATATAATAAAAGATACCAAAGGTCCAAAACCGTGCACTTTCCTTTATCAAAAAATTTGACATAATCCGTGCACATGCTTCAAAAAAAAAAACTTGAGTCCGTATGAGGTACCGAATAATGCATTCAAAAAATCGAACAAGCTTTAATAATGCATGTCAATGAAGTACCGAATATGAGGTAGCTCGATTTTCAAAACAGTATCGGTTTTTTTTTTTTTTAAATTTTATACAATAAAATTATGCCCAATTAAATTGTTCTAAACACATATCAATATACATATCAAATTTGAACAATTAATAATTCGCATAAAGATTTGGCTCTGATGCCACTGTTAGGTTTGTAATATTCATGTGCGCAATCAAATTGCAAAATAAGCGGAAGCGAGTAAAAATCAGAGTTTAAAAATTTTACAAACCATATACCCGGATCACCCTTTATGCATAATTATTAATTAAACGAAAAGATAAAGAATAAAATCATACCCTTGAAGATCGAGCTTCCTCAGGTACAAGTTCACCTCCAAATCCTTTCGCGTTCAACTTGAATCCACCGGGGTTTTGTTCCTTCCTTTGATCAACGTTAGCCACCCATATGTTTGGCCTCTAGAGGTGATCCACCAAGGAAAAATAAAGATTCAAGAAGATGGGTGTTATGGCTAACCCTAGTTTTCTATCTCTATAGAAAGGCGTTAACTCTCCAACAAATTGGAATTATTACGTTTGTTGAAAAAAGTCAACAACCCCCACCACCCATAATAAGACTCCTCTTATTTATAGATGTGGGCAACCCACCTTAACAATTAAGGAATTGGGTTTATTTAATTAATTAAATTCTTTTAATTAATTAAGCTCCCTAATCTTATTAAGGATAATTAATTAAACTCCTTTAACTAATTTTCCTTCCTAATCCAATTAGGAATAAATGAGAGTACTTATATTAAATTAATTCCTAAACTCTTTTAGAAATTAAAATAATAATAATTGTAACAATATTAATAAGACTCCTCTTATTAATTTATATTTAATATTTCTAAAATATTAAATAATAAATATTAAGCTATTTAATTTATTCTATCACCATAGATTAAATTAAATATACTTAACATATTATTATTACGATTATGCCATTAACTTCTTAAATAATTATTCTTCCTTTTATGGTGTGACCCTTTAGGTTCTCCATATTAAACCTAGGTTGTGAATAAATCAATTAGAACAATTCTAATCTTATTTAAATAAATAAATTAAACAATTAATTTATTTAAATAAATAATATTTATTCTACAATAGGGATAAGCCTCCCTAGCGATCAACGACTTTCCGGATAATATAGATTTCAACATTAATCATAAAAGAACCTTTGAGTAAATAGTTACTGTATAATTCAATCCTTCCACCATACAATGTCCCAATTAAATATAAGACATGGAATTCTTTGTCAAGTCTTATTTTATTTAATTATATGTATTTCGACTCTTAAATGCATAACTCCAAATAATGCAAATTAGAAACTCCTTTCTAATTTCATTCTCGCCGCCAAGGACTACTCTTTGGTTTGTCATTTATCGAATCACATAGGACATTTCTCTTCTTTTATTAGAAGTGGTAGATTATTTATTGATCATACATTATCTCCATGTACAACTTATTATACCCAAGCATACCCTTTGATATACCCTAAGGGTCTTAAGGAATAAGTCAAAGTATAACTCATCATACACAAGATGCTATGATGATCTCAAGTCCAAGGATTACTTGTACTACTATCACTACAGGAATTCCTATTGATGACATAAAATAAAACTCCATTAGGTATTCCTTAGCGAGCCACGTTCAGTGAACTTATTCTCTAATAAGCACCTACATACTTGCTTTAGTGTCTCCACACAAATGATCATGAGATCAATCATCCTCATCCAATGAGCAAGCAACGTATGTACCAATCTATCCGGATTCACTAATCCCCAATTTAGTAATCCAACGATTGGGAACTATTTTAGTTTTAAGCTTTCTAAGAATTTAGATCTCATTAGAATGATCATCATCATTATTCTAAAAGCATTGCTTAAAACTATGGGTTTATCACATATTATAAAATAGCATCATGTAGATAATTAAAAGCCTTTAATAAATTAATACTTTTTATTAATAAATGAATAAGATTGTTACAAAGTATATGCTTTATCATCAAACATGATTGACTTGTGTGCATACTACTTTCAGCCTTACCTTTTTCGCTCCAAGTGAAGAGAGGCTTGAATCTGGGCTTTATAACAGAAGCTACCTAGGGAATGGAGAATAGAGAATGAATAGATGCATGAAACTCTGATGAAGCACACACATGAAGTTGTGGATGAATGTACGTATTTTGGGAGAACCTAGGTTTTTTTGCACATGCGTAGGTAGTAGCTTAATTTTATTGATAGTTTGGTTTATTTTGAGGATGTAATCAAATTCACAATTCAATATAGTAGTAATTTATATTGAAAAGTGAATTTGAGATGTATATATGGATAGTTTGGAATATATTTTGTGGATGCAGTAATTTGAAACTGTAAATGAATGGTATTATTGGGATGTATTTTGAATGGTTGATACATTTGGCTTTAAATTTAAATGAGAATTTAGTCCTTTTTTAGTTATATATCATGGCATTAGCAGATTGCAGGTGCACTGGTAATATAGGTGGATGTTATATAAATTGGTCTACATAGATGACACATTTTAAATGTTGTGTAAATATGTCTAAACGTTGTCTAATATATTAATCTAAAATATTTTTAGCCAGAAAACGTTGTGGAATCATACCATCTATAACGTTTTCAAGCATCTAATAATTTTTGGACAACAAATCTACAACGTTTTTTAGAAAAAACATTGTATAATGTGTCAAACTACAACATTATAGAAACGTTGTATAAAGGATGTCAAATAGATGACACCCTTAAGCATGACGTTTCAGGGATAACAACCACAACGTTTTTTATGCGTTAACTATATACTATTTTATAGTAGTGAATATTCTGTTTATACATGATCCGTTATTGTTAAGTTTGTGCCAATGATTCGAGCCAGACAGGATGAGTATGAAAAGGTAGAAGTATGAAAGTGTTTCAAAGTTAATGTGAATAATGTGACAACCCGAAAAATCGGATTGTCCAGAATTTAAGATTTAAAGAATTAGTTATTAATAAAATAAATTTTTATTAGTACTATTCTGTGCTATGTGTTTATTAATCGTTCTACAACCTAGGATGATTATTAATCGGGAGAATTCTGGCTATGAGCTAGACTAAACGAGTAAGAATTTTCAAGACAAAAATAAAAAAATTTCGGGAACAAAATATTTCTGGGGAAAAAGACGAAATAGGCACTATCCACCTGACGAAACCCTAAGGGTTAGGGTTTGAATAACCTACGCCTTTTTAAGAGTTTGGTATGTTGAAATGACATTCCGTCGAAATATTTGACGATAATATATTGTGAAAAGTTAAGTAAGTTTATAAAAGTTTTCTTGAAAAGCGTAAAATTAGACGAAAATAAAATGATGAAAAGTATCTTTATTATATCCTTTTTATTCGTTTAGCTACGTTAGGGGAAAATGTGAAGGAAAACACTTAACACCAAAAAGTGTTTTTCAGTTTTTCAGAAATCCGAAGAATATGTATCAGTTAATCGATAAAGGAAAGACGAAATATCCAAAAATATTTGGATTCCGAGAATTGCAGTTTTTAAAACTGTTGGACGAAACCCAAAAGACTGAACTACGAAACTTAAGGGCTAAGCAAACTTGAGGACTAAGTTAACTTTGTCCTTAAGCCTTGAATAGTAAGGAGGTCAGGGGGCAAAATGACTAAAATACCCCTAGCCATGGTTTTCTATAAATAGAAAGCTTATTTCATTGTTGAAGGATTTTGAAAATTTTATAACTTTTGAGAGAGAGAGAGAGAGTTCGGATGTGGGAAGATAAGGAAAAAAAGGAGGAAAAGCTTGTCCGAGTGCATGCTTTGTCCAACAGAAAGAGATTAACGAAGAAAGGTAATCCAAAAACCTAACTTCTAGATAGTTTTTCTTTAAGTTTTTATGTTAAAAACATAACTTAATGAGAATAAGGAGTAAAAGATATTAGAAATGATTTCATATGGTTGAAATCATGTGAAAAGAAGAAATAAGAAAGTAGAAATTTAGTTTATAAATTTCGTAAGGAAGTGCACGATTCAAAATGAATTAGAATGATCCGAGTGGATTATATGAATGAATAGGTGAATTAAGTTAGGAATTGTGTTCTATAACATCAGATTCCAAGAAAAAGTAAAATCATAATCAAAATATCGATTAAAAATAAAGAACGAACGAAGAACACGCGAAGAACGTGAAGAACGCGAAGAATGTTGTTGATGGACAAATTTAAAACCATCGTAGGATAATTGTTGTTGATGGACAATTTTAAAACCATTGCATATAAGTTAGTTGCTAATTGCTTGGTTAGGAATGTTAGAAACGTTCATGAAGAACGGATTAAAACTAAGCTATAACGAAGTTATGGCAAAAATTTCGTAAAAGAAGAATAAGAATTAGAAAGTTAGTAAATGAACCTGAATGTGTAGGGTTTCATAAGAATGTGAGAGATTGTATAAAATGTGAGTCGTGGACTCAAGAATGAACAAATTTTGAGTTCGGCTGACTGAATCATGGACGAACGAACGAAGAACGTTAAAAATGTAAAAAATGAACAACGGGCAAAGATTAAAATAATTGAATGGCATGTTAATGGATTATAACGAAGTTCTATCCATGGGTAATCGAAGTACAAAAGATAAGGAAGAAAATGGCTTTGGAATGACCTCGTTCCAAGTTATAACGAATAAATTATGGAATCGGGAAGTAAGCGTCTTAAGAAATTTCTAAGACTTAGAAAAAGTTTCTAGGTTTTATGCTCGGTGCCGCAGCGCCAATTAAGCCTTGGGAGGTGGCGCTACAGCGCGAGGCCTGGGCCATCAGCTACTGCTGAGTGGCGCCACATCGTGAGAAACAGAGAAGAGTGTTGCGCCGCAGTGCCAGCCTTGGCAATTTGACACTGCAGAGCGGCATTGCAATATTAGGTAAAGAAGGGGGCCCGGCATGCAGCATGGCTTACAATGAAAAAAAAAGCCAAATGATGAGTTTTAAGTTCTAAATTATTGGGGGATGTGCAAGAAAGGAATATGAACATGTAGTTCAACTAATGTATCACTTAATCAAGTGTATTAAACCTTTAATGAAGGTTGAACGAAATGAATAAATGAGATTAAAAGACAAAGGATGTGAACGCGGGTTACGGAACCGATATCTGGGGACCATAGTCGCGATAAACAAATGTGGGCGATTGCTATGATTGTGATTCCTTAGACGTTGAGTAACGGGCATAATGTATAACATTTCGATGTTATGACATGGTAATGAGAGATGAATGTAAAGCGTTTAGACGCCGTGAACGCAACATTGTTGCGATGAACGATCGGTCTTAGCATACAATGAACCATATGGCTTTGACATTAAAAATGAATATTGAACATGGGGTTCAGGTCATAGTAATGAATGAAAGCGATTAAAACCTTAGTTAAAGGTTGAATGAAAGATTAAGAGAGGAATAACGTAAATGTTGAATACGTAAATGATTCTCTTGAATCGTATTCACATCGAGTGAACGTTCTAAGGGTACATTGGTTATAAAACTTAGACATTGACGAAGGTAGTAAGTAAGATATGAATTATCATGAAAGCCGTAGTGAACGGTAATAAGAGTAATGAAAGCCGAATGTGAGTCGGTTAGAGAATGCTAGAATGAAATGTAAGCGTTAAACACTTTAACCAATGTGAAGCTTAAGTGTACGTGAATATTAAACGGGTAGAACCTACACCCCGTGTATGGTTTGACCCTAAGGTAATGAAGATCAATGATTAAACCTATGAATGGTGAAGAAGCTGAATCAAAGACAAGTACGTATAACGTAAAAGAAGTCGAGTTAATGTTTATAACTTGGATGACGTTCTGAGTCGAATGACCGGACGTTGTAAGATAAGAATAAGGCAATGTAAAATGCTTAACGCTATAAATGCGTAGAATGAATATGAAATGATCGTTCTGAGTATACAAAAGACTGTATGACTTAGACGATGATGAATAAATCCTGAGGTATGTCATTTAGTTGTCAGAAAGCCATAAGGAATAATAAATTGACTTAACGAACATTATAGTTTAATAGTTTGGATAAGTTAAGATAAGTTAGGTTGTGGTGCAATCATAACCTTTGATGGTTGACATATGGGAGTTGGGCTAAATAATTCCTTCAGAGGGCGAAGGTATATGCGAAACTGGTAACCGATCTAACTCACTGTTATGGGCAGTGTAGATGAGATGGGAACTTGTTTGTTAGTTATTTATGGGAAACCACTCAGAGTACCATATGGAATGCTAGTAGAGGCGTGATGTGTGTTGAGTCCTAGAAAAGTTATAAGAAAAAGATAAGAATGTAAATCATCAAAGATGATGAATGTTTGAGTAAGACATCTACGTATGTCATGAAGCCATAAACTAGTAGTAAAGGGAGTTGTTCGCGTAAACTTAGATTATAAGAACGCAAACCCTAAGAAGTAAATTTAAGTAAACCTATGCGTAAAGTCAAGTATATGACTAATTAGTGTATGTGTTATTTCTTTATGTGCTACATAGGAATTGGAATGAGCAGTTTAGCGTAAACTATAAGTTGTAGTTGTGCGTAAGTCAAGTTTCCTAACTTCATTCATATTTTAAATGATTGCTAGTTTCTAAAACTTCTCAAATGTTGAACTTGAGAAGTTCTGTCTATGTGCGAATGTGTGATATTTGTACAAGGTGGTAGAACGTATAAGGCCTTATGCCACAATGTGAATACTTTGGTGTTTCTATGAGATGAGCTGTTATGTGATTGAACTATTCAATACGAGCATGTTCTGTTTATACATGAACCGTTATTGTTAAGTCTGTGCTATTAATTCTAGCCAGACAGAATGTGTATGAAAGAGAGTAGAGAATGAAAGTATTTCAGAGTAAATGTGACTAATATTTTAAAATGATAGGAATCAAGATTATTCCTATTATTCAAGCTGCTTCATAACCTTTGTTTGGTTATTGAGGTCTTAAAAGAATGTTTGAATTCTTAAAGTTGTTTGTTCAATTGTTATGACTTGCTGGGCAATTGAATGCTCACACTTACTTTAAATAAAAACATTTTCAGCGAACGATGTTAGAAGAACTTAAGAATCCCGTAAAGATCAAGCTGATCGGTATCCAGAACAAGTGACATTCATTATATGAATGTGCGTGAAGATCAAGAGAAGACTTGTAATATAGAATGATAGAATTAAACTATAGATTAGTTTAATGAACGTTTATGTATCCTTAGTGGTGGATAAAAGTCACTCGTGCAAGATGTAAAGGATAATGAAGTTATCATTATTTGTAATGAAAGTGGTTATAAGGTTTTAGAACCTGGGATTTGAGAATGTATGTTGTTATATTTAGCTATATAATGATGTATGTTTGGAAGAAGTTGGGATCGTGACGTACAGAATCCGGATGTGAAAATAGACCAGATTTCGGGGCGTTATAAAAAATGTATTAAAATGATAGGAATCGAGATTATTCCTATTATTCAAGTTTCTTCATAACCTTTCTTTGGTTATTGAAGTTATAAAGAAATGTTGCATTCTTAATGTTGTTTGTTCAACTGTTATGACTTGCTGGGAAATTGAATGCTCACACTTGCTTTAAATGAAAAATATTTTCAGCGAACGATGTTAGAAGAACTTAAGGATTCCGTGAAGATCATTCTAATCGGTATCCAGATGAAGTGCAATTCATTAGATGAATGAGCAAGAAGATCAAGCGAAGACTTGTAATATGGAAAGATGTAATTAAACTATATACTAGTTTAATGAACTATTATTTATCCTTGGTGGCAGATGAAAGTCACTTGTGTAAGATGTAAATAATAATGTAATTATTATTATTTGTAATGAATGAGGTTATAAGGTATTAGAACCTGGAAATTGAGAATGTATATTATTATATTTCAGTATATAATGATGTATGCTTGGAAAGAAGTAGGACTGTGACGTATGGAATCCGGATATAAAGCCAGACCAGATTTCGGGGCGTTACATAGCATGTGTAATCTTTGCCTCTGTCAAGCTTATTTGGGAACACATCACACACACACAACATCTTTATAGCAGGTTTGGATTATTTGATTGTATAATGTTATGTCTATAACTTAGTTTGATACTTTTTTCTTGAATCTAGATATTTCTCTAAGGAATACTTGATAGGAATTCTAATATGGCTGGAAATCTTGGGACTCACTTGCATGATAGTGTAGTTTGCATAGCATGTAGTTGCATTGTTTATTTTATTTTTGTGTGTATTGCTTGAGGGCAAGCAATGGTTAAAGTTTGGGGGTATTTGATAAGTAGGTTTTATTGTAAGACCCCAACTTATTATTAATGAAATTTAATTTTCTCTATTTATTATTTTGAAATAGTAAGGGTTGATGTGATTAATGTGGATAGTTAGGGGTAAAATACGCAAATATTTCAAAATAAGCAAGTGGTTATAAAATATTCATTGTTGTTTGGGGGAATATTAAATGCGGCCAAGTAGCGACCATGTGTGGGCCCCATAACGGAAAGCGATTGGATGAAGAAAACGACAAATATAAGTGGTTTAAAAATAACGGCGTAGTTGTTACCATTAATACTGTTAAAATACCCGGTGGTTAAAACACAGTAGCACACGGTATTGCACCAATTGTTGATTCTTACGTAAGAAGGCACTACTCAATAATGGTTACAGTAATTACTGTTCAGTATTTTATTGAGTTAATAATTGCTGCGTTGATATTTTATATTGCTGTTGTTTCAATAATTGTCATTACACAATATTTTCATTATCGAAGCAATAATTCATATTATCCGAATAATATTATTAGATAACATTATTGGCAATGTCTAGAAAGTTACATCTAAGGAGAGGTTTGGTCACCTAATTGCGCCGCCAAAGAAGAAGAAATCTTATTGAAAGCCCCCTCTCTCCTGAACTGCTGCACGTTGTCAATATTGTGATTCAGTAATATTATTTGTGAATAATTAATTATTGATTCATATGACAAGGAAAATATTGATTTTATGTGAATATAGATGGAGAAAAATTTTAATGTGACAATTGTTGAAAATTGAAAATTTATCTTTTTCTGATAAAATAATTCTTTTAAATATATTATTATATTTTAATAATATAATAATGGTGATATTTTTACAACAAATGTGGGATATATGAGTATCTGAGGAGGAAGAGTATTTTTGTTGCAATAAATGTTTAAAACATGTTAAACATGTCGATTGGACCCCATTTATTGACTGAAATTTGATTATAGCATGTAAAATCCCCATTTGTGGATTTCGGTCAATTTCTGTTTGGAATTTGGAAAAACTTTCTTCTGCAAAGTTGTAGAGAATTGAATTTCCTATAAAAACTCGCGAGATTCGAATTTTCTGATAGAAGGGCTATTTATTATGAATTATTGAAGTTCAAGTTCAAAAATAATTGATTTTGGAAGTTTAAAATATTTTAAATAATAAAACGTTTTTGTTTGTTTTGTGGGCTACAACATGTGCATAATGAGCTGAGATCAGATCTAGGAAGGTGGGCGAGAAATCTTAATATATATATTAATATTATATTAAATTTTCGCTTTGGTGTTCTAAGCATTTTCCTATAAATAGGGTGCTTAGGTTAGAATTGAAAATCACACCAGAAACCGAAGTTTTCTCTCTCTATATTATCTAGCGTATTCTTGTGAGTATTTTGAATATACTTTGAGTATTGTTAGATGGTGCAAGTTCCTTCAAAGACTATACCCTATTCCAAATAGAAGTACTAATCTTTCGAGGTAAGGGATGTTATTTTCTTCTCAAATGATATTATTTCTTCAATATCATTATGCTGAAATATTGGTTGGAACTTTTTATCAAATTTGGAACTTTTTCATGTCGGGGTTACTATTCATGAGTTACTATTCACGAGTTACTATTCATGAGTTACTATTCACGAGTTACTATTCACGAGTACTATTCATGAAGCGTGAAGATGTTTTTTGTGGAATTTCTATCTTTTGGTGTCGGAGTTACTATTCACGTATACGGCACTATTCACGTATATGGCACTATTCACCGAAAAATGAAATTTCTTCTCTTTGTCCAAAATATCTATTCTGGATACTAGCTTTGATTGTATCCATGTTTTGATCATTCTTGAATTTTACACCCCTGTGATTATTTTTGAGGTATTTTTGGACATGGATAAAACAAAGTACGAATTCTTAATCCTTAATCCTTGTACAAAGATGAACAGGTGTTTAGATGAACATGACCAACTGATGAATATCTTTGGCCTGTAGTGCAAAGATGAATATTTGATTCCAGATGTATATTGATTGATGTTACAGGGATAAAAGATGATTTA
The DNA here is from genome assembly GCA_020205615.1 of Panax quinquefolius. NCBI lineage: Eukaryota > Viridiplantae > Streptophyta > Magnoliopsida > Apiales > Araliaceae > Panax > Panax quinquefolius. The sequence goes on along the minus strand of CM035155.1, from coordinate 72,022,264 downwards.
TGAACTTTTAAATTCATACATAGAAGATAGTAGTTTGCATTCTCTACTTAACTCTTCTAATGAATTATTATTTCATTGCGATATTGATTTAAAATTTGTTGTCTATTTTATTCTATTAGATTTTTCCTGTTTGAGACTAACGATAATTTGTTGTATTTTATCTTAGTCATAATATTCTTTATTGGGCTAGTTGAGCTCACCCTTTTCCTTATTGTTCCATTTTTCTCGGGAGGCGAGAATATAACGAGTGCAGTTCTGGGTATGGAATGAAGGTTCTAGAGAGAGTTGTTTAGTAGTCCTCACCATTTTGTAAAATAATGTATCAATAAATGTGATGAGGATTTATTTGAGTATAGATATTGTCTAGAAGATAATATTTGTATTTAAACTCATAGTTTTACCGTTGTAATAATAAAGTTGTAGTTGTTTACGTACCTGTATTGACAACTTCGAGAATGGGTGATGTATACCTATTTTGGGGCGTCACAATTGGTATCGAGCTTAGGGATATGATCTCTGGCGTAGATCGGGAATAGAACTAGGGGGAGAGACGAGTAAATCCTTCGCTAGTGTGTCCTATCTAAGCTTATTTTTAGTTGGTCAAGATATAAGGATATTATGTGATATATTGATTTCCTTAATTAACCTTTGTTTTATGACGGTATTTGAGAATGTCGACTAAGAATATTAACAATGGAAATGAGACCGTGGAGACGCTTTGTACTCACCAACGAGGAGAACGTCAACAGTCGGCAATGTTCCTCCCGTGAACAACACCACCGAGCAAATGATGAACGAGGGATGTTTAGAAGTTTTTGCGCTTCATGCAAAATCGAATGAGGGAGACTCGTGTTCAAAATACGGAGGAGGAAATGATAGCAATTCTTGGGTTGTCACAAATGGCCAGCGGTTCAAAGAGTTGGGACCACCAGAATTTAAGGGAAAGCCGATCCGATCATGGCGGAAACATGGGTCAAGCAAATTACCAAGATATTCGATGTCTTGGGATGCACGGAGAAATGAAGGTTCCATTCGCCACCTTTATGTTCCGTGGCAAGGCGGCGGATCTTTGGTGGAGTCTGTGAAGCGTACCAACCAAATTACGCATTTAACATGTCTTGGGAAAAGTTTGAAGCTATTTAATGACAAATACTTTCCGAAAGTGTTCGTCATATATGAAGGAAGTGGAGTTCATCGATTGGAACAAAACAACATGACGGTGTCTCAATGACGAGGCAAAGTTTGCGAGTTATCCGTGTTTGCACCTCATTTGGTGGAGAATGAGGAACGATATGACGCGGATGTTTCTAAGAGGTTTGAAACCCAAGATACGACAATATCTCATTTCTCATAAATTTTCTCTATTCGGATGTTGTTATTGTGGCTCAATTGTTAGAGAGCGAGATAACGAGTATATTCAACCAAGGGACCATAACCGAGGATCGTACCAGAGATAATTGTCAATGAATAATGATAACCAAATGAGAAAGAAACAGACGGACAAAATGGTAACCACTCGGTGGTAATCATGGCCATGAAAATAGAAGAAGCGAGTCGTCGAGGAGATTTTAAAAGAGGAGATTTAACAACGACCATGTGAAGACGACAAAGTCTTAGCAACAACCGGTTCTAAGGAGAGAATGACCACCGGTCATATACTACAAATGCGAAAAGAGGGATGCTCGGTCCAAACCGCCCACAACAGCTCAAGGTATGCTATAATTGTGGAAAGGAAGGACATATCGCTTCGAGATTATGCGTTAGCGATGAAACCTAGTTCAATGGGGACGGTGACTCAAAAGATCGTCCCGAGAAAAGTCAAAGTCAATGATTCCGGGAAGAGCGTTTGTTGTGATCGTCAAAATGCGAGAAACCCAAATAAGGTGATCACGGGTAAGCTATTTATAAATTCTTGCGAAGTTTATACCTTACTTGATACTGGTGCTACCCATTCATTTATCTCTCCGCACACCTCAACGCTTAAACTTGACTCCGGAAAAATTAGACTTTGACCTATCTCATGGAAACTCCGTTAGAGAAACTTTCATCACATCCACTATTTATAAATCTTGTTTGATTCAAGTTGGCACCATCACCTTACCATTGACCTTATCTCTTTAAAGATACTTGCTTTTGATGTGATTTTATGGATTGATTAGTTAACTACTCATCATGCCAAAATTGATTGTTTTCGTAAGGTTGTTAGTTTTCATATTCCTAACCAACCCGTTGTTATGCAATTCAAGCAACTAAACCATTAAAATCAATCACCATCATATCTAATCATAAAGCTATTCGCTTATTGAAAAGCGGATGTCAAGCTTTCTTAGCCCATGTTATGGATTTGAATAAAGACACGCCAAATTTGAATAATATTCTGTTGTTATTGACTTTCCGACGTATTTCCGAAGAACTTCCCGGTCTACCCCGAACGTGAAGTTGAATTCTTTATTGATCTTGAACCCGGTACAAAGCCCATTTCTAAAACCCCATATCGAATGGCTCCAATTGAACTTCGAGGAGTTAAAGGTCCAACTACGAAATTGTTGGACATCGGTTTCATTCGCCCTAGTACATCTCCTTGGCGTGCTCTCGCTTTTATTTGTAAAGAAGAAAGACGGGAGTATGCGACTTTGTATTGACTATCGGGAATTGAACCATGTCACCATCAAGAATAGGTATCCTCTACCTCGTATTGATGACTTGTTTGACCAAATTGCAAGGGGCACAATTCTTTTCAAAAATCGATCTTCGCTACGGATATCATCAATGAGATTAGAACCGAGGATATTCCAAAGACCGCCTTTAGAACTTCGATGCGGGCATTATGAATTCTTAGTCATATCTTTCGGACTTACTAATGCTCTTGCGGCTTTCATGGATATGATGAACCGAGTATTCAAGGAATATTTGGATCGGGTTCGTTGTTGTCTTTATTGATGACATCCTTATATATTCCAAAAGTCGTGAAGATCATGAGCACCATTTGAAGCTTGGTACTCCAAAGGCTTCGTGAAAACCAACTATATACCAAATTAAAGAAATATGAGTTCGGCTCGAGGAAGTAGCATTTCTTGGGCACGTGGTGTCAAAACATGGAGTATCCGTGGATCCGCGAAGATTGAAGCAATACAAAGTTGGAGCAACCAAGCTCGGTGATCAAGCACGTAGCTTTTTGGGCTTAGTTTGGTTATTATCGAGATTCGTGGAAGGGTTTTCTCGAATCGCTACTCCATTAACTCGCATAACTTCGGAAGGATACAAAATTCGTTTGGAGCGAAGAATGCGAGAAGAGTTTCCAAGAGCTTAAGAGGAGACTTATTTCAAGACTGTTCTAACAATACCATCTGGTTCGGATGGATTTGTTATCTACAAATGCTTCGTGCAAAGGGTTAGGATGTGTTCTCATGCAACGTGGGAAAGTCATAGCCTATGCCTCATGACAACTTAAAGAGTATGAGAGGAATTATCCTACTCATGATCTAGAGTTAAGCGTGATCGTTTTAGCGCTAAAGATATGGAGGCACTATCTATATGGGGAGAAAGTGGAGATATATTTAGACCATAAAAGCCTTAAATATTTCTTCACTCAAAAGAACTCAACATCGCGGCAGCAATGACGTTGGCTCGAGCTATTGAAAGACTACGACCACACTATTCAATACCATCCCGGAAAGCGAACGTGGTAGTGACGCGTTGAGTAGAAGATCATATGCGAACGAAAAGTGCGATGATGTCAAGTATACGACATAGAGCCAACTTTAATAGAAAAAGTTAAGGTTGCTCAAGCCACCGAATCCGGAGCTGATGCGTATATGAAGAAGAAAGTACAAGAAGGAGCTATTCCTAAGCGAGAATTGATGAAGAAGGAATACTTGAAGTCCACTCTAGACTTTGTGTTCCTAACGACTGATTTGAAGTACAAGATTATGATGGAGGCACACAATACACCATTTGCAATCCATCCGAAAGTACTAAAATGTATCGTGATCTTCGACATACATTTTGGTGGAACAATATGAAGAGAGAGATTGCAAAGTTTATCTCAAGGTGTTTAACTTGTCAACGTGTAAAAGCGGAGCATCTAGTACCTAAGGGTCCGTTGCAACCACTTGAGATTCAAAATGGAAGTGGGAACACATTACCATGGATTTCATTCACGGGTCTTCCTACGGTTTCTCGGGGCATCAATGCTATTTGGGTTATTGTTGATAGATTAACCAAGTCTCGCTTCATTTCTTGCCGATACAGAGACTTATTCACTTGAACGCCTTGCTAGTATGTACGTGAATGAGATTGTGAGGTTGCATGGCATGCCCGTATCCATTGTTTCGATCGTGACCCAAGATTCACTTCAAGATTTTGGGTTAGCTTGCAAAAAGCTATGGGCACGCAGTTTACGATTGATTCGGCATACCATCCTCAAACGATGGACAATCGAAAGGTCTATTCAAACTCTTGAAGATTTATTAAGACTCGTGTCCTGAGACTTCAAGGGCGGTTGGGATAAGTATTTACCATTGGTGGAATTCTCCTACAACAACAATTATCGAGCAAAGTATAGGTGTAGCTCCATTTGAAGCATTATATGGATGAAAGTGTCGCTTCTCCGGTATGTTGGGATGAGGTGGGTGAAGCAACACCGTTGGGACCCGAAGTTGATACGTATGACTACTTAAAAAGATCCAAAAGATTCGACAAACGTATACAAACGGCACAAGATCGACAAAAGAGTTATGCGGATCTTCATCGAAAGGACGTGGAATTTAGTGTAGGGGATCATGTATTATTGCGAGTTGCTCCATGGAAGGGAGTTACAAGATTTGGGAAGAGAGGAAAGCTCAATCCACGATTTATTGGTCCATTTCAAATTCTTGACCGAGTAGGAAATGTAGCCTATAGACTTGCGTTACCTCCAAGTATGTCTCGTGTTCATAATGTGTTTCACATATCACATACTTCAGAAAATATGTGAAAGACCCAAAATATGTTATAGAATTAGAACCTGACGAAATAGCCAAGACTTAACGTATGAGGAGTACACTGTCAAGATCTTGGATAGGAAGGAGCATGTCCCTACGCCAAGAAAGGTCATACCACAAGTTAAAGTTTTGTGGAGGAATCATGCTATAGAGGAAATGACCGGGAATTGGAAACGGAAATGAAAGCGAGGTATCCTCACCTTTTCAAACACTGTGTACGCACGTCAATTTCGAGGACGAAATTTCATAAGGAGGGAGGTTGTAAGACCCCAACTTATTATTAATGAAATTTAATTTTCTATTTATTATTTTGAAATAATAAGGGTTGATGTGATTAATGTGGATAGTTAGGGGTAAAATACGCAAAAATATTTCAAAATTAACAAGTGGTTATAAAATATTCATTGTTGTCGGGGAATATTAAATGCGGCGCAGTAAGCGACCATGTGTGGGCACCATAACGAAAGCGATTGGATGAAGAAAACGACAAATATAAGTGGTTTAAAAATAATGGCGTAGTTGTTACCATTAATCTTTGTTAAAATACCGGTGGTTAAAACACAAGAAGACACCAGTATTGCACCAATTGTTGATTCTTACGTAAGAATGCACTACTCAATAATGGTTACGATAATTACCGCTCAAAGATTTTATTGAGTTAATAATTCTTTAACGTTGATATTTTATATTCTTGTTGTTTCAATAATTGTCATTACCAAGTATTTTTCATTATCGAAGCAATAATTCATATTATCTGAATAATATTATTAGATAACATTATTGGCAATGTCTAGAAAGTTCGCCTAAGGAGAGGTTTGGTCACCTAATTGCGGCCAAAGAAGAAGAAATTCTTATTGAAAGCCCCTCTTTCCTGAACCGCTGGGTTTGTCAATATTGTGATTACTGTAATATTATTTGTGAATAATTAATTATTGATTCATATGATGAGAAAATATTGATTTTATGTGGATATAGATGGAGAAAAATTTTAATGTGACAATTGTTGAAAATTGAAATTTTATCTTTTTCTGATAAAATAATTCTTTTAAATATATTATTATATTTTAATAATATAATAATGGTGATATTTTTACAACGAATGTGGGATATATGAGTATACAAGGAGGAAGAGTATTTTTGTTGCAATAAATGTTTAAAACATGTTAAACATGTCAGTGGACCCCATTTATTGACTGAAATTTGATTATAGCCTGTAAAATCCCCCGTTTGTGGATTTCGGTCAATTTTTGTTTGGAATTTGGAAAACCTTTCTTCTGTAAAGTTGTAGAGAATTGAATTTCCTATAAAAACTCGCGAGATTAGAATTTTCTGATAGAAGGGCTATTTATTATGAATTATTGAAGTTCCGCGAAATAATTGATTTTTGGAAGTTTAAAATATTTTAAATAATAAAAACGTTTTTTGTTTGTTTTGTGGGCTACAACATGTGCATAATGAGCTGAGATCAGATCTAGGAAGGTGGGCGTAGAAATCTTAATATATATATTAATATTATATTAAATTTTCTGCTTTGGTGTTCTAAGCATTTTCCTATAAATAGGGTGCTTAGGTTAGAATTGAAAATCACACCAGAAACTGAAGTTTTCTCTCTCTATATTATCGAGCGTATTCTTGTGAGTATTTTGAGTATACTTTGAGTATTTGTTAGACGGTGCAAGTTCCCTTCAGAGACTATATACCCGTTTCCAAATAGAAGTACTAATCTTTCGAGGTAAGGGATGTTATTTTCTTCTCAAATGATATTATTTCTTCAATATCATTATCTTTGAAATATTAGTTAGAACTTTTATCAAATTTGAAACTTTTTCATGTCGGGTTACTATTCATGAGTTACTATTCACGAGTTACTATTCATGAGTACTATTCATGAAGCGTTAAGATGTTTTTGTGGAATTTCTATCTTTTGGTGTCGAGTTACTATTCACGATATCAAGACTATTCACGATATCTGACACTATTCACCTAAAAAATGAAATTTCTTCTCTTTGTCCAAAATATCTATTCGGATACTAGCTTTGATTGTATCCATGTTTTATCATTCTTGAATTTTACACCACTTGTGATTATTTTTGAGGTATTTTGGACATGGATAAAACAAAGTACTAATTCTTAATCCTTAATCCTTGTCATTTTATTTCATCGGATTCGTTTCTTTAAAAATATTTTCATCATCCTCGGTCTTAAATGATGATATTATTGAATATCTTTGGCTTTGTAGTGCAAAGATGAATGATTTCAAGATTATCTTTGGTCAGTAGTGCAAAGATGAGCAGTGTTTAGATGAACATGACCAATCGATGAATATCTTTGGCTCAGAGTGCAAAGATGAATATTTGATTCAGAGATGTATATTGATTGATGTTACAGGGGATAAAAGATAGACGATGAACTTTTAAATTCATACATAGAAGATAGTAGTTTGCATTCTCTACTTAACTCTTCTAATGAATTATTATTTCATTGCGAATATTGATTTAAAATTTGTTGTCTATTGTATTCTATTAGATTTTTCCTGTTGAAGACTAATGATAATTTGTTGTATATTATCTTAGTCATAATATTCTTTACTTGGGCTAGTTGAGCTCACACTTTTCCTTATTGTTCCATTTTTCTCGGGAGGCGAGAATATAGCGAGTACAGTCTGGGTATGGAATGAAGGTTCTAGAGAGAGTTGTTTAGTAGTCCTCACCATTTTGTAAAATAATGTATCAATAAATGTGATGAGGATTTATTTGAGTATAGATATTGTCTAGAAGATAATATTTGTATTTAAACTCACGCTTCTTCATTGTAATAATAAAGTTGTAGTTGTTTCTGTACCATGTATTGACAACTCAGAATGGGTGATGTATACCTATTTTGGGGGCGTCACATTTATACCTACTTATTGGTTACCAACTCACTAGAATTTTGCTCAACTCAAGTGTTTTTGGTATATTTTATTTGCTTTTTGTGTTTGTTTTGCAGTGTGCATAGTTGGAACTACTAAAACATGGTATGGCATGAAAATGGTAATGGCAAGACAAGGCATGGTGGCTTGTGCAAGAATGAAGTTGGAAACTAGACTCAAGTAGGTGATGAGGACAACATTTAAAGGATCGTTGAAGTGGTAAAGTGAAGAAGAAATGAAATGAAGAATAAAGAAATGAAATGAAGAATAAAGCAAGAATAAATGTTGACCTTTTATTTTGTAATATGGGAGCGTGTTTGCTATCTTTAGATATATTTGTTGGTTTCCAGAGACGTATTAAGCAATTTTTATTACTATTCTTAGGGTTTAAAGAGTCTAGAAAGATTTTATAGCATTTCTCAATTTCTTTGTGCTTCTCTCTCTAGATTATTGCTTGTAAATACTCAGTTTTGTTTTTGTTGATGAATGTGGACCTGAAAGAGCTTGGAATCAGACTTTGAAGCATAGTTTATCAAATTTGATTCCTCATTTCCCTTATATCTCTTTCTTTCATTATTTATTTCAATGTTTTGCCTCAATCCCATAATGGTTGTTGATTCGGAAATGAACTAACTTCCATTATGGGATTCAAATGGAGTTTTATGTGTGTTCCATACTTATATGCCTATTTGTGATGTTTATATGTTTAATATTTGGTTTCCCATCATGGTTGTGCTAAAATATTGAATGCTTGATCAGCATTCACATTAGTTACTTGTATGGAATTGAAAAAGGAAGTATAAGTATAGATTAGACCATGTTGGCATATGTTCATGAGACTTATTTTTGTTAGGCTTTGTGATTCGTGACCCGGATAGGAATATACCGGTTCAACATGTGTAGTCATTGAGAGAGCTTGTGCTTAAATTATTATTACTTGTAATTCACATAGACATATAGTGGGTTAGGTAATTTTGATGCTTATATGAACTCTATCAATTTGTGGATTTTGTGTGATTTGGACATAGTACATCGAAAGATAGTTATGATTCACTTTTGTGCTCTCGACTAGCTGTCCATATTGAATAATTAGACATAACAAAAGGCATGCATTTCAGATAAAGCATTAAATGACATTAGGATCCCATTTCTCTCCACTGAGATTACCATAAATTTAGTAATTAGTATTTTTGTGCTGATAATGAATTTAGATATCAATTTACTTGTTAATTGATAGTTTGAGCATACAAAAATAGTGATAAGGTTGTTGCATGATAGCATAGATTTATTCACCTTTCTTCGTGGGATCGACACTTTCTTACTCTGTACTACTTGTTGACCCGTGTATACTTGCATGAGTTAGAGTCTGTTTTGTTAAACCGAAATGGAGGCAACAACTTCCTTCATAGATATGATGAACTGAGTACTCAAGGAATATTTGGATCATTTTGTGGTTATCTTTATTGATGACATCCTTGTATACTCCAAAATCCGTGAAGATCATGAGCAACACGTGAGGTTGATACTCCAAATGCTTTGTGAAAATAAGTTATACGCCAAGTTGAAGAAATACGAGTTCGGGCTTGAGGAAGTAGCAATGCTTGGGCACGTGATATCAAATCACATAATATTTGTTGACCTAGCGAAGATTGAAGAAATACAAAGCTGGGAGCAACCTAAGTCAGTAACCAAAGTACGTAGCTTTCTGGGCTTAGCTTGTTATTATCAGAGATTCATGGAAGGATTTTCTCTAATTGCTACTCTATTAACTCATCTTACACAAAAATATATAAAATTTGGTTGGAGCGAGGAATGTAAGAAGAGTTTTCAAGAACTCTAGAGGAGACTCATTTCAGCATCTGTTTTTATAATACAATCAGGTTCGGAGGGATTTGTCATCTATAATGATGCTTCATGCAGAGGGTTAGGATGTGTTCTCATGCAACATGGGAAAGTCATAACATATGCCTTACGACAACTTAAAGAATATGAGAGGAATTATCCTACTTATGATCTAGAGTTGGCAGCAGTCATTTTCACTCTTAAAATCTGGAGGTATTACCTGTATGGGGAGAAGGTGGAGATTTATACAGAACATAAAAGCCTCAAATATTTCTTTACCCAAAAGGAACTCAACATGCGATAACGACGTTGGCTCGAGCTGTTGAAAGATTGCAATCATACCATTCAATACCATTCTGGAAAATTAAACGTTGTAGCTGACGCGTTGAGTATAAGATCATATACGAGTACGAGTGCGATATTGTCAACACAAAGGCCCATTTTGTATGACTTACAACGGATGGACATAGAGTTAAAGACTTATGGGACCCACGTGATGATGTCAAATATATGAGTAGAACCGACTTTAATCGATAAAGTTAAAGCTGCTCAAACTACGGACCTAGAGTTGATGCATATGAAGATGAAAGTGCAAGAAGGTGCTATTTTAGAAGCAAAAATTGATGAAGAAGGAATACTTCGAGTCAACTCCAGATTTATGTTCCTAACAACTCTGATTTAAAGTATAAAATCTTGACGGAGGCACACACCACATCGTTTGCAATCCATCCAAGAAGTACCAAAATGTATCGTGATCTTCGACATACATTTTGATGGAGCAATATGAAGAGAGAGATAACGGAGTTTATCTTAAGGTGTTTATCTTGTTAACGTGTCAAGGCGGAGTATCAAGTGCCAAAAGGTCTATTGAAACTACTTGAAATTCTAGAATGGAAGTGGGAGCACATTACCATAGATTTTGTTACTAGTCTTCCCATGGTTTCTCAAGGCATAGATGCAATTTGGGTCATTGTCGATAGATTAACCAAGTCTGCTCATTTCTTACCTATATCATAAACTTATTAACTTGAACTTCTTACTCATATTTGCATAAATGAGATTGTAAGACTGCATGGTATGCCAGTATCCATATTTTATGATCGAGACCCAAAATTTACTTCACAATTTTTGGTTAGTTTTCAAAAAACTATGGGCACGAATTTATGATTCAGTTCATCATATCATCATTAGACAGACAGGAAGTCAGAGTGGACTATTCAAACTTTTGAAGATTTATTAAGACTCTATGTCCTAGACTTCAAAGGAAGATGGGACAAGTTCTTTCCATTGGTGGAATTCTCCTATAACAACAGTTATTAAGAAAGTATAGGCATGGCTCCATTCGAGGCATTGTATGGACGCAAGTGTTGTTCTCCAATATGTTGGGATGAGGTGGGTGAAGCAATATTGTTGGGACCAGAATTGGTACGTATGACTACGAAAAAGATTCAAATGATCTGACAACGTATAAAAACCTCACAAGATCGACAAAAGAGTTATCTTGATCTTCATCGAAGGGATGTGGAATTCAATGTTGGAGATCATGTGTTGTTACGTGTTGCCCCATGGAAAGGAGTTACGAGATTTGGAAAGGGAGGAAAGCTCAATCCTTGATTCATTGGCCCATTTGAAATCCTCGATCGAGTAGAAACTGTAGCCTATAGACTCGCCTTACCGCCAAGTATGTCTCGTGTTCATAACATTTTTCACATATCTATGTTACGTAAATATGTGGAAGACCTAAACCACATTATTGAATTAGAACTAGGCGAGATAGCGGAAGATTTAATGTATGAAGAGGTACATGTTAAAATCTTGGATAAGAAGGAACATATTCTACGTTCAAAGGTTATACCTCAAGTTAAAGTTTTCTGGAGAAACCACGATATTAAGAAAATGACCTGGGAGTTAGAATCTGAAATGAAATCAATGTATCCTCACCTCTTCGACATACCAGGTATGTACACAAATTTTGAGGACGAAATTTCATAATAAGGGAAGGTTGTAAGACCCCAACTTTTATGAATAAAGATTTAATTTTCTCAAAATATCATTTTGAATAATAAGGTGTGGATTTGATATAATGTTATAGTTGTGCGTAATATTTGAAAATTTTGCAAAGTAAGCAAGTTGCCATAAAATATTCGTTTGGTCGGAGAATATTCGTTTTATAAGGGAATATTCGTACGACGGCATAGTCATTGGTGGATCCCAAAATAGAATTACTATCGGAGTTAGAAAACGACAGAAATAACTTTTTATAAAAATAACGGCAAAAGTTTCATCATTAACTGTTGAAATACCAGGTGATAAAAGTACAGTAATACGCATGGTTGCATAATAGCACACACTATTATATAGTATCTTTGATTATTGATGCTTACATGAAAAGTCACTTAGTTTTATTCAATTATTGCCACAGTATTGTTGCATAGTATCTCACGTTCTTGATTCAATTATTGTCACAATATTTTATATTATTAAATCAATAATTGAGATGATAAAGTTATTCATATTATTATTTGTATTATTGACAATGTCTAGAAAGTTTTGTCGAGGAAAGGGGTTTGGTCACCTAATTGCGCGCCAATAAGGAGAAGTCCTTATCGGAAAGCCCCCTCTTTCCTGTGAATAATCTAGTTTTTAATATTGTGAGTTGTAATATTAATGATAAAAAAATGTTATTAAGAATGTGTTTAGTGAAGTCAAGTTAATTGAGATAAATAGAGGGTGTTTTTTTTGAAGTATTTGTTGTAAATTTGGGTTATTATATGGACCCAAACATAACCATTTTTCAAAATTGTCGGTAGAAAGTTATCTCAATTTTGTTTTATTACCTATATATATATATATTGTTTCCATAGTACTGTATAGTGTTTGCATATTACTGCATAGTAAAATCATATTTGTTTAAAAAGTTTCAGTCGAACGCCCGTGAAGAAATTTTTGTTCACCCGTGATTTTTTAAATTCAAATAGTGCCTGCCATTCTCTTATAAATAGGGTGCTTAGTTTAGAATTGAAAATTACACCAGAATCAGAGAATTCTTATTCTATAATATTGAGCGTATTTCTTTAGAGTTTAAGGAAGCTTTGGGTATAAAAAATAGTGCAAGTTTTCTTAAAGAATATCCCCGTCATATCAGTCAGAAATACTCTCATTTTAAGGTAAGAGATATTATTTTTGTTCAATATTCGTATGAAATAATATTTTCTTCCATACTTTGTTGTATGTAAGTAATATTATTTCATTTCATATTCCTAATTCTCACATATTTTTTTAAATATTGCTTCTATACTCCTTGAAATTAGTAGAATATCCTTGAAATTTACAATTCATCAAGTATCTTTTCACGGAAATATTATTCTGAACATTCTTGTTAATTCTTAATCTTTTCATGTCGGGATACTATTCACGAGGTATTATTCACGAAGTACTATTCACGGGATACTATTCACTCAGGTACTATTCACCCGGGGTACTATTCATGACAAAAATTAATTTCTTTTCAGGTCAAATTATTTTTGATATAATTGTTTGTTCCAATATAAACTTGTTGTCTATTGTATTCTATTAGTTTAAATAATTAACGATAATTTATCATTTTATATCTTATTTATTAATTATTTGTTACATTCCATAAAATTAAATTGTTATATTAAATTAATTATATAAGTATTTTCTAATTTAATTTAATTAATTAAATTTGAGAGTTAATTATTTGATTAAATAAGAAAATTAAATAGTATATTCTAATTTATTATATTTTAGTTTTGATTTTATTATATTTTAATTTTTAATTAAAAGGATGTTTCAATGGATTAAATAAAGTTATAATTATAAAGAAAATTATAATTTTGTGGTATTGATTTATATGTTAAAGTGATTTAATAAATTGTTATTAGAATTAATTTAATTGATTTTTAAAAAAAATTCATTAAATAAAAGTGTGACAAATAACCTTCTATAAATGAGTTATTAAAATAAATTAAAGGAGATTAATTCAGTTTTGCCAAACAAGGCTTAATGCATATTAAGTCTTTATTTTAAATGTGTTTTACCAAACAAGGTGTAAGAGTTAATGGGTTATTTTTAGTTAGTTAGCCAAACAAGCCTTATGGCTTTTGAGTTTTAAAAAAAAAGAAACTGATGTCAGTTAATTGATATAATTATATTATACAATTATTACATATTATATTATATACGTTATATTTTTGTTAGTTCGTTAGTTAGAGTTAGGAAGAAAGACTCAGAGGAAGAAGAAGAAGAGAAGAAGAAAAATGAGAGAAAAACTTGAGAGAATCCTATAGAATTTTAGAGTGAAGTTGGAGAAAAGCTTGTTGATCAAAGAGAAAAGTATCATCTTCTAAAACAAGCTATCATCCTACCTTTTTTAAGTTTTTAAAATTTTAGTTTTCTCTTCCTTAATTCTCTGTAAAATTCTTGTGAAATGATAAATTGTTTGATTTTATGTGGCTTTATGTGAGAAACTAGTGTTGTGAAACTATTTTCATAAGTTTATATATGAGTATAGTCAATGAATTTATGATATGAATGTAATTTATGAAGAAAAAAACTATATTACAATGAGTTTATATGTTATATATGAATATAGTTTAGTTTAAGGTAAAATTAAGGTTTAATTATTTGTTAAATTGATAAATTGACTATTGAATTTGAAAGGGTATGTATAATCATAAACAAGGTATTTTAAATTAACTGTTTTGGTTGAAAAACAAAATCACAGTGTTGATTTTCATTGAAAACATCAAAAAGTGAGGTTTTATCAAAAACAGTGAAATTGGATGTTTTAAATTCATTGTTTATGTTCTTTTATGGGTAGAAACATGTTAAGAGTCTTTGAATTATGTTTATATAAAGTCTCTATATGAATTACATGTTAATTAGGTTGTTAGAAAGTAGCTTGTAGGCCAAAATTGGCTTTTATTCATGTTGTGTCAAGTTGGTCACCGAGTATCAGTGTTGGTTGCTACGCAACGCGTGCCTTAACAAAGATATTTGTCATGCAAAGAACGCTTAGCCGCCATACGCACCATTTACTTTAGTGGCATGTGTTTCATACCACAGCATCTATCATCATCAATAATAACGTAATTCATATACCCACAAGTATAAATCGTGGCAATAATGCAAGTAATGAAGAGTTAAAGGTAATGGTCGACAATGTAATTTTTGTACATAAAGTCTAAAGGAGTTGTTATGTGTTAATAGTAGGACTCATTAAATTATGATTTCATTTTCTATACCAAGAATGAGCATGTTATTAACAATTAACTAGTTTTATAACTTGATTATGTGATTAAAAATCAAATCTTAAATGATGAATGTACTTAGTTATGTATGTAATGTGGTAGTGACTAACTATGTCATGATGACATATATATATATATATATATATATATAGGGTATTGTGATTCAAGTTGTTCGGTTTAGCCTACGAGCAAGGCTAGTTCTCTAAATCTATTATCTTGTTGAGCCAATTATTGTTTCCAATTCGATTACAATATAATGATGCAAGATTTCTAAACTTTATTTTGATATTGAGCAAGTTATTCTTGTAATTAACTTGTTCTTTAGCATGCAAATTTATATATACTAATGTTGAACAGTTTTATCGTTCAAATTACTATGCATGCTTAGTATTCAATTCTAAATAACCTTGGCTTAATATTGTTCAAGCAAGGTGTGTTATAGTTATACAATATGTATGCTATTAGATTATTCCTAAAGCATGATTTTAATTTACCATGTTGATTCAGTTATGATTATTCCATAACATGATGTTATTAATTTTATTCAACTAATCCTTAGTTGATGTTCGTTGAATTCCAAATTACCTTGAAATGTATCCAAACCAAACTCACTTTGGTGCGGACTTGTACTTTAAATACTGAGATGAACAACCCTATTATTAGGGATAATGTACGCTTAGCGTTGAAATGTTTGTGCACAATACATTGTACGAAGGGCTGATCCCCCTAAGTACAAGGAGTCCCTATAGTCTTATGACTGTTAAAGTTTAAGTTGAAAAATTACTTATAACTATGGACATAGTTCGTGGTCTTAGGACCCTCAGTTATATACTTCAGAATGTTGAGAAATCATATTGTTTAATTCTATCGAGCCTCTTATTTGACAATTATTGTAAAGATTTTCATTCATTGTTGTTTCAAGTGAGCTTTGGTTGCTCACTCTTGCTTATATAACTATTACAGTTAAGGAAAAGAAGGTTGATGTACCTAGCACCAATAAGGGAAAAGGAAAGATGAACAAGTATTGAAGACTTGTATTATGTTGATATTTTATTATCAGATTTTAATTGAATGGTTGTAATGAAGTTTATTTATTTTCCGCATTTGAATGATTGTATTTAAAGGTTAAACAACCTGGGAGATTTTTATTAATGTAACCCTTTAATGGGAAGGCTTTATTGTTCAATTTTATTATGATTGAGTAGTTAGATATGAATGTTTGATTAAGTGAACACCAAATCCTATGGGAATGAAGTACCTGGATTTGGGGGTGTCACAAGTTAGTATCAAAGCTTTAAGTTATGAACCTTAGGTGGGGGGAAAAGCCATATGAAGTAACCTTTGAAAAGATAGTGATGATGAACTCTTATCGAGTTTCAAGGAGAAAGTAATAAAACACTTATGTGCTTACGTGATTATAACTTATGTGCTCGAGAGTGTCGAGTAATGATGATTAATAACTAAAACTTAAAAATCTTGTTGTTAGGATGGCTAATGTCGGAGAATCCAGTCAGGCTAGGGAGGAAGGACCTCAGATGCCTAGAGAGGAGGAATCTCGTGACATTCAAGTGGTTTGGGAACAACTACTTCCACGGAGTCAGCCCCGTTGCTCACAATGGTTGAAGATGAGGACGATGATGTAGAAACAGATGAAGAAGACCCCGTTGAGTTACCGTAGGTGAATGAGGATGATGAGGACGAGGAGGAAGAGATTCCACTAACCTCGATAGTCGTGCTTCGTATGATGTATGATGAAGTCTACACGACCGTAACGTGGAACTTCAAGATACTTGTCGAGAATTGCAAGAGATAGTAGTTGAGCAATGCACTCTCGATGGCATGTATGACGACGAAAAATCCGGACCGAGAGGAACGTCTGAACAATGTTGAAGAAAAGCTGGTTCACACTGAAGGAGAGAACGAGCGAATGACAACAGAGATAGCAGAGTTGAAGAACAAGTTGAGAGAGGAATCTACTTAGAGGGCAAGAGCTGAAGATGCGTATGAGGAAGCTGATCAACGAGCCAAAATAGTAGAGGGAGACGCACAAGCAAAGAGAATGAAGATGGAGGAAATGAATAATGTGTTCAACACCGTGATTAATCGATCTCAGGATAAGGTCATGGGTTATCCGATTCAGTTTAAGACGCTACCATCGTACATATTAGATCGTCAAACTATGTTCCGAATTATGGATGAAGAGCGTCGTAAGGCTATGCAGTATCTTAATAGGACATCCTAGGGAATGTACTTGATATAAGATTTATGATATGATAAATAATATGTAAATCCCAAGTGTAATGTAACCTATGGGATATGATGATGATGTCCTGAAACTTTAGTAGTTCAGGAAAATAATGTAAATAGCAGTGATGCTATTGTTATGATGTTTTCAAAGAAATTATGAATGAATAAAAGTTATTTATCTTATTTTCTCCAAAGTGTTATGTGTTATGTGATTATTACTTCTATGGGGGCAAGTTAAGTAGAAGTTAAGTAGAAATTACTTAAAAGAGTTGAGTAATAATCTAATGAGTGTATTTTTAACAGAAAATGCATCCAAGGCGTCATCCACCCCGACAGAGAACCACTGAAAGAACCAACAACAATAATGCTGAAGCTAACCCCTAATTCAAAGAATGGTGACGTGTCGTTGGCGATCGCACTGAGTAATCAACCGAGAATCAACCACAAAATTAAGCTACAACGTTTAAGGACTTCAAGGCAGTTGGACCACCAGAATTTTGTGGGTCCATGAAACCGATTGAGGCACAGACCTGGGTAATGGAGATAAATAAAGTGTTTGATGTTGCGGGAATAGGGGAAGATCAGAAGACTGCTTTTGCAACATTCATGTTGAAAGCAGAGGCTAGTTATTGGTGGCAGCCCAATAAAACTCGAGGAGGACCAGGGGTTATGACTTGGGATAGGTTTAAGGAGATGTTCTTTGAGACCTATTTCCCAGAGAGTTCGAAGAGTCAATTAGAAGTGCAGTTTTTAGAACTGAAGCAGGGAACGATGACTGTGTCAGAATATGCCACAAAATTCAACGAGTTGGCGAGGTTTGCGCCATACCAAGTCAACACAGATGAACGCAAGACGAAGAGGTTTGAACAAGGACTGAAGCCTTGGTTGTATAGTAGGGTTTCCTTGTTCCAGTTGAAGACATTTACAGCCACAATGGAAAAGGCAATTCTTGCTGAATGTGGAGGCGAGGCTGTAACTAAGTTCAATCAAGAACAGAAGAAGAAGAAGAAGAAGAAGAAGAAGAAGAAGAATGAAGTGGAGATTAAAAATGGAAGTGGTGGTAGTGGAAATGGTAACAATAATCTAAAAAGAAAGTGGAATGGAAATATGGGTGCTAGAAATCAGCAGGGTAACCAGTAGAATAAGAAGTTTTAAGCATGTGCTACATGCGGGAAGTTTCACAAGGGTGTATGCTTAATAGGGAAACAAGTATGCTTTAATTATGGCCAGGAGGGTCACATCGCCCCAAATTGCAATCAACCTAAGAAGAACGTTTGCTTCACTTGTGGGTCCAAGGATCACTTTGCTCGTGAGTGCCCTAAGAAGAAAGCTGGAGAGACAATGGGAAGCAAGGGAGGTAGCAGTGGAGGTACTTGGGCCATTACTGGACCAACGACATCAAACAAACCCACAGCCAGAACCTTCAACATGACTGTGCAAGATGATGTGCAATCAAAGGATGTGGTGTCAGGTATTATCCCAATCAATGATATTGATGCTTATGTATTATTTGATTCGGGTGCTACTTGCTCATTTATATCTGATGAATTTGCTATGAGATTAGGATTGCCTAGTGAAGAATTTAATTTCCCTTTAAACATAGAAATTACGAATAAGGAAGTAATTCCTGTTAGGTTCGTATACAAGAACTGTAGGGTGAATATTAAGGGAAATATTATGATGGTAGATTTAATTCTGATTAGGCTTGGAGAGTTTGATGTTATTTTGGGAATGGATTGGTTGTTCAATTGTGGAGCGATAATTGATTGCCAAAAGAAATGTGTAAACCTTATGACTCCATCAAAGGTAGTTTTCAATGGTAGCAAATCGCCTAGACAAATGAGATGTCTAACGATTATGCAGGCCAAGAAGTTGTTGAGTCAAGGCTGTGTGGGTTATTTAGCATATATAGTCGATACTTAGAAGAAGGGTGTGAAACTGGAAGAAATACCAGTGGTTAGGGAATTTGTGGACGTGTTTCTGGAGGATTTTCCAGGACTTCCGCTTGATAGAGAAATTGAATTCGTGATAGACTTAGCGCCAGGACTCGCTCCGATATCGAAAGCCCCGTACAGAATGGCTCCGGTAGAGATGATAGAATTGATGGTACAACTACAGGATCTGTTGGACAAGAAATACATTCAGCCGAGTATGTCACCGTGGGGAGCACCGGTGTTATTCGTAAAGAAGAAGGATGGGTCAATGCATCTTTGCATTGATTATAGGGAGTTAAACAAAGTCACTATTAAGAACAAGTACCCATTGTCGAGAATAGATGATTTGTTCGACCAGTTGAAGGGTGCTAGATATTTCTCAAAAGTAGATTTGAGAAGTGGTTATCATCAACTGAAAGTAAGGAAGGAGGATGTACCAAAGATGGCATTCCGAACTCGGTATGGACATTATGAATTTTTGGTGATGTCTTTTGGTTTGACAAACGCCCCTGCAACATTCATGGATTTGATGAATAGATTGTTTAGACCATTTCTAGACAAGTTTGTGGTGGCGTTTATCGACGATATTCTGGTGTACTCTCGAACTCAAGAAGAACACGTGGAACACATACATCTAACGCTGGAGACGCAAAGAAAGGAAAAGTTGTACGTGAAATTCTCTAAATATGAATTATGGTTGGAACATGTACAATTTATTGGGCACGTAATTGACAAGGATGGAATTTCAGATGATTCATCAAAGGTCGAAGCTGTGGTAAATTGGGAACAACCAAGAACTCCATCAGCAGTGAGAAGTTTCTTTGGATTGGCAAGGTATTACAGACGGTTTATCCAGGATTTCTTCAAGATTGCCACTCCGTTGACAAATTTGACGAGGAAATCTATCAAAATTTGTTTGGACGGGGAAGTGTGAAAAAAGCTTCCAATAATTGAAAAAGAAGTTAAGTATGGCGCCAGTGTTGTCATTACCAGATAATACAAGAAATTTTGTGGTGTATAATGACTCTTCACACAAGGGATTAGGATGTATCCTTATGCAGAATGGCAAAGTTATCGCGTATGCATCAAGACAATTGAAAGAATACGAAAAAGGGTATCCGACTCATGATTTAGAGTTGACGGCGGTGGTGTTTGCTTTGAAAATATGGAGACACTATCTCTATGGAGAGAAATGTGAGATCTACATAGACCATAAGAATCTGAAGTATATTTTCACTCAGAAAGACTTGAACATACATCAAAGGAGGTGGATGGAGTTAATAAAGGATTATGATTGTGAGATCTTTTATCATTCAGGAAAAGCAAACGTGGTTGCAGATGCCATGAGTAGGAAAGGAAGAGAAAAGTTGATGTTGTTAACTGATAAGGAGGAGCTTATTTCAGCAATGGCAAGGTTAGAGTTGGAAATCAAAATTTCAAAAGAATCCGATGCAAAATTATACCAGATAGAAGCCAGTCCAACTTTGGTGGACAAAGTGAAGAACGCTCAACTGCAGGAATGCAGAAAAATAAAAGAAAGTGTGGGCGAGGGAAAAGAAGTGAAATATAGGGTTGATACCAAGGGAATGCTGAGATTTGAGGGATGAATTTGTGTTCCAGCAGTACAAGATAGTAAAGAAGACATCTTGCCCGAAGCTCATAACTCAAGATATTCGATTCATCCAAGAAGTACGAAGATGTATCAAGATTTGTGGCAATATTTTTGGTGGCAAAATATGAAAAGAGACGTTGCAGAATGCATTGCAAAGTGCTTAACATGCCGAGAGAGTCAAGTCAAAGTCAAGGCCATCATCAAGGCCCCGGAAGCGGATTACTTCAACCGTTAGAGATACCGGAATGGAAATGGGAACATATCACAATGGATTTTGTGGTAGGTCTTCCAACGACTCAGAAAAGATACGATGTGATATGGGTGATAGTGGACAGATTGACAAAATCTGCACACTTTTCGCCAATAAAGATTAGATTCAATCTTGATCAGCTGGAAAAACTATATGTTAAAGATATCGTGACGAGACATGGAGTTCCAGTGTCAATTGTGTCAGATACAGATCCGAGGTTCACATCAAACTTTTGGAAGAGACTACAAGAATGTATTGGAACACAGTTGCGAATGAGTACGGAATATCATCCGCAAATACATGGCCAAAGCGAACGAACAATCCAGACATTAGAAGATATGCTAAGAGCATGCGTCATGGATTTCAAAGGAAGCTGGGATGAATAATTACCATTGGTGGAATTTGCCTACAATAACAGTTACCATGCAAGCATCGGCATGCCGCCTTACGAAGCATTATATGGCAGGAGGTACAGAACTCCACTGTGCTGGGATAAAGTCGGTGAACGCCAACTGTTAGGACCCGAACTAGTACAATAAACTACTGAGGTTGTCAAACTCATCAGAACAAGATTGATAGCTGCTCAAGACAGACAAAAGAAATATGCTGATCAACACAGACAAGATCATGCATTCGACGTAGGAAATTACGTATTCCTAAAAGTTTCTCCTTGGAAAGGAAAAATTCGGTTCGATAAAAAGGGAAAACTAAGCCCTAGGTTTATTGGACCCTTCGAATTGCTGCGAAAAGTTGGAGAGGTGGCTTACGAGGTAGCTCTACCTCCAGAATTGCAAAACATTCATAATGTTTTTCACGTTTCGGTGTTACGACCATATAAATCTGATTACAAGCACGTGATTGAGTACGATCCATTGCAGTTTGAGAAAGAATTGTCCTATGAAGAGGTTTCTATCCAAATAATCGACAGGAAAGAACAAGTGCTCAGGAATAAGGTGATACCTTCTATGAAGGTAATATGGAGGAACCACAATGTCGAAGAGGCTACATGGGAACTCAAAGCCGAAATGATGAAGAATTACCCTGAGTTATTTGTTTAATCCGTGTCTTCGATTCTGGGGACAGAATCTTTGTAAGTAGGGGAGAATGTGACGAATGAGTTATTTGAATTGTGATTTTGAGGACAGAATCCTTGTAAGGAGGGAATGATGTAACATTCCGAAATTTTTTAAATTGTTATATTAAATATTTATTGAATTATATAAGTATTTAATGGATGTGTTTATTGTTGAATAAATAATTGTTCAAATTTGATTCGATTTGGTTAATTATTTGTTAAGTAAATAATTAAGGAAATTAATTAGTATATTCTAATTTAATTTAATTATTAAGTTAGAGAGTTTTGATTAAATAAATTATTATATTTTAATTTGTAATTAAAAGGATGTGTTAGTGGATTAAATAAAGTTATAATTAAAAAGAAAATTATAATTTTGTGGTATTGATTTATGTGTTAAAGTGATTTATTTGTTATTAAAATTAGTTTAATTGATTTTTGAAAAACATTCATTAAATAAAAGGGTGACAAATAACCTTCTATAAAGGAGTTATTAAAATAAATTAAAGGAGTTTAATTCAGTTTTGCCAAACAAGGCTTAGTGCATATTAAGTCTTTATTTTAAATGTGTTTTACTAAACAAGGTGTAAGAGTTAATGGGTTATTTTTAGTTAGTTAGCCAAACAAGCTTTATGGCTTTTGAGTTTTAAAAAAAAAAGAAACTGATGTCAGTTAATTGATATAATTATATTATATAATTATTACATATTATATTATATACATTATATTTTTGTTAGTACGCGAGTTAGAGTTAGGTAGAAAGACTCAGAGGAAAAAGAAGAAGAGAAGAAGAAAAGTGAGAGAATCCTAGAGAATTTGAGAAGTGAAGTTGGAGAAAAGCTTGTTGATCAAAGAGAAAAGTATCATCTTCTAAAACAAGTTATCATCCTACCTTTTTTAAGTTTTTAAAATTTTAGTTTTCTCTTCCTTAATTCTCTGTAAAATTCTTGTGAAATAATAAATTGTTTGATTTTATGTGGCTTTATGTGATAAACTAGTGTTGTGAAACTATTTTCATAAGTTTATATATGAGTATAGTCAATGAATTTCTGATATGTATGTAAATTATGAAGAAAACTATATTATAGTGAGTTTATATGAATATATATGAATATAGTTTAGTTTAAGGTAAAATTAAGGTTTAATTAGTTGTTAAATTGATAAATTGACTATTGAATTTGAAAGAGTATGTATAATCATAAACAAGGTATTTTAAATTAACTGTTTTGGTTGAAAAACAAAATCACAGTGTTGATTTTCATTGAAAACATCAAAAAGTGAGTTTTTATAAAAAAAAAGTGAAATTAGATGTTTTAAATTCGTTGTTTATGTTGTTTTATGGGTAGAAACATGTTAAGAGTCTTTGAATTATGTTTATATGAAGTCTCTATATGAATTACATGTTAATTAGGCTGTTAGAAAGTAGCTTGTAGGCAAAATTGGCTTTTGTTCATGCTGTTGTCAAGTTTGGTCAGTCAAGTCTCTGCGCTTCGGCAGTCAGAAGTGCTACTAACAAAGATATATTTGTCGCATACCGCATGATGCCACTTAGTGGCACATGTTTTTTATGCATAAGAAGTCATCAACATGTGTCATAGTAATGACCCACAAATATAAATTGTGGCATACATGCATATGAAAGTTAGCAAAATGGTCGATTAATTGTAATTTTTATACATAAAGTCTGAAGGAGTTGTTATGTGTTAATAGTAGGACAGTTAAATTATGATTTCAATATTTCTATACCAAGAATGAGCATGTTATTAACAATTAACTAGTTTTGTAACTTGATTATGTGATTAAAAATCAAATCTTACATGATGAATGTACTTAGTTATGTATGTAATGTGGTAGTGACTAACTATGTCATGATGACATATATATAGGGTATTGTGATTTGAATTGTTCGGTTTAGCCTACGAGCAAGGCAAGTTCTCTAAATCTATTATCTTGTTGAGCCAATTATTGTTTCTAATTCGATTACAATATAATGATTAAAGATTTCTAAACTTTATTTTGATATTGAGAAAGTTATTCTTGTAATTAACTTGTTGTTTAGCATGCAAATTTATATATACTAATGTTGAACAGTTTTATCGTTCAAATTGCTATGCATGCTTTGTATTCAATTCTAAATAACCTTGGCTTAATATTTTTATAGTTATTCAATATATATGTTATTAGATTATTCCTAAAGCATGATTTTAATTTACCATGTTGATTCAGTTATGATTATTCCATAGCATGATGTTATTAATTTTATTCAACTAATCCTTAGTTGATGTTTGTTGAATTTCAAATTACTTTGAAATGTATCCAAACCATACTCACTTTGGTGCGGACTTGTACTCTAAATACTGAGATGAACAACCCTATTATTAGGGGTAATGTACGCTTAGCGTTGAAATGTTTGTGCACAATACATTGTACGAAGGGCTGATCCCCCTAAGTATGAGGAGTCCCTATATTCTTATGACTGTTAAAGTTTAAGTTAAAAAGTTACTTATAACTATGGACATAGTTCGTGGTCTTAGGACCCTCATTTATATACTTCAGAATGTTGATAAATCATATTGTTTAATTCTATCGAGCCTCTTATTTGACAGTTGTTGTAAAGATTTTCATTCATTGTTGTTTCAAGTGAGCTTTGTTTGCTCACTCTTGCTTATATAACTATTACAGTTAAGGATGAGAAGGTTGATGTACCTAGCACCAGTAAGGGAAAAGGAAAGATGAACAAGTATTGAAGATGAAAAGGTTGATGTACAGTTATGTTGATATTTTATTATCAGATTTTAATTGAATGTTTGTAATGATGTTTATTTATTTTTCGCATTTGAATGATTGTATTTAAAGGTTAAACAACCTGGGAGATTTTTATTAATGTAACCTTTTAATGGGAAGGCTTTATTATTCAATTTTATTATGATTGGGTAGTTAGATATGAATGTTTTATTAAGTGAACACCAAATCCTGTGGGAATGAAGTACCTGGATTTGGGGGTGTCACACCTTTCCTTTCATTGTTCACTTTAGAAAATGAGAATATAGCTGAGACTAGTCGGGGAATGCAGTCACGATCCGAGATGGTCGCTGTAATAGTCCTCACTATTTTATATAATAGTGTGATAATAATTGTAACGAGGACTTCATCTGAGTTTGAATATTGTCTACGAGATAATATTCGTGTTAAAACTCTCAGCTTATGTTACACCTAAGTTGTATAATTAAGTTTGTATTTGATTTATGTACCATGTATTTGGCGACTCATAATGGGTTGTGTATACCTATTTTGGGGGCATCATAGTTGGTATCGAAGCTTAGAGATATGATCCCTGGCTGAGATGTGAGGCTAAAACTAGGAGGGAAGAGACGAGTAAATACTTCGCTAGTATGACCTACCTAAGCTTATTTGTTATTTAATTGGTCGGTCAGAATATAGGGATAATATGTGGCTTGTCAATTAATCCTTATTTTGTGGCAGTTTTTGAAAATGGCATCTGAAAATGTTGAGATAAGAAATGGAGCACATGAGAGCGTTTTGTCACCGATGATCAATAACCCGGATAATATGCATTAGGAAGGCAATAATCCTCAGGTAAACAACAACACCGACCAACTGATGAACGATGGAATGTTCAGAAGCTTTCTATAATTCATGCAACATCAGGCGAGAGAGACTTCTGTTCAAAATGTATCTTGAAACACTGGCAACTCTCAGATGGTCACTACTAAGTAATTCAAGGAGCTGGGACCACCATAGCTTTTGGGAAAGCCAGAATCACTTAAGGCAGAGACGTGGATTAGGTAGATCACCAAGATATTTGATGTCTTGGGATGCTCCGAGGAGAAAAAGGTTCCTTTTGCCACCTTCATGTTGCGAGGAGAGGCAGCACATTGGTGGGAATCTGTAAAACCTACTCAGCCTGCCGCACTAAAGATATCTTGGGAGAAGTTCTAATAATTGTACAACGACAAGTACTTTCTCGAAAGTATTTGTCACATGAAGGAGGTGGAATTTATCAAGTTGGAGCAAAACAATATGACTGTATCGCAGTATGAGGCTAAGTTTACGTAGTTATCCTGGTTTATGTCATATTTTTAGTTTGTCATGTTAATTATGTATGCATACATGTAGTGTAGTTACATAGTAGTTTTGCATAGTAGTGTAGTATTGTGAAGAGTTTATTATAATTAGTTTCTTATTCTGTTATTCTTATTCTGTTTTTTAAAAAAATGGAAAAATTAAAAAAATCCCAAAAATAGTAATTAGTTTACTATGTTTACGTAGCATTTAGTTCATCTTGCATGATTCCAGTTGTTTGATAGTAAAAGTCTATTTTGGCCAAGAATGAGATTGGAATTGCGTAGACGAGTACAGTATTGATTATTAGAGCTTAGATGTGATTTCCTGTTATGAATTGAATCTTTTTCAGTTTGAAACTAGTATAATAAGGATAGCACAGTAAAAACAGCTTTGTTGAGTGATTAAGTTTAAATTGATACTATAACAACCGAGAAAATCAGATTAAATTTAAAATAATTTTACTTGAATAAATAATGAATAAAATTATAATATATGTTATTTAGTACGAGTAAACGTGAATAAGGTTATTCTATAACCTAAAAGAAGAATAATATCGTAGTATTCTGGCTCAGTCCTAGAATTAAGATGTTTGAATTTCCAAGACGAAAATAAAAGCTTTACGAGAAATTCTCCAAAAAACACTATTCATCCATTTCTGCTCAGGATTTGTTTTTAAACTTTCGGGAAACACGTAACGATAGAATGATAAGAAAGGATGGATTATCTAATAATAATTCAATTATGACAAATGCAATTTTTCGCTCACGTACTGAGTTCGATCGTTAAGAAAATGAAAATTTGAATAAATGATGGTCGTATAATAAGAAAGTTATTATACGTGGTAATGAATACGAGTATAATACAAGGTATTGTACAAGTATATACGAAAGAAAACATAACGTATCTGATGAATGTTATACGAACTAGGATACGAGGATTATATGTTAAAAGCTTAAACCATTCTTAATAAGATAGTAGGATTTGGTTATAAAATTGGCAAGCCCAAGTGAAATATGTTAAGGCCCAAAGATAATTATAGCCCAATGTTAGGCCCAAAGTTAATTAAACCTAAGCTCGAACCAAGAACTGAACTCGTGGATCGAACCGATGTGTCACAGGGTGAGAAAAACCCATGTGGGCCCCCCATGGTGAGTAATGGATTGTCACTTAGTGGCCAAGCAAAGGAGGTGGCTTTGGTAGCAAGTTTTGAATAGTAAGAAGGTGGAATAGTATGTAGGTGGGTGGCATTTTGACCGTTGTGCCCTCACTTTGAAATTCTATAAATAAGAAGCTATGTTGGTCATTTGTTGCTTGTTCAAATTCACCAACAACTTAGAGAAATAATATTGAGAGATAAAAGAGAGCTGTTACAAAGTGATTAAAGTGAAGAAAGTGTTAGTGATACTGTAGACACTTAAAATTTTTGCACTCTTGTTACTAACATTACACGAGGGCAGAATCGTCATTCAGAGATAACCTGGAGGACAGCTTAGCTCAATCCCAGAAATAACACCAGAGGAGGCAGTTCCATCTCGGAGATAACCCCAAGATACTCAGTCACATCCCGGAAACAACACCAGGAGTTTCAGCATCAACCTCGGAGATGATTCCGAGAGTGCAATTGCAGTTCAAGAGATAACCTCAGAAAAGCTCATTTCAAACTTTTGCAGTCAGCTTCAACCTCGGAGATAACCCCGAGGCACTCAGTCCCAAACCCGGAGACAACCCCGGGAGTTCAGGCACACCTCAGAGATAACCCTGAGGACATTCAGCACTTGCAGCAGTCCAATCTCAGAGATAACCCTGAGCAATGACTGCTATATCAGCCCAAACTAGAGATAACCTCGGTGAGGGGAAAAATCATCATTTTGCCACCTTGATCCCCATACGCCCACATGCAGTGTCCTATAAGAACCAATAGCTCTAATCTCGAGTGACTTCTACACAAGACAACACACCGGATAGAATTTGAAGACTTGAAGACTTGAAGACCAAAGGCATCGTCCCATCTTCCGGACTTTGCACAACCTCTAATCCCATGACATTGTGTAGCTCTCAACAATAACACTCCAAAAAAGGTCTTATACACCTCAATCGGATGCCCGGATTGAAGTTTTGAAAGTTCAAGCAGACATCATATTGTATGCGTGCACGTACTTCAAGACGGTGGGACCCACAAAGCCTGGGGCACCCCGGGCAGCTGCAAGTGCACCTGCGGCTCCCCCCTCTATAAATAGAGGGCTTGGAGTGGCCATTTTGTAAGAGAAAATGGTGAGGAAGCCATGTCCAATTTGCTCTGTACATACTATAAATTGAGTGCTTTCTCATTTTAAACACTTGTGAGCTCATATTTGGCTATATTTTTACTGGTGGGAACCGAGTGTTCATCCATTTAAAGCTATAGAAGTCTTCTTTTTCAGTCAACTGTAAGCCTTCTTACATCTTTTCAATCCTTTCTCCGCTACTATGCACACATAGTTCTTCACGTTGAGAGTTGTGTGGCATGTGTATGCCCGGACTTTGGTCTGTGGCTTTTTATTTTGTTTTATATATATATATATATATATATATATATATATATATATATAATATATATCGGACTAACATTTCGATGCCTTATGCCTCGATTGAGCCTAGACTCACGTCTGGAGCATTTATTGCTTATATATATATATATATATATATATACATATATATAAACTATTATCGAACTCTGTTAGATGAGCCTGGATTTACATTCGGAGCGTTTACTGCTTATATATATATATATATATATATATAAACTATTGTCGAACTCAATTTGATGAGTCTGGATTTTATATCCGGTACGTTTACTACTATATATATAAAAGCTCTAAATGCACCGGATATATATCGATCCTAAGCTTGGTTTATCATTTCAAATATATATATATATATATATATATATATATATATATATATATATATACACACACATTCCAATCAGGCCTGGAGTTTACTTCGTGGCCATTTACTGCTTTATTTAAATTTAGTCCCTACTGAGTTTACTTCACTGCGGTTGATCGCCTTCTTCATTGTGATTTACTTTTCTTTGATCCCCATGGAGGTGCTTTGTGGTGGTTGATTGTGTCTCTATATAAATATATATTACCGATTTTATATATTTACATTTCCAGTTCCCCATAAAGATCAGTTCGTGGTGGTTGACAGTGTATATATATATATTTACAGCTTTTATATATATAACTGTTTACAGCTTTTATATAAATTTCTACATCATGTGAGCCTAGGAATCATGTGATCACATATTCAGTCTTCTGAATCTAGATTTGGTTCCCATGATGGACATTTTCAACTGTAAACAGCATATACATTCTTCACGGTGTTTAAATTTCCTTAGATGGTTATCATGCCCATAAGGAGTTCGACACTACTATGTATATTATTTTCTTGAAGATGCCTCACATCTCAAAAATAAAAGCAATCAAGCCGACCATTTAATAAAATGGAAGTTTTAAAGGCCTCAATTACTATTGAGCATAAGGGTTTGAAAAACCTCATTTACAAAATATCAGTGCCATATCTTGTTAAAAATGAATTTTTACACAAATTTAAACCCTTTGTATAAAGGTACGAACGAGGCATAGCACTACTTCCAGATAATTGCACATTGATCTACACACAAACACATTCATATAACCATTTAATTGAAAAGTGGTGGTCACCGTGGTAACACAGATGTCGGGGGGGGGGGGGGTGTCTAACACCTTCTTTCCGCATAATCAAGTCCCCAGACCCTAACGAATCTCAGTTTCACAGACCTGTTAAATAGTGTCACATCACTGGGTCAATTTGCAAACCTTTTCTTGGTTGAGTTGGTGCAACCATTTAAAATACCAACTGACGACTCTTACAGTGCAATCGTCGACATATACATGTCGGACCTTTTCACAACTTATTTTTTCAAACAAATCTCACCTACAATGAGAACACCAAAAGACAAGAATAGAACATGGACAATAAAAAATCCGACGTCGACAGGTGGCGACTCTGCTGGGGAAATCTAGTAAGAGGACTTAAGCCGCTACTATAAACTTTTCAAACTATTATATGCTTGTGTGTGGTTGTTGTATTTACATTTATATGGATGTGTACAAATGCATTTACTTACTGCACTTAGTGCTTAGCACTGTATCTACGTGTGATATTAAAGTGCTTTGCACATGTCATCATTTCCATAACGGTGAGATACATTGTATTTGAATGAATGTTGTGTGGTCCCTCCCTAAGGAGGCTATCTTGTCGGTGTTTAATTACTGGACTCGTAGGGAGACTAATTCCAACGAGGCTCAGGAAAGGCACCACCCTGATTCGCTCTAGTTGAAAGACCGAATTAACTTCTCGTCAAGTAAATTGCGATGATCTGGGAACCTTCATGCCAAAAAGCCGCGAGAGTAACCTAAGATAGGTCAGCCTTTGATAAACCAAATATGGAGTGAAGTCTCTTCATACTTTCCCATTTCAATTACTTGTAAATATAATTACTTGTAATTACATTCCATGTCAATCTCATTGTAATGGAAAGTATAAAAGAAAAATGTGTACATGCATTCCTTTTTACCACGCTATCGTACAAACAGCTAATATCCGTTTTGCAGGATAATACTCCTAAAACGGACCAATCACATAACATGTAACATTTATACGTTCCCTAAGACTAAACTACATATGCTTTTTGTAGGGAAATAATTGGGCTTGTTACCCGCTCAAAGTACAAAAAGGCAACAAGCCTACAGCCAATTATGTCTTCATTTGACCAAGCTAATCCGGCTCCTGTCTCTCGTGAGGAGTTTGACGGATTAAGAAAGCAAATTACAGATTTGGATGTTTTGATTAAAGAACTACACCAGTCTACTCATGATCTACGAATACCCGTACATACAGAATCCTCTGTACAAGGACAAACTCAAGGTTCTAACCAAGAAATTACAATACCTAAGCTTTAGTTGGATAAGTCCAACAAAATCCTTGAAATTACCCATCTCAAAGAAGATCTAGACACCGGTGATATCAAGAAGAAAGTCCTTCAAATGGAAGAGACCATTTGGTCTATTAAAGGGATTGGAGCACACGGGAGTGTTTCATATGTTGACCTTTGTATATTCCCTTGTGTTCATTATCCAGAGAAGTTCAAGACTCCCGACTTTGAAAAGAATGATGAGTTGGGAGATCCTTACACACATTTGAATGTATTCATTGGAGAACTCAGATCTTATGCCGAGGAAGAGAAGCTCATAATGCAGCTGTTCCAAAAGAGTCTAACTGGAGAAGCCAGATCGTGGTATACCAGATTAGACAACTCCAAGATTCATAGTTGGGAAGAGCTGGCTCATGCCTTCCTCAGTCAGTACAGTTTCTAGTCTCACATGGCTCTTGACCGGTACCAAACTAACAAGGTTAACAAATAATCTAATGAATCTTTCAGAGAGTATGCTCAAAGGTGGAGGCGCCTTACTGCTCAAGTTATTCTCTCTATGACTGAGTCATAAATGGATATGACCTTTATAGACATACAATAAGCTCCCTTCTATGAAAGAGTCTTAGCTGGCATTGGCACGCCATTTTCTGAAATGATAAAACACTGAGAGAAGGCTGAGATAGGATTGAAGTCAGGAAAGATCCAAGACCTAGCCTCCCTGAAAGATGTTGCTGAGCACATCCAGTCTGGAAGTTATGGAAATAACCCCAGTAGGGTCCATAAGAAGAAAGAGGAGGATGTTTCCTTGATACTACAAGTTCAGAAAGGCAATCAGAACATGCATATCCAGAGGAGAAACTATTCCCCTTTTCAAGCACAGTGTTCAAACCCTCTATTGCCCAAATGTGGAGAAGTCCGACGCAACAAAGTGCTCACACCCCTAGGGGACTCACTCGAGAATATTCTCAATCTTCTGACTACTCAGAAGAAAATTACCCATCTTATTCCACCCGAATGGGAAGGGTTTCAATGCTACCCAGAAGTGTGCATATCATGCTGGAGCGCCAAGACATGATGCTCTGGATTGCTGGGCCTTAAAACACAAGATCCAGGACCTAATTGACAATGGTGAGATCGTGGTGACTAAACCCGACCAACCTCGTGTGCAAGACAACCCTCTTCCTCAACACAAAGAAGAAGAGGTTAACATGATTAATTTTAGCTGTAAAAACCCAAAACCCTAATAAGACTCGGATATGTATAATTCAGTTATATTAATAAAATCTCTCCGTTCTGAAAGTGTTATGTGTTAATATATACTCTTTTTAACAAATTTGGTCAAATAAAATTTTGTCCAAAAATTGACGTGCTTGACACCTCGTGCTTAAAAATTTTCTTCTGAAAACAAACTTTTCGGTATATTTGTGTGGACAAGTTGCTTTGTCGTACTTACAATGACAAAACGCTTTTCTCACGCTTGTTAGGATTAGTGGGAAAGCTAGGTTAGTAACCCTAGATTACAAACCCTAACCCTAATTAGCTAAATAAAACCCTATTTAGGTTATCCTAACACCCAATCATGATTACTAAAACTTAATTTGGTACTAATAAACATTATTAAACAACCCTAATCTTTAAAAACAAAACCTTAATCAAGATTAGTAAGAATTAGAGCATAATCAAGCAACTAATTTGGTCATGGAGCTCACAAGTAGGTTATGAAACAGCCTCACAAGTCCCAAAACCTCACATGACATGCTTCCAAACTCCCAAGCACCAAGAGAGTCATAGATCAGATCTTTTAGGAGGTAAGTAGGTGGGAAAATGACCAAAAAGCCAAGTTAGAGAATGCTATAAAAGGAGATCCAAGCTCAGTGTAAACCTATGAATTCTCTAAGCCAAAACACGTATATTTCATACCTAGATCAAGCCTTGGTGATAGCAGCAACCAATTCAGAAGCTAGAATCCAAAATCAAGCAAGAAAGGTACAAACCCTAATTCATAGCTAGATCTTTGATGCTTTATTTAAATTATTGTTTAGATGTTTAGGATTATGTATTAGTATGTTAGAAAGTATGTTAAGGTTAATAGAACACGTTTTCATAACATCTGGATGCCTTAACTAAGTGTTTTTAGTAATCTGGAAATTTTGTAAAAGCAAGCCTGACAGTCGAATGTCAGAGCTTGTAGATTCATATGTGTTTATGATTAGGTATGTTATTCGTATGTTATTTGTAGCCTGATAGTAGATCTTTAATCTGGAAAAGAAAACTGGTTCATTAGAACCATATATTGAAAGTTATAGGTGGTCAAAGTTGGTTGACCGATCACAAAGTTCTGTTTTCTGGATTACCCGGAAAACTTAAGAACAAGTTGAGCCGGCTACTTTGACCAGACTTTTGATCGGTTTCTGTTTGTTGTTTTTGTAACTTTTTATGATAGATTAATAGCCTGATATACATACTACATATCCATGGTCTTAAATTACTTTAAAATGCTCATAGGATTACTGGAATTAATTGTCAAAAGTCATTGACCGAGCTTGACCAAGTTTTCTGGGATACCCAGAAAACTAATGAACACGAAGAACAGTTGTTGGCTCTACTTTGACCAACTTAGATCAAGACCTTACTGTTATGCTTTGTCCAAACCAATGTTATATATATGTACCTTGACATATATATTACATGTTACAACAAACACAACACAAATGTATTACATAGAATTAGAGATATTGAAGCCACAAAACCGTTAACCGACCATGACCACTGTTCTGGGTTACCCAGAAACTCAAGAACAACTCTGACAGTGACTTTGAGCCTCTATAACTTCTTGTTATGTGTAGGTTACATCATGAAATTAGGCTTATATTGTACTAATGTATGAGTACTATAACACCAACACTTGTCCAAACTCAGAATCATAAACCATAGCGAGATAGATTGTGGTCAAACTGGTCTCTCGACCATTACTGGACGAAAACCCAGAAGCTCAAGAACACCTATAGCAACACTTCATGTCACTATAGGGCTTTAGCAACAGACATAAAATTGTTTTTTTAGAAATTAAATTATAAAAATTAGAAATAATTAGTAGTTAATACAAATAAATATCAAAAACAATTTTAAAAATTATATTAAGTTATTATAATTAATTTTTTATATTTTTACATAAATTCTATAAATATTTTATTTTTGATATTATTAATAATTAAATTAGTAATAAAGTAATTAGAATAATTACTTATAAATACTAAATAATTATTAAAAATAATATTAATGGTATAAAATCATAATAAATGGATATAAATTATTTAAAAATAATAAACAAAGCTTTTGTAAAATTCTAAGTAAATATTATTTATTTAACAATAGAAATAAATAATTTAAAAATCATTTAAAGGATAAATAAATACTTAAAAATTATTATACGCTTCTAGAAATTATTATAATGAATATATAAATTATCTAAATAAATAATAAAGCTTATAAATAAAATTTAGTTGATATACCAACTTATTTAATATCTGGTAAAGACATTAAACACCGAAACTATATCAAATCTAACTAGAACTTATGTAAATGTTGTATTTGAGTATTGTTATCAATACAAACGTGTTAGATTTATATGAATGAACATCATAGGTGTTTATTAAACGAATCAAGTAGCATAACTTGACTGATCTACGCTCAGACATGTTTTCTTAAACCCTAACTACTTACGCAAATTTCTCAAACCTTGTTTATTCGTTAAACACGATTTTTATCTTGGTATGTTGTTGATATGATATACTACACCTACATTTGAATTACCTCTTATTGTAAGGTTATTGCTATAGCTTCAGCATAACTAAAAAATGAATTATTTATTCTTATGATATTGTTTATTAAGCATAAACTATTGTGTCAAACCCAATTATTTTAGTAAGACCTCCTTTACTGAAGTTGGGTATCCCGTAAGGGATCAATATTCGGTCGATAATATATTGACATTAATTTGGGTGCATTTGAGAACTGGTAGGATGAGATGCATACTCCTAGGAAATTGAGTAGGCTGATCCCCTATCTCATATCTAAAACAAAGTTTCTAAGTCTATGTGACTGATAGAAATAAAAATCTAGAAAATGGTAACAACTATCAGTCGAATTTTGAATTGTTATACTTCTTCAAATCATATATTATTATAAACACAAAACCTACTGAGCATGTCATAGCTCACCTTGCAAATTATTCCCTTTGCAGTATTAGATGGTAACCCTGGAACATCTTGAGTAGACAAAGGGAAGCGTCCCTGCTAGACTAAGTTATATTCATGTCTAGTTGAATACTTTGTAATAAGAAACTCTTTTTGAGAATCATGTAATCGAACCTTAATATTTATGATATATAACACATTTTATTTATGCAACCGTGTTTTCTTACATATATAGATGTAATTTAGAATTCTTCAAATCTAGTTTGAGATCCTTGGGAACTATTTATCTGAGTGAGGGTATTGATAACATAGACTGTTCATGTTGTTATTAATACTCTGAATTTCGGATAGATAATTACTATTGATACGATAATGTAAATTCGCATGGCATATACTATACATTTGGGTGAGGGTATTGGTAATATGGACTGTTCATGTTATTATTGGTACTCTGAATTTTGGATAGATAGATTTTATTCACATATACAGTTCATATATCCAAGTGAGGGTATCCAAACATAGTAATAGTTCTCTTGGGAATTGTCTTTTGTTATGGGATACTGTGAATCTTAGATCTATGGGAATTATATTTGATATTCACTCAATTTGATATAAGTGTATAATCAGATACCATGGGTGTATAGATCTAAATGCATTACATTTTGATTTATAGTAAGCACCATATTGCATACCGTGGGAGTATAGATATGGGGGCGTTACAAGTTTGGTATCAAAGCCTCAAGGCTATAGATATAAGGAAGAGAAATCTTAATATATAGTCTTTGAGTCCGTAAAAATTTTAAAGTACATATAAAATATAACATTAAAAATATTATGTTATGTAAATTTCTATACCAGTATTAAGGAGTTTTCTTTTATAGATGACCAACTCCAGTGCTGAAGAAATGGTGATAGTACACAATCCACCACAAATTGAGTCATTTATAGCTAGTGAGGCAGAGGATGAAGAATTGCTTCATGCTCAACAACTGCTAGATGCTGAGGAAGAGGAAGAGGAAGAGGAAGAGGAAGATCCAGTAGCAAGACAATTAATGAGAATTGATGAACATGATGAAGCAATGGCATCACTAATGAAGACAATAGAATACGAGAATAATAAGATGAAGTTTAGAGCAGACATAGTTGAGGGAATGCTACAACATGAGAGGGGAACTAGTCACCGACTAAAAGTACAACTGCACCATGCACAAAGGAGCAGAAAGGAAATTCAGTTAAAACTTCTTAAAATATCTCTGGGTGTTCGAGATACTTTCAATGATTTGCAGTGCCGAATAGTTTGATATTCGGTGGAGGAGAAGAAAACTCCCTATCTGATAAATCGATCTGTGGTATGACACATGATCAAGTATTCCTTTGATGATATCAATGAATTCTAAAGGATAGTAAAGGTGTTGAATGCTCTATATTAGTATAAATAAAGGAGCATTTAATGTTTGTAATATAACCAGTGGTATGTGTAAGCTTGTAGTATGTGTAAACTACTAAGTTGTTTTGTACGACTCTTGTGATATATAAATAAAACAATATGTTTGTATTATTCAAATTCTTATGTGAATTTTTGTTGTTGTTTTATATAGAATCATGCCACCAACCAGAAGACCCCAAAGAAAAATGAATAATGATGATAATTCTACCCAACAATTAGTAGACCTTATGTTAGGAGCTATGAATAGACATATGAACCAAAACACAACATTTAAAGATTTCAAATTAGTTGGTCCACCTGAATTTAAAGGTACATTAGAACCCGTTGATGCACAAATTTGGATTTCTGAAATAGGGAAATTTTTCCTAGTGACCAATGTCAATAATAATCAAAAGACCACTTTTGCAACCTTTTTCTTGAAAGGTGAGGCTAATTACTGGTGGGAATCAACTAAGGGTCGGGTAGAAACAGAAATTATTCCTTGGGATAGATTTAAAAAGTTGTTATTTGAAAACTATTTTTCCCAATCCCTGAAAAATCGTATGGAAGTAAAATTTTTGAATTAAAACAAGGAGACCTGATTGTAACTCAATATAAAGCCAAGTTAAAGGAACTGTCCAGGTTTGTTCTTCATCAGGTAACTACTAAACTTAGAAAGACTCATTGGTACCAGGAAGGTTTGAAACCTCATATCCGAAGTAAGTTATCGGTACTTCAAATAAAGACTTTCTCTGAAATACTCGAGAAAGCTTCTATAGCTGAAAGTGAAAATGAAAGTCTTACCAAATTTTACCAGGAAAAGAAGAGTCAAAATGAGAAAGGGAAACTTAGGACCGAACCCATCTCAGGTGGGTTTAATAATAAACAGAAATGGGATAATACATTATCCAACAACCTAGGGAAAAATATCGGTAACAATAATAATAACTTTAGTAATAATAACATTAAACCTTGTTCTACCTGTGGAAAGAAACATAAAGGAGTATGTTTTCATAGTAAATGTTACAATTGTGGACAATCAGGACATCTTTCTCCGTAGTGTCCTCTTCCAAATAAAAATAAATGTTTTAACTGTGGTTCATCAGACCATTTCTCAAAGAATTATCCCAAACCCAAGAAACAAGGAGGAAAGGGGAATAGAGTATCAGAGAATAACAATAATCACCAATAGTAGTCGCAGCTTGGAGTTCGTAATCGACTCATCTGGCATGAACATTTAATACGCTTAAGTGAGGGATGTTGTTGCTTTACAGGACGTGGTGACATGTATCATCCCTATCAACATTTTAAATGCATATGTGTTATTAGATTCTGGTGCTACTTGTTCATTTGTGTCTAAAAGTTTTTCTAAAAACTTGATTATACCATGTGAAAATTTAGACAAACCATTTTGTGTAGAAATTAAAAATAATGAAAAGATTTTGGTTAAGACAATACATAGGAACTATAGTGTGGTGATTAAAGGACACAATTTTGGGGTAGATCTTATACAAATCGAGTTGGGAGAATTTGATGCAATTATAGGAATTGATTGGTTGGTTAACTATAATGCGATGATTGGTTGTCATCAAAAGTGTATAAACCTTTTGACTGCATCGAAGTCAAAGGTATTGTTAAACGGAAGTTGTTCACCTAAGCAATCTCGATGTTTGACCACAGTTTAGGCAGAAAGATTACTTAGAAAGGGTTATTTAGGATATTTGGCCTATATAGTTGATACTCGATGGGAAGGAGTAAAACTAGATTAAATACCTATAGTTAGGGATTTTCTAGATGTATTTCCTGGATGACCTACCAGGATTACCTCCAGGTAGGGAAATTGAGTTCGTCATTGATCTTGCACCAGGAACGACACTAATTTCTAAGGCACCGTACAGAATGGCACCTGTAGAACTAAAAGATTTACTCATACAATTACATGAACTCTTAGATAAACAGTACATACAGCCTTCTTTTCAGATCTATTTGCTTCACTCCTCCCAGAGTTAAACACTTTCCTCTTCTGTCCCTCGCCACTACCACTGGCTCCTTCTATTTTTACTCCCCCATCAACCTTCCCCTTATTCTTCTTATCTTTGTGGAACTGGCTTAGAGCCTCGCTACCACCTTCAGCGATTATCGCATTCTCTAAAATAGTCCTAAATGTAGTACTTTGGAACACCGATATACGATTATAGAGCAAGGGTTTCAAGCCCTGCTCGAACCGTCGAGCTTTTCTAACCTCGGTATCCACTTGGTGTGGAGTAAGCCTCACCAATTCATTAAACTTGGCGGCGTATTGGGGAATCCTCATGTCCCCTTATTTCAAGTCCAGAAACCGCATCTCCATCTTTTCTTACATACTAGTGGGAAAGTAGTTCTCGAAGAATATCTCCTTGAACCTCACCCACGTAACATTCTCAATATCAGCTCTGGGATGGTTGGCCTCCCACCAAAAGTTGGCCTCTCCCTTCATCATGTAGGTTGCAAAGGCAACCTTCCGGCCCTCCTCGATATTTGCTATAACAATTACTTTCTCGATTTCCTTCACCCACGCTTGGGCTTCGATAGGGTCCGTAGTTCCTTTGAACTCCGGCGGAGCTACACTTTTAAATTCCTTAAAGGTAGTAGCTCGTGCTACTCCCGGATTTACGGGGATATTAGCCCCATTTCAATTAAACAAGGCTGTTAATAAATTAACAAATTCCTACATTGGGTTAACCAGACCTCCTTCCTGTGTGATTTACGTTAGCGACTTGGTTTCGTTGCCCTCTTCTTGGCGGCATTTTGCTGTTACATCAAACAACACATTGCGTTATTATTTCCTTCTTATTAGTTAGTTATTATTCAAGATAATAACTTCAACATCCATTACTCAAGATGTTCCATAAAAAGGCTTATATTGATTCATTCATTGTAGTATAATACTACATCATTTCATTACACCGCCTAAGCTGATTATATTACTATTCCGCTATTGCTTTCCAAAAATTTGGGATTTACAAAAGACTACCCTTTGTTATATAAAAGAGGGTTTTACGTCACTACTAGATACACAATATTTAAATACTTACACTACCCTATCCACTAATAGATTACATCTGCCTCAAGGCATTATCAAAATCCGCTTAGGCAAGACCGACGATAATATCACGATCGATAGATGCAAAGGTCGCGCCGCTTTTATATGGGATAACCACCACCGATGTCGGAAGTTTGCATGAGAACTCCTATGAATATAGGACATTCTCCCTATCTTCTACTTTTTGGTCTTTCACTCCTCCTTGAGCTCAAAAACCTTATGGTTTAGGTCATGGAACTTGTGCTTGGCCAAAATTCTCTTGTCGTGTTCCTGTTCCCACATTGACTCTATATCTGTCTTATCCTCCAAGACAGCTTGGAGCTCTGCTTTTAGCTACTTAACCTCATAACAATAATGAATGTTTCTATCTAATACTGACATAAAAAGTTACATCATCGACTCCCCCGGAGCCATCTCTGCTGTTATTGCTACTAGGTTGAAGGACATTACCTCCACATCCTCTTCTATCATGTCATCAAAGATCGACATGAGATCGGGGTCCTCTGAGTCTTTAGACTCAATGACTACTATCTCTGGTTCCTCTACTATAGGGTTCGGTATAACCTCTATCTAGTTAACCGATTCTTCACTAATTGCCTGTACATCTTTATGTATTCCATTTCCACCTAACATCTACACAACACAATTAAGTTTGATTAGTACATGCCACTTTAATAATAAAAACACATAACATGTACATAATGCATTTTTATAAAGTTATTTTTCTTCTTTTAATTCTTTGACTTCTCTTAAGGTTATGACTTAATATTTTTAATTTCCCCTTTAAGTTTTATAACCTAATGCTCTGATACCAACCTGTGACGCCCCCAAATCTGGGTATCTTCTAACCCAACAGATGGTGCTATACAGTACTACCATTCACATATACATTCAATTGAATAGCCTCAAAAGAACGAATATGTCTTATATATATTCAAAGTAATATTAATATTCCCCCAGGTTCTTTATAACCATTACATTTGTTTTTTCATAATATCAAATATATTACAACATTAAACCTATACTATTACATTGATAGTTCAACGGTCTGGGTTAGCTTTTCCTTTATCCTTAGAGTATCCTTCAGGACGTTCAATCTTAGCTGCATTCATATGGTTCAAGCAAGAGTGAGCATGACTAGCTCAGCAAGTATGATAATTCCAATAAACAACATGCTTGAAACATAGGAATCATTTATCTTCAATAACTGAACAATAGTTATGAAGTACTATCGATAATTCAAAATAACACTTCTTTTCATTCAAAATGTTTTACAAATACAATATTCAGTAAAACATCAATTTCGGTCCAAGACCTTGAGCATTTCATACTTTCTTTGAAAAGGACATCCCGACACTAAGTCCGTAAGTCCGACATTTCTTACGAGCACATCTAGGTGATCAGCCTATAGTACTATATGTTGATCAACACTACATTCATTAAACATATGTACGTTTAAGTTGTGGCAACCTCACGTGCCTGCCGTTTGACAACAAAACATTTTTAGCATACTCAGTCTTCGTTTGAAAACCACACCAATATAAATTGGTAAAACATTGACCATACTTTGATAGATTATAAGAAATCCAAAAAATCTTAAGTCTAGCCAAAAGAATTGGCTTTGACTTCATCATACATCAATTCATGTGTAAGAATACATGAACCACAAAGCTTGTCCAGATGGAACAAGGGTTAGAATACTTACCTTCAATGTCTGTTACGGTTATTACACGTTCACGTTAAGTCTTTAAGGTCTCTATAGTAGATGATCACATCACAAAACACATTAGGTCATGAATAAATATGCAAGGTTCCTAATGAATCTTACCCTTTTTATCAATCTAAACATGACTTATATTTGTTACTATTGGTTCTGGCTTTCCAATATAGTTTACATTATCATTCTTACATTCACATGCAATTGACTAACTTCAACCCTAAGTGATCATACTTAAGGTTCAACAATGTCTTCATAATGTCACATCATGTTTATTAAGTTTGTACTACTTCATTGTCTTTCCTTTTATCTTCAAAATCATTCCACTTTAAGTAAACCCTAAGGCTGGCGTTGTGGCGCCAGCTCCCTCTTCTTCAGCCGCGTTGCAGCGCAAAACTGCAGAAACTAAAGATCTGGACTCGACGCTATGGCATGAGTCCCCTTTGTTATGGTCGCGCTGCGGCACCAATTAATTATGTTAGAGTGTATGTCTCTGGCCATAAGGCCGGCTTCCGAAAGCTATGCCTCGGAAAAAATTGATAGATTTTTCACTTTGTGAGATTCCTGGGCTCGTAACTTCTTCGTTATAAGTTCGTTTTGGCTCGTTCAAGAGCCTACAGTTCACAAATTAAATACTCTACGTGTTCATGCAAGAATTTTATATTTTTGACTTCATTAACTCAAAATTCACCTATTAGTTCATTTTTATCAAAAATGATAAACGTTCGTGAACGTTCAATGCTCGTTTCTTCGTTCTATGTTGGAATCCGGTCATTTTTGAGTCTGCGACTCTATAATGTCGAATAAGACGTGTCTCCATCGAAAACCAATGTTTCCGAGTTCAAACACAAAATCTGACTTTCATTCCGAGAATTTCACGAATTCGACGTTTATCGTCCAATCGTGTGAATTCTGGCAAAACTTCGTTACTTAGGATTTGTTCATCTTTCTAAATGAATTATATCCATCATATGAACATTTCAAACTACATATTACATCAACTTATTTTCATGATAACTTAAGGCTTATTTTTCATGAGTTTATAACTTATCAAAGTATAAACTACTTATAGTTTCTCTTCTCACGACTTATAATAATTTAAGTCCTTTAAACAACATTCTTACATCTTATCAATCATACTAACTTCATATGACAAGTTCATCATTGTTCATCATAAGTTCATAACTTATTTAGATTTATCTTACTTATTCATGACTTATTCAGCTTAAGTCTATTGCTTATTCACTTCTTATGATATCTTAGCATACATGACCATCACTTCTCTATCAAGCTATTATGGTAGAGATAGAAGACTAATGGCATAGGATCATTTACCTTTGATGACTAGCTCTCTTCTTCTTGGAAATCTAACAATGGATGTTTGACTTTTAAAAGTGCTTATTCTCTCTACCAATTAAGTTGCTTTGTAAAGGAAAGTTGTTGGATGGAAAATAACAAGCAACAAATGAAAATCCTAGCTTTCTATTTATAGGAAAACCAAAGTGAGGGCATATTAGACAATACACCAACCCACCTCCTTACTATTCATTTCCTAGATGCTAAGTTAACTTGCCCACCAAATAAAATAATTGGCCATCACAAAACATATCCTTTGCTTGGTCATTACTCCAATATCTTGGTCATCACTCAAAGTTCTTGGTCACCAAGATTAACCCACATCAACATGGGTTGCTCCATGGATCAAGCTTAACCCATTGAATCATAGTTTGGGCTTTAATCCACTTAGCTTAACTTATTCCCTTGGGCATACATTAATTTACTTTTGGCTTTAAAATAACAAACACTTAGGCTTGCACATTAATTCTATTGGACTCACCAATTGCTAATAATCCTACAAGTTCAACTCAATTGGCTAAAAGACTTATTACCACTTTTCTACGTATTATACTCGGTATAATACTTCATAAGATACGATATTTCATCCCCTATACATACTCGTATAATACTTCATATTATACTTGTATTCGTTACATCATTCAATACATACACATCATATGATCATTACATTCACTTCCATAACGGTTCATTTTCCTAACATTCTTGAATTACGCTCACATGCGAAAAATTTCATTTTCCATACTTGAATTATTATTACATAATCCAACTTACTTTGATATTCTATCATTACGTATTTCTAGGAAGTTAAAAAATAATTCCCGAGCAAAATCGATGAATAGTGTTTTTCAGAGAATTTGTCGAAAAGCTTTTATTTTCGTCTTGAAAATTCAAACACTTTAATTCCTTCACGTAGCTAAAATACTATGACTTTTCGACATTTCTAGGTTATAGAACTACATTCATCTTACTTATACATAATAATAATAAATAATATTATTTTATTCATTATAAAAGTATTTACAAAAGGTTCGATTTTCTGGGGCGTTACATTTATGGATTTAATGAATCGAGTGTTTAAACCATGCTTGGACAAATTTGTTATAGTATTTATCGACGATATTCTGGTATACTCAAAAACATGGGAAGAGCATGTTGAACACTTGAGGGTCATTTTGGAGATATTGCGAAAGGAACAACTTTATGCAAAGTTTTCCAAGTGTGAATTCTTGTTAAAGAGAGTTCAATTTTTAGGTCATGTAATTGACAAGAATGGAATATCAGTAGATTCAACTAAGATTGAAACGGTTGTGAATTGGGAACAATCAACAACTCTAACAAAAGTAAGAAGTTTTCTTGGTTTAGCGAGTTATTATCGGCGGTTTATAAAAGATTTTTCAAAAATAGAAACCCCATTAACCAAATTAACTCAAAAGACGGTGAAATACGTCTGGACGAATAAATATGAAGAGAGCTTTCAAGAGTTGAAGAAGCGATTGAGCATGGCTCGAGTATTGTCCTTACCAGATGATACAGGAGGCCTTGTAGTATTTAGTGACGCATCACACAAAGGTTTAGGGTGTGTGTTGATGCAAAATGGGAAAGTTATTGCTTATGCATCACGAGAACTCAAAGATTATGAGAAGAGGTATCCCACTCATGACCTAGAGTTATCCACAATAGTTTTTTCTCTAAAGATTTGAAGACATTACTTGTACGAGGAAAAGTGGGAGATATATACAGATCATAAAAGTCTGAAATATATTTTTACACAAAAGGGTGGTTAGAACTGATAACGGATTTTTATTATGAAATCTCATATCATCCCGGTAAAGCTAATGTCGCAGCTGACGCGTTGAGTAGAAAGAATCAAGAAAAGTTGAACAC
Organism: Panax quinquefolius; assembly: GCA_020205615.1. Classification (NCBI taxonomy): domain Eukaryota; kingdom Viridiplantae; phylum Streptophyta; class Magnoliopsida; order Apiales; family Araliaceae; genus Panax; species Panax quinquefolius. The sequence continues at coordinate 71,977,428 of CM035155.1, read as the reverse complement.
AATAACCACCAATGATATGTTAATAAAAGATTTTGAAAACATATAAATTGAGGTGGAATTTCCAACTACCTCTACCCAAAAGTTATTCATTATATAGGGAGTTTCATCTCTACTTGATAAAATCAAAGAGATGCAGGGAAAGGATGAAGAATGTCAGAAGTATAAGTCTAATATAACTCATATTAAGTATAACAAATTTAGAATAGATAAGGATGAAATAATAAGATATGAAGATAGAATTTGGGATCCATTTAATCAAGCCTTAAAAGAAGAAATCTTAAGCGAAGCTCATAATTCTAAATTTACCATTCATCTTGGCAGTACTAAAATGTACAAGGACTTAAGTCGACACTTTTGGTGGTCGAATATGAAAAGAGAAATTGATGAATGGGTAAGCAAATGTCTCATGTGTCAAAGGGTTAAGGCTGAGCATCAAAAGCTGAGTGGTTTACTTCAACCCTTACCAATTCCTGAGTGGAAGTGGGAACATATAACCATGGTCATTGTAGTAGGCCTTCCAGCTACACAAAAGGGTCATAATGCCATTTAGGTAATAGTTGATCGTTTAACTAAATCAACTTACTTTTTACCTATTAAAGTTACTCATAACTTAGACCACCTTGCCAAGCTGTACATTAATGAAATCATCTCTAGGCATGGAGTATCTGTTTCTATAGTATCAGATAGAGATCCACGTTTTACTTCAAATTTTTGGAAAAGCCTTAAAAACATTTAGGGACACAATTAAAATTGAGTATGGCTTATCACCATAAGACTGATGGACAAAGTGAAAGAACCATACAAACATTAATGGATATGGTACGAACATGTATCATAAACTTCAAAGGAAGTTGGGAAGATCAATTACCTTTGGTAGAATTTTCTTATAACAATAGTTATCATGCTAGAATAGGTATGCCACCCTATGAAGACTTATATTGGAGAAAATGTTGAACACCTTCGTGTTCGGATGAGGTCGGGGAAAGACAAATGCTAGGACCTGAAATAATTCAACAAACTACTAAAACCATCAGACTTATACGTGAACGATTACAAGCATCTCAAGATCGACAAAGGAAATATGCTGATCCACATCTTCAACAACAAAACGTTAGTGTAGGAAGTCACATATTCTTGAAAGTATCTCCTTTGAAGGGCAATATACGATTTGGTAAGAAAGGAAAACTAAGTCCGAGATTTATTGGACCTTTTGAAATTTTGAGGAGGATAGGTGAAGTTGCTTATGAAATAGCACTACCTCCTAAGTTAAACCATATTCATAATGTGTTTCACGTGTCCGTATTACGACCATACAATCCTGATTATAAACATGTTATAAATTATGAGCCAATCCAAATCGAAGAAGATCTTTCTTATATAGAAGAACATGTACAAATCGTCGACCCTAAAGAGAAATTCCTGAGAAATAATGTTATAGCATCGGTCAAAGTGATCTGGAGAAATTAGAACATTGAAGAGGCTACATGGGAGCTCGAAGATAAAATGCGAGAGAACTATCCCCAACTGTTTACTTAACCTGTACTGTAATTTCGAGGATGAAATTCTTATTAGTGGGGGTGAATGTAAAAACCAAAACCCTAATATGACTCGGCTATGTAAAATTCAGTTATATTAATAAAATCTCTCCATTCTGAAAGTGTTATGTGTTAATATATACTCTATTTAACAAATTTGGTCAAATAAAATTTTGTCCAAAAATTGACGTGCTTGACACCGTATGCTTAAAACTTTTCTTCCGAAAATGGACTCTTCGGTATATTTGTTTGGACAAGCTGCTTTGTCATGCTTACACTGACAAAATGCTCTATCGTGCTTGTTAGGACTAATGGGAAAGCTAGGTTAGTAACCCTAGATTACAAATCCTAACACTAATTAGCTAGACAAAACCCTATTTATGTTATCCTAACACCTAATCATGATTTGTAAAACTCAAGTAGGTACTACTAAACATTATTAAATAACTCTAATCATTAAAACAAAACCCTAATCAAGATTAGTAAGAATTAGAGCATAATTAAGCTAATATTTTTGGTCAAGAAGCTCACAAGTAGGTTATAAATCAGCCACACAAGTCCCAAAACCTCACATGACATGCTTCCAAACTCCCAAGCATCAGGAGAGTCACAGATCAGATCCTTTAGGAGGCAAGTAGGTGGAAAAATAACCAAAAAGCCAAGTTAAAGAATGGTATAAAAGGATACCCAAGCTCAGTGTAAACCTACGAATTCTCTAAGCCAAAACACTTATATTTCATACCTAGATCAGGCCTTGGTGATAGCAGCAACCAATTCAGAAGCTAGAATCCAAAATCAAGCAAGAAAGGTACAAACCCTGATTCATAGCTAGATTTTTGATGCTTTATTTAAATTGTTATTTAGATTTTAGGATTATGTATTAGTATGTTAGAAAGTATGTTAAGTTGATAGAACACATTTTCATAACATCTAGATGCCTTAATTAAGTGTTTTTAGTAATCTGGGAATTTTGAAAAAACAAGCCTGATAGTCGAATGTCAGAGCTTGTAGATTCATATGTGTTTATGATTAGGCCTGTTATTCGTATGTTATTTGTAGCTAGATAGTAGGTCTTTAATCTGGAAAAGAAAACTGGTTCATTAGAACCATATATTGAAAGTTATAGGTGGTCAAAGGTGGTTAACCGATCACAAAGTTGTGTTTTCTGGGTTACCCAGAAAACCCAAGAACAGGTTGAGTCGGCTACTTTGACCAGCCTTTTGATCGATTTTTGTTTGTTGTTTTTGTAACTTTTTATGATAGATTAATACCCTGATATACATACTACATATCCATGGTCTTAAATTACTTAAACAACTAATAGGATTACTAGAATTAATTGTCAAAAGTCGTTGACCGAGCTTGACCAAGTTTTTTGGCTTACTATAATTACTTAAATAACTAATAGGATTACTTGAATTAATTGTCAGAACTGGTGATCCATCAGCACCAAGTCACACGCTAATTAGTCAGCCAGGAGCATGCTAGTCTCCATTCTTTTTTTTTATGAATACTTCATCATCGTCTCCAGAAAATGAAACACTAGAAGATAAAATTGACAAAAGAGCAAGTGCCAAGGCTTGTAAGGATTTTTCCAACAAGATGGAATTTACATACCATGGCCAACCAATGGAAGAGATATTTCAGATGCTGATTAATGAAGAAAGAATTACAGCTCTGCTACCTAGAATCAATCCCCATTCTAGATGGGTCAATTCTAATGGAGTATGTCAGTATCACTCCCACTCTCGCGCACACAACACAGAAGAATGTTGGACACTCCGCCACCTTATTTATAATATAATTGACAGCGGTTTCCTGAGCCTATACAGTCACATGGCAATTATCTCAACCTACAGATTCCTTTAGCTTATTCAAAATTTAATTGAAAGATTCCTTCTGCTTCAGCCACACGGCGATTATCTCAACCTACAGATCCCGAGCCTATACAGTCTTCGGTAAAGGTGTCTGCCCATGTAATGGCTATGTTATTTCCCAAACCAATACCAGTTAAAGCAAATAGGTCTTGATTCCTGATCCCAAAGTGGAAGAAAGGGAACAAAGACGCAAACAAGACATCGCCAAGAGATTGTCTCACTTACGTATCATTTTCCATGATGAGCACACAAACAGAGACACCCCAAACGATGATTGTCCAGACATTATGGTCATCATTCAGGAAAAAGAGGACGATAACAACCCATTTATCACTGCAGTCCAACAAGACTTCACCCTTGACAAATGGAGCAACACTCCTTGCATTTATCGACAAGGGTAAAAAATGGCAGAAACTCCCTCTGCCCTGTAGATAGCTATAACTACTTACTTTTTTATACAATATTAGCAGTTGTTTTGTCATTACAGGGTAACACTTTGTATAATTGAACAGTTTCATATATTAAGTGAAATCATATTTTCTTTCAGGACTCTGAATTTAGATGTGCATGTACTTGCTGATAAGGTGCCTTTTCTCCACAAGGATTGTAACTTTGATGAAAAGTTGGACTTAGACTTGATGGAAATACAAGAGGACACTGAGATTCCACAAGGATCAAAGAATGGGTCAAGGATAAACCCAAACTAAATCTTGATCAAACCACCTCATTTAATCTCGAAACCATAGAAAACCCTAAGCTAATCTAGATCAGTACGGACCTCACCCCAAACCAAAGGAATGACATGGTTACTCTATTAACCCAATTCTAGTATATGGTTACAAGGTCTCATGAAGACACGGTCAGTTTATCCACTGACATCGTCATCCATCGCCTTCCCATTAAAGAGGGATTCATGTCAATCAGGCAGAAACTCAGGCGATTAAAACCTTAGTGGAGTTTAATGGTTAAAGAAGAAATTATGAAACAATTTCAAGCATGCATCATCATGGTGTCTACATACCCTGAATGGCTATCTAACATAGTCCCCGTGCCTAAATTAGGAGGAAAGGTACGAGTATGCATGGACTACTAGGATTTGAATAAAGCTTTCCTTAAAGATAGCTTTCACGTGCCATTTATCCACATTCTCATTGACAATACTGCTTAATACGGTATGTACTCCTTTACTTATTGTTTTACGAGGTACCATCAAATCATGGTTGCTAAATAGGATCGTGAGAAAATTGCATTCAATCACGCCTAGGAGAACCTTTTGCTATAGACGGTTGTCATTCGGCCTCATCAATGCCGGTGCTACCTACCAGTGGGCCATGATTGCTCTTTTCCATGCCTTAATGTACAAAGAGATAGAGATCTACGTGAATGACATCGTTGTCAAATCTCGAAGGCAAGAAGACCACATAGACCATCTCAAAAAGCTCTTCAATAGGTTGCGTAAGTACAACTTAAAGTTGAATCTAGCCAAGTGCGCCTTTGGCGTTAAATCAGGGAAATTGCTAGGATTCCTAGTCAGCCACAAAAGGATTGAGTTGGATCCCACCAAAATCTAGGCCATCACAGAAATGCTCATTCCTCAGACAGAAAAGGAAATACAAGAATTTTTGTGAAGAATCAATTTCATCGGCAGATTCATCTCCCAACTCACAGTAGCTTGTGAGCCTATTTTCAATTTGTTAAGGAAGAACTCCTCCATGAAATGGAACGATGAGTGTCAAAAAGCCTTTATTCCAATCAAAGGAAAGTTAGTCAATGCTCTTGCTTTGATACCTCCAATGGATGATGTTCCCCTATTCATGTACTTGTCTATCAATGACAATGTTATGGGCTACAAGCTAGGACAAAAAGACGCTAGAGGCCAAGAGAGAGCTATCTACTACCTCAACAAAAGATTCAGCAGCACTGAACACAAGTACACTCTGATTGAGAAGACTTGTTGTGCTTTAGCATGGGCTTCCATGAGGCTACAACATTAACTCCATGGTCACACAACCCATCTCATATCCCGCGTGGATCCTCTCATGTACATGTTTAGTAAACCCATCTTGAATTATCGGCTGTCCAGATGGCAGTTGATCTTGTAATAATTTAACATTATCTATGTGACGCAAAAGTCTGTTACAGGTCAAGGAATTTGCGGATCAACTGGCTGCCGCACCTTCAGGGGATTGCAAACCCTTGGAAACATACTTCCCTGATGAAGGGGTAATGTTAGTCCAGCAACACCATCAGTATAATACACACCAATTATGGAATATGTATTTTGATGGAGTTGTTAATGTGGAAGGTTCTGGAGCTGGAGTGGTTCTAGTATCCAGTATGGGGGAGCAGTTATCCCCTTGCCGTCAAATTATAGTTTGTCAGCACCAATAATACAACTGAGTATAAATGTTATATTATATATAGGACTCAAACATGCCCAATCAATGGGTATCAGGCGGTTAACTGTCTTTGGGGATTCCGAATTGGTAATCAGATAAACCTCCAGAATCTATCACACCAAAGAACTACATTTCTTGCCTTACCATCGGCAGGTTATCTAGATGGCTTCAGAGTTTAAAGAAAGAAACTTCCTCAACATTCCTCAGAGTAGGAATGATTTTACGGATACACTAGCAACTTTAGCCTCCTTGATCAACATATCTGACAAGGAAAATATGCCAAGCATCCCATTTACCCTGCAGAAGGCTCCAGCCTATGGGAATTATATTGGAGAAGTATTGGATGAGCTACCTCCCATCTAGCATCCTTGGTATCACCATATCAGGGAGTACTACACCCGCTGAGGCGAGCCCGACTGAAAGAAGGCGGATCCATCGAATGGCTACGAAATTCTACATGAGCGGAGATGCACTCTATAAACGAGATGCAGGACTAGGTCTCCTCAGATGGCTGGACAAAGACCAAGGTCAAAGACTCATGGATGAAATCCATGGTGGAGTATATGGACCACACATGAGCGACCATCTCTACTTGTCAAAAAGATCCTCAGAACAGGGCATTATTGGCTCTCTCTCTCAAGGCTGACTGTGATGATCACGTTAAGAGATGTTATCCATACCAAATTCATGGGAATGTTATCTATGCCCCTCCACGAGAACTCCATAATATGAGTTCACCGTGGCCCTTGTCAATGTGGGGAATGGACGTGATCGGGCCCATCGAGCCTAGAGCCAGTAATGGGCATTGGTTTATCTTCACCATGATTGATTACTTCACCAAATGGGTATAAGCAACCTCCTTCCCCAGGGTTACCAAAGAAGTTATCATTGGTTTCATCAGAAACAATGTCATTTGTCTATATGGACAACCAGAGGTAATTGTGTCAAACAATGCTAAGAACCTCAACAACAAAATGATTGAGGAGTTGTGAAGTAAATTCCACATTAAACATCTTAACTCCGTCATCTACAGTCCAAAGATGAATGGTGCTGTTGAAGCGGCTAATAAGAACATCAAGAAGCTCATGCAAAAGATGTCCGCCAATCATAAAGGATGGCATGACTTATTGCCTCTGACTCTATTAGCCTACAAAACTTCAATGCGTACTTCCATTGGGGCAACCCTCTATTCATTAACCTATGGGATGGAAGCAGTGCTCCCCATAGAGGTGGAAATGGAATCCCTAAGAGTGTTGATAGACGCTTAGCTAGTTGAAGACCAATGGTTGCAAGATAGGTATCACCAATTGTCTCTAATAAATAAAAGGCGAAGTAATGCTATCTTCCATGGGCAATTATACCAACAGAGGATAACCAGATCCTACAACAGAAAAGTTCAGTTATGGTAGTTTAAACAATATGACTTGCTTATGAAGAAGATCATTGACAACCAAGATCAATCTAAGGGAAAATTCACTCCGAACTAGGAAGGATCGTTTAATGTCAAGGAGGTATTGACAGGAGGTGATATCAGATTATAGGAAATGGACGGCGATGAATTTCCACAACTCATCAACTCGGACACCGTGAAATGGTACTATGTTTGAGGTTACCATCAAGCAAACATCCTGGTGTTGGTATCACCAGATCCCCAGTAATTTTAGGTTTTCTAACCTTTACTACATACAACCCTTTCTTCATACCCTTTTACCCCATCAGGGAAAACACTCTTTAAACCAGTAGCCTGGTTTTCAGATCAATATATCTTTCATTCCATTTCGTTTCAAACCTTTCAGGTTATCCCACCAGCGATTGAACCTTTCACACCCATAGTTTTGTCCCACTACGGATAAGACTTTTCACACTTGTAGTTTTTCCTGTACATGGGATCAAAATTTTTCCCCTGCAATTTGTCCTGAACATGGGATCAAACTTTTTGGTTGTAAATCATCCTGCATATGGGGTGAACTATGTTGACCTATCTCCCCGATACCTAGGAGTACGTAGGCAACCATTTTATAATGGCCCGGTCGCAATAAAAAAAACAAACAAAAACACTTCTACACTCTCTTACCTTTCTACACCCTTTTCACAAACATCATTGAACCTCTTACATCAGGTTCGAACTATGCAGACCTGATCTCCTCTTCAATAGGAGTACGTAGGTAGGCATTTATGGTTTTGTCTTACCCCCTACCAAAACACAAAAACTTATTGCATGGTACTGGGATCATCCTTTAATTCACCACTTTTCATCACCTTCAGACCAAAGGGATGGAACTAATTGATCTCCCAACACAAATGGGAGAATTGCGGACCATCTAAGCTATGGTTAAGTCCCTAAAGAGCATCAATAATCCATAAGAGATGGAACTACCTTGGATCTCCTCTCTAAAAGGAGTACCGACAACCATCTATGGTGTGGTCAATCTCAGAGAGGAAAGCCACACTCATCTCCAAATTTACATACAGAAACCAGTCCCAATACACCAAAGAGGGTAGGGATACACATAGATCATTGATCTATTCTGAAAGATCCTAAGACATCTTAATGTCCACCCATCAAGGGTGAGTTCAGAATATATCAAAATGACAAGTCGTGAAGAAACAAACAAATATCAAGCAAGTAGCAAGGCACAACTAAAAGGGAAGTGAATCATAATATATTTCCCTGCCATATATAATGTTGTTAGATATATACAATATGAACTATACATGACAAAATGGCTAAGCTAGTCTGTGCAAGAAAATACAAACCTATCTACAATCCTGTGGATATACGAGCTATCAAGTCCAATATGGCATCTCTCTCCGAAGAAGGAGGTAACACTGTAAGCTCGTACCCAAGGGTATCTACATGAGCTAACAGATCCACAGCCAACTGCATGGTAACATGATGCTCACCAATATATGCACTCATCTCGGTAATCATGCCAGTAGTAAGGTATCTCACTGTAGTACTATTTATAACGGCTTACGTCCCTGGCAGATATGGCAGAATCCCGCTTAACAATCAATGCATCTCTGGATGATCTGGCCTCATCCCGCTTAGCAATAGCGATGTCTATATGAGCTAAGGCATCCTCTCTGTATCTAATAGAGCGACATCTCTCCCAGCAAGAGCTGTCAACATCAAGGCCTTAGCCTGATCCCTCTCAAATGTCATCAGATGCAGACTCTACGCTAAATACTCTCAAGGGGGAGTCACATCTATAGAAGTACTAGGAGAATCTATCACAGCTGCTGGGAACCCAGCAAATAGCTCCTCCTCGGCGGGAAAATCAATGTCCTCCACAGGCTCTCCACATTCTGAATCAATCCCCGGCCTTGTGGATACAACCTCGGTCGAGGAAGTCTTTGTCTCCATCCATGCAGAATACTCTGGCGAATAGCCCAGATGGCTAACAAAAAACTCAGCTAGTTCATGCTGATCCCAACAGGCATACACCCTGGATCTGTCCTCTGCTGACAAGTGGCGAGAATCAAAACGCTGACCTAATGCCCCCTTAAAAGGATGGAAATCCTTAAACTGGACGAACTGTTACATCACAGCCAGTGGGTGGTAAGTATTCATGCCCCTCAAACTAGCCAGAGGGAGATAATCCATCCCAGGTGCATGAGTAATGAAGCTATAGGGTGAACTGAGCCTTGTACACAGTAAAATGCCGAATGGATCTCCTATCACTACTAAAAACACTGACCAAGATACACCGTCTGTGCACTCCGCTGGCTGAAAGGAGTAAGACATGGCTATTTCATGGGTAAAACGATATCCATGCCATCGAAAGGTGCCAATGGGTCTCAGATGTGATATGAACCATACATACAGCATGACCAAGCTGCCTATGAATACCCATGCGGGATAGGTATGACAATACATGGTGGATCTTAATGTCTCTGTCACAATCATCGGCATAATGGTATGACCCTCCCTAAGAGCTCTCACTGCCATGATAACACTGATGGCCAACTCATCCATATGCCGTAGCTTGTACACATAAGCCACTACGCACATAATGAGTACATCTACTTTGGCCAAACTCCACTGATCCTCCGGTGTGGTGAAATCCCCTAAGTGTCATACATAACTATCCTTTGAGCCAAATTTATCTATAAGAAAACGCTAGATATCACATGGCCGGATGTAATCTCATCATATACTACTCTATGCCTCAAATTTAAGGGGGTCATAAACTAATTGGCTTATGTCGCCGATAGCCATCCGCTGCGGTAAAGTCCGTCCCAACGGCGATGTCACAATCACAAGATACTCCTCTAAGATTGGAGTCAACTCCTAGATACCAAACCAAAAAACCTGCCTCTCTGGTATCCAATGATCCAAAGATACCTCTACAAAGCTCTCTGGAACTTGAAACATCAAGAAGGTCATAAAGTGTGATCATGCGGCCATCGTGGTCTCGAGGTGCAAACTATCATACCAAGAAGAGGCTACTAACACCGTGGGCCAATATCAAGAAGACATCATCCAGACCATCCAGGTCAATGTTTGAATATCTATGGACATACATACATATGCATAACATAATACATGAATGATAAACATTAGATGACAATATGATGTAGGGAATAACAGTATATACATTCCTAAGTACATCATCATCTAATACATAATCTTTGTATAGCTAAAAATAGATTGAAATGGGGCACAGACACACAACAACTAACAGAGGCCTATTAAAAGATATAGTGAGAATGGGGCACAACCACATAGTATCTATTAGAGGCCTATAAAAAGATATAACGAGAATACACATTAGAAGAAAACAATGGTGTCAATGTCTACATCATCAATCCTATCCACCTGATGTAACTCCTCTCGAGTCACTAGATCTCCATCAACGGGGATGTCAGGCCAATATAATGGAGGATCTGCACTGGAAAAACCATATGGGTCACCTGAGGGGTCAACGCCTAAGTTGTAAGGATCAAAATTATTTTCCTCTAAAGGATCTCTGCCCAAGTACCGGATAAAAAAATGTGCCCGGTCCAACTGCCTGGTCAAACTGTCAATCTGTGTCAAATGAGTCGGATCTCGGACACAAGCCTTCCAATCCTTTGTCATCATGGATCCAAGAACCATATCCCCCATAAACTAAGTGGTGTGTGTCAGGGCTCCGATGGTACAAGGGGACCACCAATGCTGGAACATCTCTTGAGTATACGGGCCCTCTGACAATGTAAATATGTAATGGGATATCAATTGCGCTGAGACTTAGCTTAATAAGTAATCCACATCATCGAATCACCCCTACACTACGGCTAAAGATATTCTTTAGTATCACGACAACAAATTATCCATGCACTACGGACCAAGGATATTCGTGTATTCATTAATGGTCATGATCATGCCAACAACTGTCTATCAATGAACTACGGGCCAATGAGGACTTTTACCACATCATTTGTAATATTACGGTCATGATTACACTGAATAATCCCTGGTCATAATCATACCAAGTCCATCTATTCACTACAGGCCACATATGACTTTCAACATAATATAAACATGAGGATGATGACAATGGTATAAGAATTCAATAAAACAAGTTCAAGGATAAATTTTTAAAGATTTATAATTTAATTTATCTAGAAATCAATAACGTCCAAATTGTCAACATGATACTGCTTTGTGGAGTAAAATTCAAGAATAATATTATACCAAAAATAATTTGGACCGAAAACGAATCAATTTTTATAATGAATAGTTCTCCGGGTGAATAGTACTCGAGTGAATAGTACCCCGTGAATAGTACTCCGGCATGAAAAAGTTAAAACTTATCAAGAATGCTCAGAATAATATTTCCATGAAAAGATACTGGATGAAGCGCAAATATCAAGGATATTCTACTAATTTCATGTAGTTTAGAAGCCAAAACTTTAACAAAATGGGTATAAAATTCGAAATCTAAAATGAAATAATATTACTTACATACAACAGAGTCTGAAAGAAAATATTATTTCAAGCGAATATTGAACAAAAATAGCATCCCTTACCCAGAAAAGAAGAGTATTCCAACTGGTATAGCGGGGATATTCTAGAGGAAAACTTTCACTATTTTCTAGACTCGGAGCATTCTAAAACTCGAAAGAAATACGCTCAATATTATAGAAGAAGAATTCTTTGATTCTAGTGTGATTTTCAATTCTAACTAAGCATCATATTTATAGGAGAATAGAAATGATACTATTTGCAAAATCACGGATGCAACAGTAGGATTTCAGTCAAACAAACTCACGGGTGGAAAAAAAATTCTTACGCATGTTTTTTTAATTTATTAATATAATATTCAATAAAATATAATATATTCTATTTTTTCATAAAAAACAAAACTTATTATTATAATATATATATATATATATATATATATATAATCACAATATTTCAATTCCCTCCCGACCACTTCATTAGTTTTCTTCCCCCCCAAATCCCATAATGTCATACACCCACTATATATATATATATATATATATATATATATATATATATATATATATATATATATAAACCAACACATGCTTTAAAAAAACAACCTCCCCGTGATAATTTTTCATTCTTCCACCAATATGTGGACCCCACCTAACCCACTCGTGGGCCCCACCATATATATACTGGATAACTTTCTACTGATTAATTTGAAAACTAGGTAAATGGGGATCCATATAATAAGCAAAATTTACACAAATACATCATAAAAACCCTCTCAATATTTTTAACAACATTTATCATCATTATTATAATTTGCAATATTTAACAACTAGGTCGTTCCTAGGAAAGAGGGGGCTTTCCAATAAGAATTTCTCCTTATTGGGGCCCAATTAGGTGACCAAACCTCTCCTTGACAGAACTTTTAGACATTGTCAATATTGCAAATAATAATATGAATAAGTTTTTTGTCCCAATTATTGATTTAATAATATATAAAATATCGACAATAATTGAATCAAATAACGTGAGATACTATGCAGCAATTACTATAGCAATAATTGAACAAAACTGAGTGATTTCTTACGTAAGCATCAATAATCAATACCGTGTGCTACTATGCAACCACGCGTATTACTGTACTTTTAACACCGGTTATTCCAACAGTTAACGGTAAAACTTCCGCCATTATTTTCATAAAAAAATATTTCTGTCGTTTTCTCATTTCGACAATAATTATGTTGTGGGGTCCATCAATGATTGTGCCGTCGTACGAATATTCCCTGTTAAAACGAATATTCCTTGACCAATCGAATATTTTATAACAACTTGCTTACTTTGCAAAATTTATAAATATTACCCACAACTTTAATATTATAACAAATCAACACCATAATTATTCAAAATGATATTTATAGAAAAAATCATCTTTATTCATAAAAGTTGGGGTCTTACAACCTCCCCTTCTTATGAAATTTCTCCCTCGAAATTAGGGTACATACCTGGTATGACGAAGAGGTGAGGATACCTTGATTTCATATCAGATTTTAACTCCCAGGTCATTTCCTCAACATTGTGGTTTCTCCATAAAACTTTGACTTGAGGTATAACCTTGGAGCATAGAATATGTTCTTTCTTATCCAAGATTTTAACAAGTACCTCTTCATACGTTAAATCTTCCGCTATCTCGTCTAGTTCTAACTCAATAATGTGGTTCGGGTCATTCACATAATTACGTAACATAGATATGTTAAAAATGTTATGAACACGAGACATACTTGGTGGTAGAGCGAGTCTATAGGCCACAGTACCTACTCGATCGAGGATTAAAAATGGGCCAACAAATCGAGGATTGAGCTTTCATCTCTTTCCAAATCTCGTAACTCCTTTCCATGGAGCAACACGTAACAACACATGATCTCCAATATCGAATTCCACGTCCTTTCGATGAAGATCAGCATAACTCTTTTGTCGATCTTGTGAGGTTTTTATACGTTGTCGGATCGTTTGAATCTTTTCCGTAGTCAGGCGCACAAACTCTAGTCCCAACAACGTTGCTTCACCCACGTCATCCCAACATACTGGAGAACGACACTTTCTTCCATACAACGTGTAAGACCCGAACTTATTATAAAGAAAATTTAATTTCTCTATTTATTATCTTGAAATAATAAGGTGATAATTTGATATAATACTTTGGTTATGGGTGAAATGTGCAAATTTTACAAAATAAGCAAGTGGTTATAAAATATTCATTTTTGTCGGGGAATATTCATTTGGTCGTGGAATATTCTTATTGTCGGGGAATATTCGTACGACGACACAACCATTTGTGGGCCCCATAACAGAATAACTGTTGGATGAAGAAAATGACAAGTTTGAGTTTTTATAAATAACGACATAGTTGTTATCATTCACACTGTTGGAATACCTGGTGGTTAAAATACATTAATACGCGTGGTTGCACAGTAGCACGGTATTGCACATTATTGTCGAATTATTGATTCTTACGTAAGAAGACACTACTCAATAATTGTTATAGTAATTACTGTTCAATATTTTATTTTATTGATTCAATAATTGATGCGTTGATATTTTTAATTATTGTTATTTCAATAATTGTCATTGCACAGTATTTGCATTATCAAATCAATAATTCATATTATTTGAATAATATTATTAGATAACATTATTTTCAATGTCTAGAAAGTTCTGTCAAGGAGAGGTTTTGTCACCTAATTGCGCGCCAGTAAGGAGAAATCCTTATCGGAAAGCCCCCTCTTTCCTGGGAACGGCCTGGTTGTCATTATTGTGATTCTTAAATATTATTTGTGAATAATTATTTATTGATTTATATGATAAGGAAATATTTATTTGATGTGGATATAAATGATGGATTCATTTATTTTATGTGGTTATAAATGAAGGAAACTGGTCTGAAGGACTCATAATCCGAAAATCAGTGTTCTTAAGATATATTGCGTGAGTTATAATTTTTAATCCGACCGTTGGATCATTGTGATCTTTGGATATGTTATACATATATAAGTTGAGTATATGTCCACAAATTTTGAACCGTTAAAAAATGAACGTATGATTTTTTATGAATTTTAAGAAGTGACTGGTTCAGAAATTGTTGAAGTTTCTGAATTTATTATTTTGGTGGAAAATTCTAGAATGAGTGGGCCCCACCTATGGTTGGTAAAAAAATGTGCTGGAATTTTATTTCAAATGTGGTGGGTGAGAATAGTAGTAGGTAAATCAATTAGGTTACAGGTCAAGTCTGCTTTGGCGTTCTAACATTTTCTTATAAATAGAGTGCTAAGTTAGAATTGAAAATCACACTAGAAACAAGTTTTTTTTCTCTCTCTCTCTCTCTCTCTCTATATATATATATATATATATATATATATATATATATATATTATCGAGCGTATTTTGTGAGTATTTAGATACTTTGAGAGTTGCTATTCAATGCAAGTTTCTGACATTCCGATCAGAAATACTGTTCTTTTGAGGTAAGGGATGCTATTTTCTTCTTTAATGATATTATTTTCTTCAATATCATTATGCCGAAATATTGATATGAGTTTGAATGTGGAATTTCTACCTTTTTGTATCAGAGTTACTATTCACGTATACGACACTATTCACAAATACGGCACTATTCACCGAAAAATAAAATTTTCTCTTCTTTATCCCAGATGTCTATTATGGTTACTATCTTTGATTGTATCCATGTTTTTTATCTTTATTCTTGAATTTTAGTCCATTATGGTTTATTATGGAGTATTTTTAAACTTGAGTTATCTAAAGTACGAATCTCTAAACTTTAACCTTTTATCTCACTAGATTCGTTCTCTAAAATGTTTTTCATCATCTTCAGTCCTTAATGGTGATACTTGATGAATATCTTTGGCCTGTAGTGCAAAGATGTATGATTACCTGATGAATATCTTTGGCCGTAGAGTGCAAAGATGAACAGGTGTTGAGATGAACATGACCAACTGGTGATACAAATGAATATCTTTGGCACGTAGTACAAAGATGAATATTTGATTCAAGATGTATATTGATTGATGTTACAGGGATAAAATATTAATGATGGACTTTTAAATTCATAGATGATAGTAGATTTAATTCTCTACTTAACTCTTCTAATGAATTGTTGTTTTTTACTGTAGTTGTTGATCTAAAACTTGTTGTCTATTATATTCTATCAAATTTTTCCCTATTGAAGACTAAGGATAATTTGTTGTATATTATCTTAGTCATAATATTCTTTACTGGGCTAGTTGAGCTCACGCTTTTCTTTTTTGTTCCATTTTTCCTCTCAAGAAGCAAGAACATAGCAGGAACCAGTCGGGGTATAGAGTGATGGTCCTAGACAGTTGTTTTAGCCGTCCTCACAATTTTTGAAAAATAGTGTATGAATAATTGTAATGAGGACTTATTTGAGTGTGGATATTGTCTAGAAGATAATATTTGTATTTAAACTCACAGTATGTGTTGTCGTATTTTCACGATAATTGTAATACTGAAGTTGTAGTTTTCTTTCTGTACCATGTATTTGGCGACTCAGAATGGGTGTTGTATACCTTTTTTGGGGGCGTCACAGTTGGTATCAGGGCTTAGGGATATGGTCTCTGGCGGATATCAGAAAATAGAACTAGGATGGGAGAGACGAGTAAATCCTTTGCTAGTGTGTCCTACCTAAGCTTATTTGTTGGTCGGTCATAATATAGGGATATTATATGACCTGCTAATTTGTTTAATTAACCCTTATTTTATGGCAATTTTTAAGAATGGCAGCGGAGAACGTTAACAATGGAGTGTATGAGACTGTGGAACAACCTTCAATCATGAACCAAGAGAACGTGCAACAGGAAGGCAATATTCCTCTTGTAAACAACACCACCGAGCAAATAATGAATGATGGAATGTTTAAGAGCTTTTTGCAGTTCATGCAAAATCAAATGAGGGAGACTCATGTACAAAATACGGGTGGAAATGATAGCAACGTACGGTTTGTCACAGCCAAGTAGTTCAAGGAGTTGGGACCACCAGATTTCTGGGGAAAGCCGGATCCGTTTAAGGCGAAAACATAAGTCAAGCAAATTACCAAGATATTCGATGTCTTGGGATGCACGGAGGAACAGAAGGTTCCATTCACCACTTTTATGTTCCGTGGTGAGACAGATTAATGGTGGGAATCTGTGAAGCGTACCCAGCCAGCCGCACTCAACATGTCATGGGAAAGATTTTAGAAACTGTTCAACGACAAGTACTTTCCTGAAAGTATTCGTCATATGAAGGAGGTAGAGTTTATTATACTAGAATAGAACAACATGACGGTGTCCCAGTACGAAGCAAAGTTTGCAGAGTTATCTAGGTTTACACCTCATTTGGTAGAGAATGAGGAATGTATGACGCAGATGTTTCTGAGAGGTCTAAAACCCGAGATTCGTTAATACCTTATCTCTCATAAATTTTCTCTATATTCAGATGTTGTCAACATGGCTCAATTATTAGAGAGAGATAATGAGTATGTTCAACCAAGGGACCACAACCAGGGTCATACCGGTGACAACAGTCATCGAAGCGATGATAACCAGCGAGGAGGGAAAAATACAGACAAAGGCGGTAACCACTCGGGTGGTAATCGTGGCCATGATAATAGGAGAGGTGAGTCAAGTGGAAATTTCAAAAAGAGGAGATTCAACAATGATGGGAAGACATCAGCACCACCACCAACACCAACAACAAATTTTAGGGGAGGAGAACGACCGCAAGTTAGATGCTACAAATGCGTAGAGGAGGGACCCATAAGTCCAAACTTTTCACAGCCTTCCAAGGTGTGTTTTAGTTGTGGAAAAGACGGTCATATAGCCCGATTTTGTCCAGTAGTGAAGTCAAGTCCAACTGGGATGGCGGCATTAAATGCGAATACGGACAAAACAAAGTCGGTGGTTCAAGGGAGGGCATTTGACGTGACTGGCCAAAATGTGAGAAACCCGAACGAGGTGATCACGGGTAAGCTTATCATAAACTCTTACGAAGTTTATACCTTACTAGATACCAGTTCTACCCATTTTTTATCTCTCCTACTTGTGCTCAACGTTTAAACTTGACTCCGGAGAAATTAGACTTTGACTTATCTGTGGAGACTTCGTTAGGAGAAACCTTTATCACATCCACTGTTTATAAATCTTGCTTGATCCAAGTTGGCACAATCACATTACCTGTGGATCTTATCTCTTTAAGGATACTTGTATTTGATGTGATTTTAGGGATTGATTGGTTAACCACTCATCATGCCAAAATTGATTGTTTTCGTAAGATTGTGAGTTTTCATATTCCTAACCAACCTCTTATACGAATTCAATCAACTAAACCACTAAAATCAGTCACTGTTATATCAAGCCATAAAGCTATTCGTTTATTAAAAAACAGATGTCAAGCTTTCTTAGCCCATGTTATGGACTTGAACAAAAATACGTCAGATTTAAATAATATTTCTGTTGTTAGTGAATTTCCTAACGTATTTCCTGAAGAACTTCCTGGTCTACCCACAGAACGTGAAGTTGAATTCTTTATTGATCTTGAACCGGTACAAAGCCCATTTCTAAAACCCCACATCAAATGGCTCCTATTGAACTTTAGGAGATAAAAGTCCAACTATATGAATTATTAGACATCGGTTTCATTCGTCCTAGTACATCTCCTTGGGGTGCTCCTATTTTATTTGTAAAGAAGAAAGATGGGAGTATGCGACTTTGTATTGACTACCAGGAATTGAACCATGTCACCATCAAGAATAGGTATCCCCTACCTCGTATTGATGACATGTTCGACCAGTTGCAAGGAGCACAATTCTTTTCAAAGATCGATCTTCGTTCTGAATATCATCAGTTGAAGATTAAAACTGAGGATATTCCAAAGACTGCCTTTAGAACTCGGTACGGGCATTATGAATTTTTAGTCATGTCTTTTGGATTGACTAATGCTCTTGCTGCTTTCATGGATATAATGAACCGTGTATGCAAGGAATATTTGGATCAATTCGTTGTTATCTTTATTGATGAAATCCTTATATATTCCAAAAGCCGTGAAGATCATGAGCACCATTTGAAGCTGGTACTTCAAAGACTTTATGACAACAAGCTATATGCCAAGCTGAAGAAATGCGAGTTCTGGCTTAAGGAAGTAGCATTCCTTTGGCACGTGCTGTCAAAACATGGAATATCCGTGGACCCGACAAAGATTGAAGCAATCCAAAGTTGGGAGCAACCAAAGTCGGTGACCGAAGTGCATATCTTTTTGGGCTTAGCTAGTTATTATCAGAGATTCATGGAAGGATTTTCTCGAATCGCTACTCCATTAACTCAGATGACTCAGAAAGATACAAAATTCATATGGAGCGAGGAATGCGAGAAGAGTTTCCAAGAGCTCAAGAGGAGACTCATTTCAGCACCTGTTCTAACAATACCATCTGGTTCAGATTGATTTGTTATGTACAGCGATGCTTAAGGCAAAGGGTTAGGATATGTTCTCATGCAATATGGGAAAGTCATAGCCTATGCCTCATGAAAACTCAAAGAATATGAGAGGAATTATCCTACTCATGATCTGGAGTTGGCAGCAGTCGTTTTTGCATTGAAAATATTGAGACACTACCTATATGGGGAGAAAGTGGAGATTTATTTGGATCATAAAAGCCTCAAATATTTCTTCATCCAAAAAGAACTCAACATGCGAAAAAAAGACGTTGGCTCGAGTTGTGGAAAGATTATGACCATAGCATTCAATATCATCCTAGAAAAGCAAGTGTTGTAGCTAACGCATTGAGTAGAAGATCGTATGCAGGTACGAGTGCGATGTTGTTAACACAAAGACCCATTTTATACAACTTACAATGGATTGAGATAGAGTTAAAGGCTCCAAGTACCCAAGTGATGATATCAAACATACGAGTAGAACCGACTTTAATAGATAAAGTGAAAGTTGCTCAAGCTACAGACCTGGAGCTGATGCGTATAAAGAAGAAAGTGCAAAAATGTGCTATTTTAGAAGCAAGAATCGATGAAGGAGGAATACTTAGAGTCAACTCTAGACTTTGTGTTCCTAACGACTCTGAATTGAAGCATAAAATCATGATGGAGGCACACAACACACCATTTGCAATCCATCCTATGAGTACCAAAATGTATCATGATATTCGACATATATTTTGGTGGAGTAATATGAAGAGAGAGATCGAGAAGTTTATCTCGAGGTGTTTAACTTGTCAACGTGTAAAGGCAGAGCATCAAGTGCCAAAAGGTCCATTGTAACCACTTGAGATTCCGGAATGGAAGTGGGAACACATTATTATGGATTTCGTTACGAGTCTTCCCAAATTTTCTCAAGGCATAGATGCGATTTGGGTTATTGTTGATGGATTAACCAAGTCTGCTCATTTCTTGCCTATATGTGAGACTTATTCCCTTAAACTTCTTGCTCATATGTATGATAATGAGATTATGAGATTGCATGGCATGCCAGTATCCATAGTTTTGGATCGTGACCCAAGGTTCACTTCAAGATTTTGGGTTAGCTTGTAGAAAGCAATAGACACGGATTTATGATTCAGCTCGACATACCATCCTCAAACGGACGGGCAATTCGAAAAGGACTATTCACACCCTTGAAGATCTATTAAGACTATGTGTCCTAGATTTCAAAGGAAGTTGGGATAAGTACTTGCCACTGGTGGAATTCTCCTACAACAATAGTTATCAAGAAAGTATAGGCATAGCTCCATTCTAGGCATTGTATGGACGAAAGTGTCGTTCTCCAGTATGTTGGGACGAGGTGGATGAAGCAACGGTGTTGGGACCAGAATTAGTACGCATGACTACAGAAAAGATTCAAATGATCGGCAACGTATAAAGACCTCACAAGATCGACAAAAGAGTTATGCTGATCTTCATCGGAAGGACGTGGAATTTAATATTGGAGATCATGTACTGTTACGTATTGCTCCATTGAAGGGAGTTACAAGATTTGGGAAGAGAGGAAAGCTCAATCCATGATTTGTTGGTCCATTTGAGATTCTTGATCGAATAGGAAATGTGGCCTATAGACTCGCATTACCTCCAAGCATGTCTCATGTTCATAATATTTTTCACATATCTATGCTTCGTAAATATGTGAAAGATCCAAACCACATTATTGCGTTAGAACCAGATGAGATAGCTGAAGATTTAACGTACTAGGAGGTACTTGTTAAGATCTGGATAGAAAAGAGCATTTCCTACGCACCAAGGTTATACCACAAGTTAAGGTTTTGTGGAGGAACCATGTTGTTGAAGAAATGACCTGGGAGTTGGAATCGGAAATGAAAGTGAGGTACCCTCAGTTTTTTGAAATACCAGGTACGTACGTCAATTTCGAGGACAAAATTTTATAAGGAGGTGAGGTTTTAAGACCCCAACTTATTATAAATAAAATTGAATTTCTCTATTTATTATCTTGAAATAATAAGGTGATAATTTGATATAATACTTTGGTTATGGGTGAAATGTGCAAATTTTGCAAAATAAGCAAGTGGTTATAAAATATTCATTTTTGTAGGGAAATATTCGTTTGGTCGTGGAATATTCTTGTTGTCGGGTAATATTTATACGACAGCGCAACCATTTGTTGGCCCCATAACAGAATAATTGTTGGATGAAGAAAATGACAAGTTTGAGTTTTTATAAATAATGACATAGTTCTTACCGTTAACACTGTTGGAATACCTGGTGGTTAAAATATAGTAATACACGTGGTTGCACAGTAGCACACGGTATTGCACATTATTATTGAATTATTGATTCTTACGTAAGAAGGCACTACTCAAGAATTGTTACAGTAATTACTGTTAAATATTTTATTTTATTGATTCAATAATTGATGCGTTGATATTTTATATTATAGTTGTTTTAATAATTGTCATTGCATAGTATTTCCATTATCAGATCAATAATTCATATTATTTGAATAATATTATTAGATAGCATTATTGGAAATGTCTAGAAAGTTCTGTCATGGAGAGGTTTGGTCAACTAATTACGCGCCAGTAAGGAGAAATCCTTATCGGAAAGCCCCCTCTTTCCTGGGAACGGCCTGGTTGTCATTTTTGTGATTTTGTAATATTATCTGTGAATAATTATTTATTAATTTATATGATAAGAAAATATTTATTTGATGTGGATATAAATGATGGATTTATTTATTTTATGTGGTTATAAATGAAGGAAACTAGTCTGAAGGACTTATAATCCGAAAATCAGTGTTCTTGAGATATATTGCGTGAGTTATAATTTTTAATCTGACCGTTGGATTATTATGATCATTGGATATGTTATACACATATAAGTTGAGTATATGTCCACAAATTTTGAACCGTTAAAAATGAACGTATGATTTGTTATGAATTTTAAGAAGTGACTGGTTCAGAAATTGTTGAAGTTTCTGAATTTATCATTTTGGTGGAAAATTCAAGAATGAGTGGGCCCCACCTATGGTTGGTGAAGAAATGTGCTGGAATTTTATTTCCAATGTGGTGGGTGGGAATAGTAGCAGGTAAAGCCATCAGGTTACAGGTCAAGTCTACTTTGGCGTTCTAACATTTTCCTATAAATAGAGTGCTAAGTTAGAATTGAAAATCACACCAGAAACAAGTTTTCTCTCTCCATATATATATATATATATATATTATATATATATATTATCGAGCGTATTTTGTGAGTATTTAGATACTTTGAGAGTTGCTATTCAGTCCAAGTTTCTGACATTTCGGTAAGAAATACTGTTCTTTTGAGGTAAGGAATGTTATTTTCTTCTTAAATGATATTATTTTCTTCAATATCATTATGCCAAAATATTGATATGAGTTTGATTGTGGAATTTCAACCTTTTTGTGTCAGGGTTACTATTCACGTATACGACACTATTCACATATACGGCACTATTCACAAATACGGCATTATTCATCGAAAAATGAAATTTTCTCTTCTTTATCCCAGATGTCTATTATGGTTACTATCTTTGATTGTATCCATGTTTTTGATCTTTATTCTTGAATTTTACTCCACTATGGTTTATTATGGAGTATTTTTAAACTTGAGTTATCTAATGTACGAATCTCTAAACTTTATACTTTTATCTCACTGGATTCGTTCTCTAAAAGGTTTTTCATCATCCTCAGTCCTTAATGGTTATACTTGATGAATATCTTTGGCCTGTAGTGCAAAGATGTATGATTACCTGATGAATATCTTTGGCTCGTAGTGCAAAGATAAACAGGTGTTGAGATGAACATGACCAACTAGTGATACAAATGAATATCTTTGGCCCGTAGTGCAAAGATGAATATTTGATTCAAGATGTATATTGATTGATGTTACAGGGATAAAATATTGATGGTGGACTTTTAGATTCATAGATGATAGTAGATTTCATTCTCTACTTAACTCTTCTAATGAATTGTTGTTTCCGTTGTAATTGTTGATCTAAAACTTGTTGTCTATTATAATCTATCAAATTTTTCCTTGTTGAAGACTAAGGATAATTTACTGTATATTATCTTAGTCATAATATTCTTTACTAGGCTAGCTGAGCTCACCCTTTTCCTTTTTGTTCCATTTTTCTTCTCTAGAAGCGAGAACATAGCAGGAACCAGCCGGGGTATAGAGTGATGGTCCTAGATAGTTGTTTTAGCAGTCCTCACTATTTTTGTAAAATAGTGTATGAATAATTGTAATGAGGACTTATTTGAGTGTGGATATTGTCTAAAAGACAATATTTGTATTTAAACTCACAGTATGTGTTGTCGTATTTTGCACGACAATTGTAATAATGAAGTTGTAGTTTTCTTTTTGTACCATGTATTTGGCAAATCAGAATGGGTGTTGTATACCTATTTTGGGGGCGTCACACAACGCCTCAAATGGAGCCAAGCCAATACTTTCTTGATAACTATTGTTGTAGGAAAACTCCACCAATGGTAAGAACTTGTCCCAACTTCCTTTGAAGTCAAGGACACAGAGTCTTAATAAATCTTCTAGAGTTTGAATAATCCTATCCGACTGCGTGTCCGTTTGAGGATGATATATCGAACTAAATCGTAAATTCGTGCCCATAGCTTTTTGCAAACTAACCCAAAATCTTGAAGTGAATCTTGGGTCTCGATCAGAAACTATGGATACTGGCATACCATGCAATCTTACTATCTCGTTTATGTACATACGAGCAAGACGTTCAAGTGTATAAGTTTTTCGTATAGGTAAGAAATGAGCAGACTTGGTCAATCTATCAACAATGACCCAAATTATATCTATGCCTTGAGAAACCTTGGGAAGACCGGTAACGAAATCCATGGTAATGTGCTCCCACTTCCATTCTGGAATTTTAAGTGGTTGCAATGAACCATTTGGCACTTGATGCTCTACCTTGACTCGTTGATAAGTTAAACACCTTGGGATAAACTTTGCAATCTCTCTCTTCATATTTCTCCACCAAAATGTATGTCGAAGATCATGATACATTTTGGTACTCCTAGGATGGATTGCAAACGGTGTGTTGTGTGCCTCCATCATGATTTTATACTTTAAATCAGGGTCGTTAGGAACACAAAGTCTGGAGTTGACTCGAAGTATTCCTTCTTCATCGATTCTTGCTTCCGGCATAGCACCTTCTTGCACTTTCTTCCTCATACGCATCAGCTCTAGGTCTGTAGCTTGAGCAGCTTTAACTTTATCGATTAGAGTCGGTTCTACTCGTATATTTGCCATCATCACATGGGTCCTTGGAGTCTTTAACTCTATCTCCATCCTATGTAAGTCATACAAAATGGGCCTTTACGTTGACAATATTGAACTCGTACCCACATATGATCTTCAACTCAATGTGTCAGCTACTACGTTCGCTTTTCCAGGATGGTATTGGATTGTATGATCATAATCTTTCAATAGCTCAAGCCATCGTCGTTTCCGCATGTTGAGTTCCTTTTAAGTGAAGAAATATTAGTAGCTTTTATGATCTGTATAGATCTCCACCTTCTCTCCATACAGGTAATGCCTCTAAATTTTAAGTGTGAAGACAACTGCTGCCAACTCTAGATCATGAGTAGGATAATTCCTCTCATATTCTTTGAGTTTTCATGAGGCATAGGCTATGACTTTCCCATGTTGCATGAGAACACATCCTAAACCTTTTCCCAAAGCATCACTGTAGATGACAAATCTCTCTAAGCCAGATGGTATTGTCAGAACAGGTGCTGAAATGAGTCTCCTCTTGAGTTCTTGAAAACTCTTCTCACATTCTTCACTCTAACCGAATTTTGTATCTTTTCGAGTCAGTTAAGTTAATGGAGTATCGATTAGAGAAAATCCTTCCACGAATCTTCGATAATAACCAGCTAAGCCGAGAAAGCTACGTACTTCGGTCACTGACTTAGGTTGTTCCCAGCTTTGAATTGCTTCAATCTTCGTCGGGTCAACAGATATTCCGTGATTTGATATTACGTGCCCAAGGAATGCAACTTCCTCAAGCCAGAACTCTCATTTCTTCAACTTGGCATAAAGCTTGTTTTCACAAAGCTTTTGGAGTATAAGCCTCAAGTGTTTCTCATGATCTTCATGACTTTTGGAATATATGAGAATGTTATCAATAAAGACAACCACTAAATGATCCAAATATTCCTTGAATACTCGGTTCATCATGTCCACGAAGACAGCAGAAGCATTAGTCAATCCAAAAGACATGACTAGGAATTCATAATGTCCGTACCGAGTTCTGAAATCCATCTTTAGAATGTCATCGATTTTAATCTTTAACTGATGATATCCAGAACGAAGATCGATCTTTAAAAAGAATTTGGCGCCTTGCAACTGGTCAAATAGGTCATCAATACGTGGCAATGGGTACCTATTTTTGATGGTGACATGATTTAACTCCCGATAATCAATACAAAGTCGCATACTCCCCTCTTTCTTCTTTACGAATAGAACAGGAGCACCCCAAGGAGATGTACTAGGACGAATAAAGCCAATGTCTAACAATTTTTGCAGTTGGGTCTTTAACTCCTGAAGTTTAATAGGAGCCATTCGATATGGGGCTTTGGAAATGGGTTTTGTACCGGGTTCAAGGTCGATACAAAATTCAATTTCATGCTCTAGGGGTAGGCCAGGAAGTTCTTCAGGGAATACGTTAGGAAATTTATTAAGAATAGAAATATCATTCAAATTTGATGTATTTTTGTTTAAATTTGTGACATGGGCTAAGAAAGCTTGACATCCATTTTTCAATAAACGAATAGCTTTATGGGTTGACATGACAGTGATTGATTTTAATGGTTTGGTTGCTTGAATTCGTATAATAGGTTGGTTAGGAATATGAAAGCTAACAACCTTACGAAAACAATCAATTTTAGCATGATGAGTAGTTAACCAATTAATCCCTAGAATTACGTCAAATGCAAGTATTTTCAATGAAATAAGATCGACATGTAATGTGAGGGTACCGATTTGAACCAAACAAGACTTATAAACAGTGGATGTAATAAAAGATTCTCCCAACGGAGTTTCAATAGATAAGTCAAAGTCTAATTTCTCCGGAGTCAAATTTAAACTTTGAGCGCAAGTAGGAGAAATAAAAGAATGGATAGAACCGGTATCAAATAAAGTATATACTTCGCTAGAGTTTATGATAAGCTTACCCGTGATCACCTCGTTTGGATTCCTTACTTTTTGGGAGGTTACGACAAACACTCTCCCTTGAACTACTGGTTTTGACTTTTCTGGAACGGCCTTTGGTGCCTGTAAGACCCCAACTTTTATGAATAAAAATGAAGTTTTCTATAAATATCATTTTGAATAATTATGGTGTTGATTTGTTATAATATTAAAGTTGTGGGTAATATTTATAAATTTTGCAAAGTAACCTAGTTGTTATAAAATATTCGATTGGTTGGGGAATATTCGTTTTAACAGGGAATATTCGTACGACGACACAATTATTGGTAAACCCCACAACGTAATTATTGTCGAAATGAGAAAACGACAAAAATTTCTTTTTATGAAAATAATGGCGGAAGTTTTACCGTTAACTGTTGGAATAACCGGTGTTAAAAGTACAGTAATACGCGTGGTTGTATAGTAGCACATGGTATTGATTATTGATGCTTAAGTAAGAAGTCACTCAATTTTGTTCAATTATTGCTACAGTAATTGCTACATAGTATCTCACGTTATTTTATTCAATTATTGTCGATATTTTATATATTATTAAATCAATAATTGGGATGACAAAGTTAATCATATTATTATTTGCAATATTGACAATGTCTAGAAGTTCTGTCAAGGAGAAATTTGGTCACCTAATTGCGCCCCCAATAAGGAGAAATTCTTATTGGAAAGCCTCCTCTTTCCTGGGAACGACTTGTTTGTTAAATATTATGAATTATAATAATGATGATAAATGTTTTTAAAAATATTGAGTGGATTTTTATGAAGTATTTTTGTAAATTTTTCTTATTATATGGATCCCCATTTACCTATTTTTCAAATTAATCGGTAAAAAGTTATTCAGTATATATATGGTGGGGGCCACGAGTGGGTCAGGCGGGGACCACATATTGGTGGAAGAATGAAAAATTGTCATGGGGAGGTTGTTTTTTTAAAGCATGTGTTGGTTTATATATATATATATATATATATATATATATTATAATAAGTTTTGATTTTTATGAAAAAATAGAATATATTATATTTAATTGAATATTATATTAATAAATTAAAAAAAACATGTGTAAGAATTTTTTTTCCACCCGTGAGTTTGTTCTACTGAAATCCTACTATTGCATCCGTGATTTTGCAAATAGTATCTTTTCTATTCTCCTATAAATAGGATGCTTAGTTAGAATTGAAAATCACACCAGAATCAGAGAATTCTCTTCTATAATATGGAGCGTATTTCTCTCGAATTTTAGAAAGCTTTGAGTCTAGAAAATAGTGAAAGTTTTCTTCAAAAATATCCCTGCTATACCAGTTGGAATACTCTTCTTTTCAAGGTAAGGGATGTAATTTTTGTTCAATATTCGCTTAAAATAATATTTTCTTTCATACTCTGTAGTATGTAAGTAATATTATTTCGTTTCAGGTTTCGAATTCTATACTCGTTTTATTAAAGCTTTGGCTTCTAAACTCCATGAAATTAGTAGAATATCCTTGATATTTGCGCTTCATCCAGTATCTTTTCATGGAAATATTATTCTAAGCATTCTTGATAAGTTTTAACTTTTTCATGCCGGAGTACTATTCACGAGGTACTATTCACTCGAGACCTATTCACCCGGGGTACTATTCATGATAAAAATAGATTCATTTTCGGTCCAAATTATTTTTGGTACAATATTATTCTTGAATTTTACTCCACAAAGCAGTATCATGTTGACAATTTGGACGTTATTGATTTCTGGATAAATTAAATTATAAATCTTTAAAAATTTATCCTTGAACTTGCTTTATTGAATTCTTATATCATTATCATCATCCTCATGTTTATATTATGTTGAAAGTCATCTGTGGCCTGTAGTGCATAGATGGACTTGGTATGATTATGACTGAGGATTATTCTATATAATCATGGTAGTAATGTTACAAATGATGTGGTAAAAGTCCTCATTGGCCGTAGTGTATTGATGGACAGTTGTTGGCATGATCATGACCATTGATGAATACACGAATATCATTGGCCCATAGTGCATGGATAATTTATGGTCAAAAGGGTTGTTCACCTCAGCTTCTCAGCATTTGAATCCACACCAAAATAATTTTGTTTGGCATGACTTCTTAAGAAACGATTGAACTGCATAAACATCTTTGAATATTTGTCTAGCTTAATCAGATATCATAGACTTCTAACAATAATTTGGACATCAATCAAAATAGTTATAGCCAATTCATGTGGCATATCTTTCTTAGTTTAAAAAAACCAAAAATGATTTTTATAATGGTCAAGATACCGTACTATTTTAAGAGTACATTGATGATTTAGTTATTATATGACTTTATCATGCTACATCATACCATAGTGGGCTAATGATCCTATGATCACATCCAACACCAAGTTCAATTGCATTAATGACTTCCTCGTTTGTCATATTAGCATCATATTTATTGATGCTTTAATGACTATTGAAAAAAAATAAATTTTAATATGTTTAAATCATTTTTGTCTAGCCAAAACAATTAGCATACACATACAAACAACGGTATTGTTTTTAAAACTCACTGGTTCAATCATTTGAGCCAATGTTTTTTCATGAAAATAGAAGTGCAAACATCAGCACGAAGTCAATAAATTTAAAAAATCTAGCAAAGCTAGAAGATCTTGAATATTGAATTCTCTCCATCAACTTCAATATTTACTCCATTACCTCATTACTGACTAATTCTTTTTATTTCTTGCACCACCAATGCTCTTATACTAAATATTCTTGTACTTCAACTTACAATCTTCATATACCCCCAGTATAGTTCATCAAACTTACCACATGCACATTGGAAGTTTAGGAACTTGCCACAATAATATGAGTTTAGGAACTTGTCCTAGCAATATGTAGTCCAGGAACCCATCAGGGACTATCCATGTGCTTAGGGGTTCAAAAACATTCATATGATTATGAGTCATCAACTTACCATAAGTATGAGTTTTAAGAACTAGCACTAAATACTAATAATATATGACTATTCTTCATATTCTATAACTATCAAATATACACATGAGAAAAGAATCACCTTTTTGTCATATATACATTGATAGCGCGACACCAACATTCCAATGATTATCAATGTGATAAACTGAGTGCAAGCATAAAATCCTCTCCCATACAAAGGTTTGTACAACTCAGCCATCACATGAGTTGTCAATTAAAATCCTGCCTAACTCTATCTTGCTCATAACTTGCTCTTTGTTGATAAAAACTTTTCGTATCTCATCATTTATAAGTCCTCGTTAGTTTACTTTGTACTATTTCATAGTACCTTCTTGTTATAACATCAAGCTATAATCATTTACTTATTATAGACCATCTGTTATTTCAAAACATAGTTTAATCACGTCGTGATCTTATTCTACAATCATCTTCCCTTATGATTCTTCTTCTATTTATGATCGTTTTGGTTTTATTATCTTCCTCTCTCTCTAATCATGTTGTCTTTTGATTACTCATCTCAGGTGTTCCCTGGTATATTTTTTTCAAATTCTTCTTTGAACCTATTCATATTATCTTAACTTATTTCATAAGCATTCATTGAATTTCCATCAATTAAACTCTATTTGTGTTTATTGTTATTATAATAATCTTCTGCATCTTGTAGACATCGTCTATTTAATAACACTTAACATCTTATTACTAGAGTTAGGTAACTCCATATGCATATCTTTTAAATACCTAAAGATTATTCTTTGAATCCTCTCATATATATTTTAATCTCTTCTCCATACATTTGTTAAATTTATTTCTTATTGTTCAAACTCTAACTGAGTTTATCCTTTACAATCTTCACATTTCTTCTCTAAGGTTATAGCCTAAGGTACTCCTACCTAAGGTTTATAACCCACAACTTTGATACCAACTGTAATGACCCCAAAATTATACAATTCAACTCTCGACTTTGGTCGTTATCAATACATCTTATTTCTAACATTACATCATTAATTGATATTAAACTTGATAAAATACGGAATAATTTAAACTTTTTTGTCTTCCTACTTTAATTCCCTGAATCAAAACCTTTATCATCTACACATCTCTTAATCAAATTTATTTTATGATTTGCTTCATCAGAGTTATTATTTAAGATCTTACATTTTAGCTTGATATCCCTTATATATTGGGTAGCTCAAACTTTACAACTAAATATCAAATTTTACATAATAAATTATCAAGTACATTTCTCAAAACCTTTATCTTTATCTACCTTTGAACCATACTTAGTTTATTACTTACTTTATCATAGTTAATAAATAAAACTTACATCTAGGTTCAATACCCTTTATACAACGGACAAAACATAAACTTTATAACTCAACATCTATTAAACATCATACATTATCCGAAACCTTAAATATGATTCAAATAATAACAATTCAGCAAAAGTATATAAATCTTCATGCATTACATCCGATTCATGTCTTCAAAGTAGCACATAGCGTTACCTTGAATCCTTAACCTGCAAAAGTGGTTATTTGCAAGGTTGAGCTCGACAACCCAGCAAATCTAACAGTTTTCATGCAATACGCATCACATAATAACATGCTTAACATAAATCTCATAATCATTGGACTAACATAACATACATGCTATAGTTCACATAACCAAAAATAAAGATTGAGTTCCTTACTCAATCAACATTCTTTACTCAATCAACATAGTCATAAATTGACTTTAACGTTACACACTTTCAACATATATATAACACATCATGTTATTTGCAATTAAGATTTAAAACAGTTAATTATCAAGTTTACAAAGTAAATAGGATCTGAAAGATTTTCCTTATCCGTTGTTGACCAATAACATATTAACATCTTACAGCTATCTGCACTTCACGTGCCCTACACAATTATATAATCTTGCACATCAACTATTAGTCACATAGCAATGTATAGCAGTTGTAATATAAATTTTACTCTACATCTCATAACCCTTCCTATTAATCAATACACATTCTTCAATTTGATTGTGTTAACTTTCAACCTATATCTCACTATATTTCTTTTTAGTTATACTTGAAGTTCATTCAAGTGTTTAAGTCTTACTATGACTCCTTAATTGTTTATATTAACCACATTCTATATCTTATAATGTTCACTTCAATTGAATTAAAAAACGTTTTAAGCTTATTAATACTTGTCACGATGTTTCGAAGTTCATTCATCACACGCCCGAATTGTCTCTATTGTGTATGCTTAATAAGCTTATACAACTTATCTAATACATCATTTATTAATGTTAAGCATCATTATATTTACCAATATTCATGTTTTATAACTTAGAACAACATCTTTTATCGTCAGAAGCACTACACTTGCATATGTGCATGCCCGATGCCTTACAATTGCCTCTGAATGTGTGACAACCCGAGAATTTAGAATTTTTTTAAAATAATGATTGATTAATTTAAGGTTCAATATTAGAACCTAGTTTGAAAATAAGTGTATGGAATTGGCAGTTCTGTAAAGAAATTTTAAGAATTTCAAAATTTTTGGACAAGACTTGAATAATTTGTTGGATGGTAAGTGATAGTCTGGTAATGAGGTATAAGATTTTGGTGAACTTAAAATTCTTTTGAAGAATTATCAAGGTTAAGTATCTAAGTGTATACGAGTCGGTATATGTGATCATATATGTGAACAGTAAATCTTTATCTGTACAGTTGTGATATAAGGATCAAGGTTTGATCGGATAAGTTGTAACTTTAGCAAACACTAAAGTTATGTTAAACATATGTTTATTAAGTTAGAAAACACTAAGGGACTGTTAGGAACCCTAACGATACGTCCAGAAACCCTAATTTTAGTCCGGGAATTCAAAACACTAATTTAGATATCCAAAACCCTAATTTGGGAATTCAAATGCTAAGTTCAAATGCCTAAGTGTTATAAAATGTGGGATAAAGGGGAAATGTCCAAAATACCCTTCAAATTATAGGGGAAAAGACCAAATTGCCCTTAGTTAATGCAAAATGACCAAAATACCCTTTTTCTTAAAACTTAAGTAAAAGATTTTGTGAAATCTTGTGAGTCATCAAGCTAGCTTATCCCATGTGACTTAAAATCTCCCAAGACCAGATTTTGTGTGCCACCTTGCAAGTCTTGGTGCATTGAATCAAAAATCAAACTTATAAGTTAAGTAAAGTAACTTCACTTTACTTTTAAAAGCAACCAAGTCTTTTCTCTCTCTATAATTTCGAACCCTAGAGTGATAGGGAGTGAGAAGTTAGGCCAATATCATTTCTTAGCAAGCCAAGGATCAGAATCCAAAAATCAGAATCAAAGGATCAAGCTTAGAAAGGTATAAACCCTAAAACATAAAAATCACGTGATTTCATGTTAGATGTTGTTGTTTGTTGTTTAGAGTAGTGTATAAAGATGTTATTTAGTGATCTATGATGTTACATCATAGATCCATAACATCTAGAAGCCAGAAAATGAGTTTTTCAAACTGACCAAGAACCCTAATTTAAGGCGTGTCAGGGCCTCTAGATCTTTACCTGTTAGTTGTTAAGTGTGTTTTATGTTATAGATTTGTAGTAAGCCATGTGAACTATGATCTGGAACTGGAATCAGGGTCAGATCATGTCTAGATTGCAAGATATAAGTGGTCAAACAAGGTTGACTGACCATGGGAGACAGAATCTGGGCAGCCCAGAATTGCCTAGAATGGTCTGACAAGCTTTTCTGAGCCTCGAATCTTGTTGTGTGTTAGTGTTTAGTCTATGTTATTGTATTGATCTTGTAGACTGGTATAAGTACTACACGATCGTGCCTTTAGATTACCCATATCATGATCAAGATAGAAATTAATCAAGGTCAAACCAGCTTTGACCAATTGCTTGGGAAGAAATCTGGAAAACCCAGATTTTTCAAGAACGCGTTCCTAACAGGAACTTTGACCAGCCTTGATCTGTCATGTGTGATGTTTTTATGATGATATGTTGTTATAGAAATGAAGCCTGACATCTCCACTACAAGATTCAACCAATAGAGGTTACACAAAGCAAACCCAAAATGAAAGTTATAAGGAACCAAAGTAGGTACCTAGGAATTGTTCTTCATTTTTGGAAAACCCAGAAATGAAGAACAGCTTTGACAAGGTTTTTGAAGGCCTATATCTCTTTGATTTGATGTTGTATGGCCATGAACTTGGTATGTGATTGTAGTATTACATATGCACTACAACTGTAACATGAATTTCAGCCCAGAAAGCAACAAGAACACTGATTTAATTGTAGTCAAACTAGCTACCATGCGAACTGACATTGAGTTCTGGAAAATGCTCAAGAACACTTATAGCGACGGTTCTGTCGCTATAGGGCCCTTTAGCGACAATTATTTTTGGAAAATGAATTAATTTACTAAATAAATAGAAAAAAATAGTTTTTAATTATTAAAAATACAAAATAAATTTTTAAAAATTATTTTATAGTCTGAAAATTAGTTTTTAATTATTTAGAGTATATTTAAGTAAATATTTAATATTTTTAGAATATAAATGGTATTTAATTTTTTTAATTATAATATTAAATAAATTATTTAAAAATAATTTTAATACTTAAAAAATCATGAAAAATTATATTATGATATAAGAAAATATTTAAATTATTTTAATAATTTTGATATTTTATGATGAATTTCATTAATAAATTTATATTAATGATGATTAATTTATTTAATGAATATATTAAATAAATTATGGAAAATTAAATTAATGCTTTAAAAATTATATAAAAAATGATTTAAGGGTTAGAAAATATTTGGAGTTATAAAATATAACTTTTGATATTTTGTCATGAAAATATTAATAATTTAATGTTAATAGAAATTATCGAATAATGAATTTAATTATTTAAAAATCATATAAATATGATTTTAAGGTATTAAAAAATACTTTGATATATTATAAATATATTATAATATTATGTTATGATTTTTATTAATATTTAATATTAAATAAATATTAATGATAAGAGAATAATGTGGTATTTAATTTATATAAATACGATATAAGTGATTCAAAAATTATGATAAATGGCAATAAATACTTGAAAATTATTATGAGCTTATGAAAAATATTTTGACTGATAATGTGACAACCCAAATTTTTATAAGTTATTAAAATAGGAATTTAATAATTAAAATTCTTATTATGAGATGTTTTGAGTTTGAGTATGTATATATACTCTGAGCTATATATATTGAAATATATAGGTGCAGTGTGAAAAGGAATATATATTCATATATTGGGAAAGTGAGGTTTAATAGCTAAATTAACTATTGAAGGAATTAAATGAATTTAGTAATTAATTTTAAATATTTATTGAATTAAATAAATATTTTAAATTTATTTATTTATTGAGATAAATAAATGGTTGCTAAATTTGTGGTGAATTAATTTAGTAACTAAATTGATTAATGTTAATTAAATTGAGTATTGATAATTTTATTTGAAGGATTTAATTTAAGTAAATAATTAAATTAAATCAATTGCTTAATATTTAAGAAAATAATTAAGCTAAATAAATTTTTTATTTAATTGAAATAAATAAATTAAATAAGGTGATGTGTCTGATTTATTAATTAAATTAGATATATAATTATTTATTAATTATAAGATATAATGATAATAAGAATTTTATTAGTAATATAAGTTATTTAAATTAGCTAAACTAAAGTTATTTACATTAACCAAATTTAGAGTGTGACAATTGGAACTATATGATATAAATATTATTTAAATAATTTAGTTTATGGGGATTATGTGGTAGCCAAACAAGGCCTTGTGGCCTTTGGCTTATTCAACTGACGCAACTTTTTATACTTTTAACTGAAGTTGCGTGGGTTAGTGGGAGGCCAGTAATATTTCGCGTCTTATTTTTCCCTAAAGCTTGATAGCATAGAGACACAGAGAGGAGAAACACAGAGGGTTAGAGAGAGCTTGAGTGTGATCTCTGCAAATTATTAAGGGTTGAGGAAGGATTCTACCATCTTGCTAGTAGGAAATTCAAGGTATAAACTATCCTATTTTATTTCTAGTTTTGGTAGTATATGTATATTTTGATACAATTTCATGTGAATTGAGATGTATATATATGTTCATATATAATTTCAAAACTCTGTTAATTATCATGTAAACATGTTATTTGTTATCAAATTCATGACAAATTGGGTTTGAAGAAGAAAATGAAATCATAGTGTTTATGTTCATATAAAGTAGCTTAGAAAATACCAAATTTCATGCCTTATATGTGTTGGAATCTACGAATTGAAGTTGGATTGTGATAATATGTTAAGAAACAAAATCAACGAAGTTTAAATCATGTCAATTGATTAAAAAACGAGTTTGTGGCAATCAAATTCGTTAAAACTGTAAAAATGAAGAAAATTTGGAAAAAACTATGGTTTTGATTCCTCAAAATGGTGTATATGTAATGTTTTGTATATAGAAGGGTGTTTAGCATGTATAACTATAGTATGTCAAAGTTTTAGATGTTAAGTTGTGGTGAAATTCTGTAAAATTGTGATTTTTTTGGCCAAAGTAGAGACTGTTTTTGAGGTTACGCAAAAAAACTAAGTCTCGTGTGTCATGTGGCCTTATTTACTTGCTACATGTGATTGCATGCATGCGCCATGAGATAATGATGTAATACTCATGGCGTCAAGACGAAAGTGGCTGTCATGAATAATGAAGTCTGCTTAATTGCAAGTCGTGCGTAGCGGACTTGGGTTAGTTTAAGCATGCATGTTAAGGATATTAAAATATAAAGTGGGCTACAATAACAGATTGTAAGGTGTTGTAATACAAAGAGTAAAAGAGTTTTAGGTGATTGTTAATTGAGTTAAATAAATGGTTGATATATTAGATAAGTTGAATATGCATACTAAGCATACACAAGAGAGGCAAATTGGTCGTGTGATGAATAAACGTCTAAACGCCGTGACAAGTGATAATGAACGTAAAAAGTGTTTTAAATCAAATGAAATGAATATAATAAGATATTGAAAAGTGTTAATATAAAACCAATAAGTAGTCCTAGCAAGACTTAAACACTTGAATGAACTTCGAATATGAAATACAGTGAGATATAAGTTGAAAGTTAACACAATCAAATTGAACATTGTGTATTGATAATAGGAAGGGTTATGAGACATAGAGTAAAATTTACATTACAACTACTATGCGTTTCTATGTGACTAATAGTTAATGTGAATGATTATATAATTGTGTAGGGCACGTGAAGTGCAGATATCTGTAAGTTGTTAAACTATTATTGGTAAACAACGATCAAGGCAAGTCTTTAGTTCCTATTTCCTATTAACTGTTTTAGATCTTTATTGCAAAGAGCATGATCTATTATATATATGTTGAATGTATAAAATGTTAAATTCAACTTATGACTATGTTGATTGAGTAAAGCATGCTGATTGAGTAAGGAACTCAATCTTTATACTTGTTATATGAACTGTAACATGTATGTTATGTTAGTCTAATGTTTATGAGATATATGTGGAGCATGTTATTATATGCTTTCGTGATGCATGAAAAGCTGTTTGATTTTCTTTGAAATTCGAGCTCAACCTTGTAAATAACCATTTTTGCAGGTTAAGGATTGAAGGTAACACTATGTGTTACTTGAATGACGTGGATCAGAAATAATACACGAAGATTAATATTTTAGCTAAAGTTGTTATTCTTTCTTTATACCATGATTAAAATTCATGAGATGTATTAAACGTTTTATGATGTATAGTTTTATGTTGAGTTGTAAAGCTAAAGTTAGAGTTATTTGATATGTAAAGGTTATCAGATTGAAATGTAAAATTTTATATAATAACAGTGATAAAGTTAATCATAAAATAAGATTAATTCAAAAACATATAGATGATAAAGGTTTTGATTCAGGGAATTCAAGTAAGAAGACATAAAAGTTTTAAATTATTCCGCATTTTATAAAGTTTAACATCGAATAATGATGTAAAATCAGAAGGTAGATGTGTTATTAACGACCAAAGTTGAGAATTAAATTGTATGAATTTTGGGGTCGTTACAAATAATAAATTATCTGAAATATCTGTGAACTACTTTAGATCGAGTCTTAGTGATCTTAAACTCGATAATTGTCCGACTAGATCGTTGGGATGTTAGAATTGAGTCGGGTTTAACCCAAACTACAATAGTTTGATTTGATACCGAGTCTGAAGTAGTTTGTGGACTGATAAGGTTATGTGTTATGTTTTATGTGTTTAGGATTATTTTATAATTATATATATATAACAATATTATATTGTAATGATATTATTATAATGTGGATAACTATATTACTAATATTAGGTCTTTGGATAAAGCGATATAAACTGTGTAGCAGTTGTCGGTGATACATGCATGTTTCATATACTTATTTTTTGTGAAAGTTTTCTTAACTCGGCCTCGAGTTGTATTATTCAATTATTCTTATGGTTAATCATTTATGATTGCCATGTCTAAGAATTATTAAATCTCACTCTGTGCATACTCCTTGTATTCATTAGGTATGAAAGGTTGATCACCTTCATTACCATTCGGTCCAGATATATATGTTCATGTTCAATGTTTGTTCAGCTATGAAAGTTTGTTCATGAAAATTCACAATTATATTGTTGAATTATAGCCAACATATTATTCAAATTCTTTCAATTATGATATATCCTTAAATAAACTTATACTTGCTGGGAAAACTTATGTTAACCCTTGTTATATCATGATAAACATTGCATATTAAGACTAATACATCGGATACAAGGAAAAGTTAAAGACAAGTCCAGCTTGGGAACTAAATGTGCAGTTATATTTATAATAGTAATGTATGATAATAACTTTGTATTTCAGGTAGGATAATGAATTGTGTATAAGTTAAGATTACTCGACCTTGGGGTTAATGTGTATAGTTTAATGTATAAACAAATTATGTTTATATCTTCCACAATAGTAATAGAAATAGTATACCAGATCCGTGGTGATTTGAGACCCAGATTTGGGGCTTTCACAGTTGGTATCAAAGCTGTTGGTTATGAATCTTTTGTAGGAATACCTAAGACTAATAACCGCAGTGATTAGGATAAGATCTAACTCACATATAGTTAGTTGGTCGGTAAGATTCAAAGACGAATCTCGGCAAGTTGTAAAGATACGGAGTTCCCTAACTCTGATAATAAAGTTGAACAAGAATCGGGATAGGAGATCGTAAAACAAAACGATCAAGACATAGAAATGAATCGTAATATATACGATGAGATCACCCTGTGATCTGATAAGGTTATAGTATGGAGAAGGATCAAGCAAATGATTGAAAAGTTTATAGCAGGATAGCTGTGTGTCAGCTGTACTATGAATTGTTACAGATTTAGGAAAAGATTATGAATACGAGTTGAGTGAAATTCTTATTGAGAAGGGAATTAGGATTAAGTGGGGATTATAAAATGTTTGTGTTGCACTATTTTGCTATATGCATGTTAAGAGGGTGATTCCTTTCTCATGTGTATAACAAATAGATAGATCATAGGTAGTGAATATAAGGTTAAGTACGAGTTCATAAAACTCATACTTATGTTACGTTCATGACTCATAATTATGTGAAATATTTATGAACCCCTCAGCGAATGGACGCCAAAGGTCTGACTAGGACAAGTTCTTAAACTCATATAATTATGGAAAGTTCTTAAACTCATGAGTGTGGTTTGACGAACTGGGAATAGATACGTGTGAATGGAGAATTGAGGATAATAAGAACAGATAAATTGTTTAAGCAAATAATTATTAGTGGAGACATAGGTTTTCCAAAACTCTTAGCTATGCTAGACTTCGAAATTTTGATATCAAGCTAAATATGCATTATGTGCTTTTAAATATATATATATATATATATATATATATATATATATTTGTAATGATTTTTGAACGGTTTAAAGAATAGTCTATGTTACTTGTTTCAGCTAGACAATAATGATTTGAAATATCAAAATATATTTTTATTTATCACTTATGTACCATGTAACCTGGTGCAGAGATGATAAAAAGTTGATAGAGTTATAAATACAAGAATACTTAGTGTGAATTCGATCTAAAAATCATTGTTCCACTATTGTATGATGTGTTATGATAAAGTCATATAATGACGGCATCCGCAAATGGACTGTTAATATAGTACGACATCATGACGTCATTCTCAAAAAAATTTCAAAAATTTAATTTTCCAATTGCGTTTGGCTATTCGTAAATCGATTGAAATTGATTATTGATATGAGTCTACGCTATTCGATTTAGCTAAACTAATGTTTAGGAAAACTCTAAGTGTTCATTGAAAAAAATTTCCTAAACTAAATTGTTTTGGTGCAGAATCCAATAAGATTGAGGTAAAATTTTTGTGCCTATGGCAGTGATGAGAAACAGATAAAACAAGTATTATTGGGCCAATACTAGGCATACCGGACTGATCACCCTCTATTTTTTCAGGGTAAGACGGTTTGCGGATGAATTTCCATAAAACCTTTACAAAAATGAAAAATCATAGTCTATATGACTCCTCAGCACAATTTAAAAATTTTTACTCTTGTGAGTGGTGTATTGGGTAGCATGTAATGATGTGTATGAATAGTGTAAGCAGTATGGTGTAAGGTGTAAGGTGAATTTCGGGGACGAAATTCTTAGAAGAAGGGGTGAATGTGACAACCCGAGAATTTAGAAAATTTTTAAAATCATGATTGATTAATTTAAGGTTCAATATTAGAACCTAGTCTGAAAATAAGTGTATGGAATTGGCAGTTCTATAAAGAAATTTTAAGAATTTCAAT
Source organism: Panax quinquefolius (assembly GCA_020205615.1). Taxonomy (NCBI): domain Eukaryota; kingdom Viridiplantae; phylum Streptophyta; class Magnoliopsida; order Apiales; family Araliaceae; genus Panax; species Panax quinquefolius. The sequence continues at coordinate 71,937,035 of CM035155.1, read as the reverse complement.
TTTTTTTGACAAGACTCGAATAATTTGTTGGATGGTAAGTGATAGTCTGTTAATGAGGTATAAGATTTTGGTGGACTCAAAATTCTTGTAAAGAATTATCAAGGTTAAGTATCTAAGTGTATACTAGTCGGTATATGTTATCATATATGTGAACAATAAATCTTTATATGTACAGTTGCGATATAAGGATCAAGGATTGATCGGATAAGTTGTACATTTAGCAAACCCTAAAGTTATGTTAAACATATGTTTATTAAGTTAGAAAACACTAACGAACTGTTAGGAACCCTAACGATACGTCTAGAAACCCTAATTTTAATCCAGGACTTCAAAACCCTAATTTAGATATCCAAAACCTTAATTTGGGAATTCAAAAGCTAAGTTTAAATGCCTAAGTGTTATAAGTTGTGGGATAAAAGGGAAATGTCCAAAATACCCTTCAAATTATAGGGGAAAAGACCAAAATGCCCTTAGTGAATGCGAAATGACCAAAATACCCTTTTTCTTAAAACTTATGTAACGCTCGAAATTCGGTCTATTTTTACACCCGGATTCTGTACGTCACGATCCCATCTTCTTCCAAACATACATCATTATATAGCTAAATATAACAACATATATCCTCAAATCCCAGGTTCTAAAACCTTAAAACCTCCTTCATTACAAATAATGACAATTACATTATTCTTTACATCTTGCACGAGTGACTTTTATCCGCCACTAAGGATACATAAACGTTCATTAAACTATTCTATAGTTTAATTCTATCATTCTATATTACAAGTCTTCGCTTGATCTTCACGCTCATTCATACAATGAATGACATATCTTCTGGATACCGATCAGCTTGATCTTTACGAGATCCTTAAGTTCTTCTAACATCGTTCGCTAAAAATGTTTTTATCTAAAGCAAGTGTGAGGATTAAATTGCCCAGTAAGTCATAACAGTTGAACAAACAACTTTAAGAATTCAAACATTCTTTTAAGACCTCAATAATCGAACAAAGGTTTTGAAGCAGCTTGAATAATAGGAATAATCTCGATTCCTATCATTTTAAAACATCAGTCACATTCACTTTGAAATACTTTCATTCTCTACTCTCTTTCATACACATTATGTGCAATTTAGAATCAATAGCATGACTTAACAATAACGGTTCATGTATAAACAGAACATTCTCATATTAAACAGTTCAATCACAAAACAGTTCATATCATAGAAACATCGAAGTGTTCACATTGTGGCACAAGGCCTCATATATTCTAACACCTTGTACAAATATAACACATTTGCACATAGACAGAACTTCCCAAGTTCAACATCTGAGAAGTTTTAGAAACTAGCATTCATTTAAAGTATGAATGAAGTTAGGAAACTTGCCTTACGCACAGCTACAACTTATAGTTTACGCTGCACTGCTCATTCCAATTTCTATATAGCACATAAGGAAATAACACATACACCAATTAGTCATATACTTGACTTTACGCATTCGTTTATTTAACTTTACTTCTTAGGGTTCGCGTTCTTATAATCTAAGTTTACGTGACCACTTTCATTACCGGTTAACGGCTTCATGACATACGAAGATGTCTTACTCATTACTATCATCATTTTTTATGATTTACATTCTTATCTTCTTCTTATAACTTCCTAGGACTTAGCACACATCATGTCTCTGCTAGTAGTCCATATGGTACTCTGAGTGGTTTCCTCACAAACAACCAACAAATAAGTTCCCGTCTCATCTACACTGCCCGTAATAGTGAGTTAGATCGGTTGCCAGTTTTGTATATACCTTCTCTCTTTGAAGGAATTGTTTAGCCCAGCTCTCATATGTCAACCATCAAAGGTTACAATTGTACTACAACCTAACTTATCTTAACTTATCTGAACCATTAAACTATAATGTTCGTTAAGTCAAATTCTTATTCCTTATGACTTTCTGGCAACTAAATGCCATACCTCAGGATTTATTCTTATCGTCCAAGTCATACAGTCTTTTGTATACTCAGAACGATCATTCCATATTCATTCTATGCATTTATAGTGTTAAGTATTTTACATTACCTTATATTTATCTTACAACATCCATTCAGTTCGACTCGGAACGTCGTCCAAGTTATAAACATTAACTCGGCTTCTTTTACGTTATACATAATTGTCTTTAATTTAGCTTCTTCACCGTTCACAGGTTTAATCATTGATCTTCATTACTTTACGGTCAAAACATACACGGGGTGTAGGTTCTACTTGTTTAATATTCGCGTACACTTAAACTTCACGTCAGTTAAAGTGTTCAACGCTTACATTCCATTCTAACATTCTCATCCGACTCTCATTTGGCTTTCATTAATCTTCTTACCGATTGATACGGCTTTCTTGATAATTCATATCTTACTTACTACCTTCGTCAACGTCTAAGTCATACAACCAATGTATACTTAGAACGTTCGTCCGACATGAATACGATTCACGAGGATTGTTTACGGATTTAACGTTTACGTTGTTCATCCCTTAATCTCACATTCAACCTTTACTTAAGGTTTTAAATCGCTTTCATTCATTACTCGTCACCTGAACCCCATGTTTAATATTCATTCTTAATGTCAAAGCCATACGGTTCATTGTATGCTAAGACCGATCGTTCATCTCAACAATGTTGCGTTCACAGCGTCTATACGCTTTACATTTATCTCTTATTATCATGTCATAACATTGAAATGTTATACATCATCCTCATCACTCAACATCTAAGGAATCACAATGCTAGAAATCCCCCACGTTTGCTTTATCAAGACTACGGTCCCCGGATATCGATTACGTAATCCGCGTCTACATTCTTTATCTTTTAATATCGTTTAATCTTTTCGTTCAACCTTCATTAAAGGTTTTAAAACACTTGATTAAGTGTTACATTAGTTGAACTACATGTTTATATTTCTTTCTTGCACATCCCCCAGTAATTGAGCAGTTAAAAGCTCATCACTTTGGCATTGACTTCTGCCGTGACTGCGATCGCGTGCCCCTTCCTTTACCTCGCATGCGGCATACACTCTGCGATGTCAAACTCATCGAGGTGGCGATTGGCTACTCCTCCTTCTCTATTTCTCGTCTCACGCGGCACCACTCAAAGAAGATGGTGATGGCGAACCTCCATGTTCCGCAGCGCCTCCTCCCAAGGCTTGACTAGCGCTGCGACGCCGAGCACAAAACCTAGAAAATTTTTCTAAGTCTTAGAAATTTCTTAAGACGTTTACTTCCCGATACCACAACTTATTCGTTATAACTCAGAACGATATCGTTCCAAAGCCATTTTCTTCCTTATCTTACGTACTTCAATTACCTACAGACAGAACTTCATTTTGAATCCATTAACATGCCATTCAATTGGCTTAATCTTCGCCCTTCATTCATTTTACATTTTTAACGTTCTTCGTTCGTAATTCGGTCATCCGAACACGGAATTCGATCGTTCTTGAGTCCACGACTCACGTTTTATATGTTCTCTTACATTCTTATGAAACCCTACATGTTCGGGTTCATTTCCTAACTTTCTAATTCTCGTTTTTCTTTTACAAAATTTTCGCTATAACTTCGTTATAGCTCAGTTTTAATCCGTTCTTCATGAACGTTTCTAACATTCCTAACCAAGCAATAAGAAACTAACTTATACGCGATGGTTTTAAACTTGTCTATCAACAACAATTATCCTATGATGGTTTTAAATTTTTCCATCAACAACGTTCTTTGCGTTCTTCGCGTTCTTCATTCGTTCTTCATTTTTAATCGATATTTTGATTACAATTTTACTTTTTCTTGGAATTTGATGTTATAGAACACCATTCCTTACTTAATTCACATACTCATTCATATAATCCACTTGTATCATTCTAATTCATTACGAATCATACATTTCTTTAGGAAATTTATAAGCTAAATTTCAACTTTCTTATTTCTTCTTTTCTCACGATTTCAACCATATGAAATCATTCTTAACATCTTTTACTTCTTATTCTCATTAAGATATATTTTTAACATATAAAAATTAAAGAAAATCTAACATAAAAGTTAGGTTTTATTACCTTCTTTCCTTATTTTTCTTCCTTTAGACAAAATCGGCGATTCACTAGCTTTTCTATTTCAAACACTTTTGATTCGATCATTTATGCTCATGCTCTTCCTTCTCCCTCTTCATCCAAACCCTCTCTCTTTCTCTCTAAGGTGTAGGATTTTCAAAATCCCAAATAAATGAATTAAGCTTACTATTTATAGAATTTCCAAACTAGGGGTATTTTAGTCATTTCGCCAACCAACCTCCTTACTATTCAAGGCTTAAGGACTAAGTTAACTTAGCCCTTAAGTTTGCTTAGCCATTAAGTTTCGAAGTTCTGTCTTTTGGGTTTCGTCCGACAGTTTTAAAAACTTCAATTCTCGGAATCCAAATATTTTTTGATATTTCGTCTTTCCTTTACCGATTAACTTATACGTATTCTTCAAATTTTTGAAAAACAGAAAAACACTTTTTGGTGTTAAGCATTTTTCTTCACATTTTCCTCTAACGTAGCTAAACGAATGAAAAGTACATAACAGTACTTTCGTCATTTTTATTTCGTCAAATTTCTGCACGTTTTTTGAGAAAAACTTTTACCGCCTTACTTAACTTTTCACGATATATTATCGTCAAATCTTTTGATGGAATGTCATTTCGACATACCGAACTCTCAAAAAGGCTTAGGTTATTCAAACCCTAACCCTTAGGTTTCATCCGGTGAATAGTGCCTATTTCGTCTTTTTTCCCAGAAATATTTTATTTTCGTCTTGAAAATTCATACTCGTTCATTCTAGCACATAGCCAGAATCCTCCTGATTAATAATCATCCTAGGTTCTAGAACGATTAATGAACACATAGCACATAATAGTATTAATAAAAATTCATTTTATTAATAACTAATTCTTTAAACTTAAATTCCGGACAATCCAATTTTTCAGGTTGTCACAACTTAAGTAAAAGACTTTGTGAAATCTTGTGAGTCATCAAGCTAGCTTATCCCATGTGACTTAAAATCTCCGAAGATCAGATTTTGTCTGCCACCTTGCAAGTCTTGGTGTATTGAATCAAAAATCAAACTTATAAGTTAAGTAAAGTAACTTCACTTTACTTTTAAAAGCAACCAAGTCTTTTCTCTCTCTATAATTTCGAACTCTAGAGTGAGAGGGAGTGAGAATCCAAGCCAAGGATCAGAATCCAAGAATCAGAATCAAAGGATCAAGCTTAGAAAGGTATAAACCCTAAAACTTAAAAATCATGTGATTTCATGTTAGATCTTGTTGTTTGTTGTTTAGAGTAGTGTATAAGGATGTTATTTAGTGATCTATGATGTTACATCGTAGATCCATAACATCTAGAAGACAAAAAATGAGTTTTCAAACTGACCAAAATTAAGGCCTGACAGCCATATGCCAGGGCCTCTAGATCTTTACCTGTTAGTTGTTAAGTGTGTTTTATGTTATAGATTTTTAGTATGCCATGTGGACTATGATCTGGAACTAGAATCAGGGTCAGATCATGTCTATATTGCAAGATATAAGTGGTCAAACATGGTTGACCAACCATGGGAGACTGAATCTGGTCAACTCAGAATTGCCCAAAATGGTCTGACAAGCTTTTCTGAGCCTCAGATCTTGTTGTGTGTTAGTGTTTAGTCTATGTTGTTGTGTTGTTCTTGTAGACTACACGATAAGTACTACACGACCGTGCCCATAGATTACCCATATCATGATCAGGATAGAAATTAATCAAGGTCAAACCAGCGTTGACTAATTGCCTGAGAAGAAATCCGGAAAACCCAAATTTTTCAAGAACGCGTTCCTAACAGGAACTTTGACCAGCCTTGATCTGTCATGTGTGATGTTTTTAAGATGATATGTTGTTATAGAAATGAAGCCTGACATCTCCACTACAAGATTCAACCATTACATTACACAAAGCAAACCCAAAATGAAAGTTATAAGGAACCAAAGTAGGTACCTAGCAACTTTTCTTCATTTCTGGAAAATCCTGAAATGAAGAACAGCTCTGACAAGGTTTTTGAAGGCCTAGATCTCTTTGATCTGATGTTGTATGGCCATGAACTTGGTATGTGATTGTAGTATTACATAAGTACTACAACTATAACATGAATTCCAGCCCAGAAAGCAACAAGAACACTGATTTAATTGTGGTCAAACTAGCTACCCTGCAAACTGACATTCAGTTCTGGAAAATACTCAAGAACACCTATAGCGACGGTTTTGTCGCTATAGGGCTCTTTAGCGACAGTTATTTTTAGAAAATGAATTAATTTATTAAATAAATAGAAAAAAATAGTTTTTAATTATTAAAAATACAAAATAAATTTCTAAAAATTATTGAAAGCCCAAAAATTAGTTTTTAATTATTTAGAGTATATTTCATAAATATTTAATATTTTTTGAATATAAATGGTATTTAATTTTTAAATTATAATATTAAATAAATTATTTAAAAATGATTTTAATACTTTAAAAATTATGAAAATTATATTATTGTATAAGAAAATATTTTAAGTTATTTTTAATAACTTTTGATATTTTGTGATGAATTTCATTAATAAATTTATATTAATGGTGATTAATTTATTTAATGAATATATTAAATAAATTATGGAAAATTAGAATTAATGTTTTAAAAATCATATAAAAATGATTTAAGGGTTAGAAAAATATTTTGAGTTATAAAATATAACTTTTGATATTTTGTCATGAAAATATTAATATTTTAATATTAATAACAATTTACTGGATAATGAATTTAATTGTTTAAAAATTATATAAATATGATTTTAAGGTATTAAAAATACTTTGATATTTTATAAATATATTATAATATTATTTTATGATTTTCATTAATATTTAATATTAAATAAATATTAATGATACGAGAATAATGTGGTATTTAATTTATATAAATACGATATAAGTGATTGAAAAATTATGATAAATGGTAATAAATACTTAAAAATTATTACGAGCTTATGAAAAATAGTTTTGACTGTCCGACTAGACCGTCGGGATGTTAGAATTTAGTCGGGTTCAACTCAAACTGTAATAGTTTGACTTGATACCGAGTCTTAAGTAGTTTGTGGACAGATAGGGTTATATATATATATATATAACAGTGTTATACTGTAATGATATTATTCTAATGTGGAGATCTATATTACTAATATTAGGTCTTCGGATAAAGCAATATAAATTATGTAGCAGTAGTTGTGACGCCCCCAAAATAGGTATACATCACCCATTCTGAGTTGTCAATACATGGTACAGAAACAACTACAACTTTATTATTACAATAGTAAAACTGTGAGTTTGAATACAAATATTATCTTCTAGACAATATCTATACTCAAATAAATTCTCATCACATTTATTGATACATTATTTTACAAAAATGGTGAGGACTACTAAACAACTCTCTCTAGAACCTTCATTCCATACCCAGACTGCAGTACTCGCTATATTCTCCCCTCACGAGAAGAAAAATGGAACAAAAAGGAAAAGGGTGAGCTCAACTAGCCCAAGAAAGAATATTATGACTAAGATAATATACAACAAATTATCATTAGTCTTCAACAGGAAAAATCTAATAGAATACAATAGACAACAAGTTTTTAAATCAATATTCACGGTGAAATAATAATTCATTAGAAGAGTTAAGTAGAGAATGCAAACTACTATCTTCTATGTATGAATTTAAAAGTTCATGGCCTATCTTTTATCCCTGTAATATCAATCAATATATATCTGGAATCAAATATTCATCTTTGCACTACAGGCCAAAGATATTCATCAGTTGATCATGTTCATCTAAACATCTGTTCATCTTTGCACTATGGGCCAAAGATATTCATCAGAAATCATTCATCTTTGCACTACAGGCCAAAGATATTCAATAATATCATCATTTAAGGCTGAGGATGATGAAAATATTTTTAAAGAAACGAATCCAATGAAACAAAATGACAAGGATTAAGGATTAAGGATTAGTACTTTGTTTTATCCACGTCCAAAATACCTCAAAAATAATCATAGTGGTGTAAAATTCAAGAATGATCAAAACATGGATACCATCAAAGCTAGTATCCATAATAGATATTTTGGGATGAAAAGAAAATTTTTCATTTTTCGATGAATAGTGTCGTATAAGTGAATAATCTGCAGTATATCGTGAATAGTCTTGAAATAGCGTGAATAGTAACTCCGACACCAAAAGTTCCAAATTTGATAAAAAAACTTGATCAATATGTCAACATAATGATATTGAAGAAATAATATCATTACGATAAAAAAAATATCCCTTACCTTGAAAGATCGGTACTTCTAAATTGAAACATCTGGATATAGGCTATGACTTGAACTTGCATACCGTATAGCAATACTCAAAGTATACTCAAAATACTCACAAGAATACGCTCGATAATATAGAGAGAAAACTTGATTTACGGTGTGATTTTCAATTCTAACCTAAGCACCCTATTTATAGGAAATTGCTTAGAACACCAAAGCAGAAAATTTAATAAAATATTAATAAATTTATATAAATCATACGCAAACTTGGAAATTCTGATTTTAGCATATTTTTCAACACATGTGCCTACCAACCAACCACAAAAACGTTTTTGTTATTTTAAACAATTAAAACTTCCAAAAATCAATTATTTCGGAACTCTAGAACTTCAATAATTCACAATAAATAGCCCTTTTGTAAGAAAATTCGAAACTCGAACTTTGTATAGGAAATTCAATTCTCTACAACTTTACAAAAGAAAGTTTTTCCAAATTCCAAACAAAAATTGATCAAAAATCCACAAGCAGGCGATTTTACAAGCTATAATCAAATTTCGATTCGATAAATGGGGTCCACCGAGCATGTTTAACATGTTTTAAACATTTATTGCAACAAAATACTCTTTCTCCTCGTATACTCATATATCCCACATTAGTTATAAAAATATCACCATTATTATATTATTAAAATATAATAATATATTTAAATAAATTATTTTATCGAGAAAAAGATAAAATTTCAATTTTCAACAATTGTCACATTAAAAATTTTCTCCATCTATATCCACATAAAATCAATATTTTTCTCATCATATGAATCAATAAATAATTATTCACAAATAATATTACGAATCACAATATTGATGACGGGTAGTTCCCGGAAAGAGGGGCTTTCAATAAAAATTTCTCCTTCTTGGCGTGTAATTAGGTGACCAAACCTCTCCTTAGACGAGAACTTTCTAGACATTGCCAATAATGTTATCTAATAATATTATTCAGATAATATGAATTATTGCTTCGATAATGAAAAATACTTGTGTAATGACAATTATTGAAACAACGTGAATATAAAATATCAACGCAGACAATTATTAAATCAATAAAATACTTGAGCGGTAATTCTTTGTAACCATTATTGAGTAGTGCCTTCTTCGTAAGAATCAATAATTGGTGCAATACCGGTGTAATCTTGTGTTTTTAACCACATAGGTATTTTTAATAGTATTAATTGAGTAACAACTACTGTTTATTATTTTTAAACAACTTATATTTGTCGTTTTCTTCATCCAATCGCTTTTTAGTTATGGGGCCCACACATGGCAAATGCTTGCGTCGTCTACGAATATTCCCGACAATATTCTGAATATTCCACGACAACAACGAATATTTTATAACCACTTGCTTATTTTGAAATATTTGCGTATTTTACCCCTAACTATCCACATTAATCAAATCAACCCTTACTATTTCAAAATAATAAATAGAAAAATTAAATTTCATTAATAATAAGTTGGGGTCTTACAACCTCCCTCCTTATGAAATTTCATCCTCGAAATTGACGTCACGTTACTGGTGTTTTCAAAAGGTGAGGATACCTCGCTTTCATTTACGTTTCCAATTCCCGGTCATTTCCTCTATAGCATGATTCCTCCACGAACTTTAACTTGTGGTATGACCTTTCTTGCGCGTAGGGACATGCTCCTTCCTATCCAAGATCTTGACAGTACCTCCTCATACGTTAAGTCTTGGCTATCTCGTCCGGTTCTAACTCTATAACGTGGTTCGGGTCTTTCACATATTTACGGAAATACGAGATATGTGAAACACATTATGAACACGAGACATACTCGGAGGTAACGCAAGTCTATAGGCTACATTTCCTACTCGGTCAAGAATTTGAAATGGACCAATAAATCGTGGATTGAGTTTTCCTCTCTTACCAAATCTTGTAACTCCCTTCCATGGAGCAACTCATGCACAATACATGATCCCCTATACTAAATTCCACGTCCTTTCGATGAAGATCCGCATAACTCTTTTGTCGATCTTGTGCCGCTTTGTATCGTTGTCGAATCATTTGGATTTTTTTGGTAGTCATATACGTACTAACTTCGGGTCCCAACAATGTTGCTTCACCCACCTCATCCCAACATATTGGAGAATGACATTTTCGTCCATATAATGCTTGAATGGAGCCACACCTATACTTGCACGATAAGCTTTGTTGTTGTAGGAGAATTCCACCAATGGTAAATACTTATCCCAACTTCCCTTGAAGTCTAGGACACGAGTCTTAATAGATCTTCAAGAGTTTGAATAGTCCTCTCGATTGTCCGTCCAGTTTGGGATGGTATGCCGAACTAAATCGCAAATCCGTGCCCATAGCTTTTTGCAAGCTAACCCAAAATCTTGAAGTGAATCTTGGGTCACGATCCGAAACTATGGATATTGGCATGCCATTCAACCTCACAATCTCATTCACGTACATACTAGCAAGACGTTCAAGGGAATAAGTCTCCCGTATCGGCAAGAAATGAGCAGACTTGGTTAATCTATCAACAATAACCCAAATAGCATTGATGCCTTGAGAAACCGTAGGAAGACCCGTAACGAAATCCATGGTAATGTGTTTCCACTTCCATTTCGGAATCTCAAGTGGTTGCAACGGACCCTTTGGTACTAGATGCTCCGCCTTTACACGTTGGCAAGTTAAACACATCGAGATAAACTTTGCAATCTCTCTCTTCATATTGTTCCACCAAAATGTATGTCGAAGATCACGATACATTTTGGTACTTCCAGGATGGATTGCAAATGGTGTATTGTGTGCCTCCATCATAATCTTGTACTTCAAATCGTAGTCGTTAGGGACACAAAGTCTAGAGTGGACTCAAGTATTCCTTCTTCATCAATTCTCGCTTAGAATAGCTCCTTCTTGTACTTTCTTCTTCATACGCATCATTTCCTCGGGTTTGGTGGCTTGAAAGCAACCTTAACTTTTCTATTAAAGTTGGCTCTGTCGTATACTTGACATCATCGCACTCATTCCCGTGATATGATCTTCTACTCAACGCATCGGCTACCACGTTCGCTTTTCGAGGATGGTATTGAATAGTGTGGTCGTAGTCTTTCAATAGCTCGAGCCAACATCATTGCCGCATGTTGAGTTCTTTTTTGAGTGAAGAAATATTTAAGGCTTTTATGGTGCGAATATATCTCCACTTTCTCCCCATATAGATAGTGCCTCCATATCTTTAGCGTAAAAAGCATTGCTTTGCCAACTCTAGATCATGAGTAGGATAATTCCTCTCATACTCTTTAAGTTGTCGCGAGGCATAGGCTATGACTTTCCCACGTTGCATGAGAACACATCCTAACCCTTTGCACGAAGCATCATTTGTAGATAACAAATCCATCCGAACCGGATGGTATTGTTAGAACAGTCTTAGAAATAAGTCTCCTCTTAAGCTCTTGGAAACTCTTCTCGCATTCTTCGCTCCAAACGAATTTTGTATCCTTTCGAGTTAGTTTGAGTTAATGGAGTAGCGATTAGAAAACCATTCCACGAATCTCAGATAATAACCATTAAAGCCCAAAAAGCTACGTGCTTGATCCACAGACTTGGTTGCTCCCAAATTTGTATTGCTTCAATCTTCGCCGAATCAACAGATACTCCATGTTTCGACACCACGTGCCCAAGGAATGCTACTTCCTCGAAGCCGAACTCGCGTTTCTTCAATTTGGCATATAGTTTGTTTTCACGAAGCCTTTGGAGTACTAGCTTCAAATGGTGCTCATGATCTTCACGACTTTTGGAATATATGAGGATGTCATCAATAAAAACAACAACGAATCGATCCAAATATTCCTTGAATACTCGGTTCATCATATCCATGAAAGTCGCGAGAGCATTAGTTAGTCCGAAAGACATGACTAAGAATTCATAATGCCCATCTACCGGAGTTACAAGGCGGTCTTTGGAATATCCTCGATTCTAATCTTGGTGATGATATCCGAATCGAAGATCGATCTTTGAAAAAATTGTGCCCCTTGCAACCGGTCAAGCAGTCATCAATACGAGGTAGAGGATACCTATTTTTGATGGTGACATGGTTCAATTCCCGATAGTCAATACAAAAGTCGCATACTCGTCTTTCTTCTTTACTGAATAAAACAGAGAGCGACCCCAAGGAGATGTACTAGGGCCAGAATGAAATCGATGTCCAACAATTCTGTAGTTGGACCTTTAACTCCTGAAGTTCAATAGGAGCCATTCGATATGGGGTTTTAGAAATGGCCTTTGTACGGTGTTCAAGATCAATAAAGAATTCAACTTCACGCTCTAGGGGTGAGCCAGGAAGTTCTTGAGAAATCGTCGGAAAAGTCAATAACAACAGAATATTATTCAAATTTGGCGTGTCTTTATTCAATTCCATAAAATGGGCTAAGAAAGCTTGACATCCATTTTTTAATAAGCGAATAGCTTTATGATTAGATATGACGGTGATTGATTTTAATGGTTTAGTTGCTTGAATTAAATAACAAAGTTGTTTGAATATGAAAAGCTAACAACCTTACGAAAATAATCAATTTTGGCATGATGTGTAGTTAACCAATCAATCCCTAAAATCACATCAAAAGCAAGTATCTTTAAAGAGATAAGGTCAACAGGTAAGGTGATGGTGCCAACTTGAATCAAACAAGATTTATAAATAGTGGATGTGATGAAAGTTTCTCCTAACGGAGTTTCCACAGATAGGTCAAAGTCTAATTTCTCCTGAGTCAAGTTTAAACGTTGAGCACAAGCAGGAGAGATAAATGAATGAGTAGCACTGGTATCAAGTAAGGTATAAACTTCGCAAGAATTTATAAATAGCTTACCCGTGATCACCTCGTTTGGGTTCCTCGCATTTTGACTAGTCACAACAAATGCTCTTCCCGGAATCGTTGACTTTGACTTTTCTGGGACAGTCTTTTGAGTCACCGTCCCCACTGAACTAGGTTTCTCTACAGTACAATCTCGAGCAATATGTCCTTCCTTTCCACAATTAAAGCATACCTTGAACTGTTGTGGACAATTTGGACTGATATGTCCCCCTTTCCCGCATTTATAGCATATGACCGGTGGTCGTTCTCCTCCCTTAGATCCAGTTTCTACCGGCACTGTCGTCTTCACATGGTTGGTGTTAAATCTCCTCTTTTTAAAATCTCCTCCTGACTCGCTTCTTCTATTTTCATGGCCATGATTACCACCAGAGTGGTTACCATTTTTGTCCGTCTTTTTCTTTTTCCGCTGGTTATCGTTGTTTAATTGACTACCATCTCCGGTATGATCCTGGTTGTGGTCCCTCAGTTGACCGTACTCGTTATCTCGCTCTAATAATTGAGCCCTATTTACAACATCTGAATAGAGAAAAATTTATGAGAAATGAGATCTTGGCGTATCTTGGGTTTCAAACCTCTAAGAAACATCTGCGTCATCGTTCCTCATTCTCCACCAAATGAGGTGCAAACACGGATAACTCTGCAAACTTTGCCTCGTCTTTGAGACACCGCCATGTTGTTCTTCGCTCCGGTCTAATAAACTCCACTTCCTTCATATAACGAACACTTTCGGAAAGTATTTGTCATTAAATAGTTTCAAACGTCTCCCAAGACATCTTTGAAAGTGCGTTGGATGGGTACGCCTTCGACTCCAACCGATGATACGCCTTGCCACGGAACATAAAGGTGGCGAATGGAACCTTCTGTTCCTCAGTGCATCCCAAGACATCGAATATCTTGGTAATTTGCTTGACCCATGTTTCGCCATGATCGGATCGGCTTTCCCTTAAATTCGGTGGTCCCAACTCTTTGAATCGCTTGCATTGTGATAACCCGTGAATTGCTATCATTTCCTCCTCATTTTTGAACACGAGTCTCCTCGTGCGATTTTGCATGAACTTCAAAAAGCTTCTAAACATCCCTCGTTCATCATCTCGCTTTCAATGGTGTTGTTCACAGGAGGAACATTGCCCGACTGTTGTACGTTCTCTCCTCGTTGGTGAGTCAGAGCGTCTCCACTTTCTCATTTCCATTGTTAATATTCTCGATTCGACATTCTCAAATACTATCATAAAACAAGGGTTAATTAAGGAAATCAATATATCACATAATATCCCTATATCTTGACCAACTAACAAATAAGCTTAGGTAGGACACACTAGCGAAGGATTTACTCGTCTCTCATCATATCCCTAAGCTCTGATACAAACTGTGACGCCCCCAAAATAGGTATACATCACCCATTCTGAGTTGTCAATACATGGTACAGAAACAACTAAAACTTTATTATTACAACAGTAAAACTGTGAGTTTGAATACAAATATTATCTTCTAGACAATATCAATACTCAAATAAATCCTCATCACATTTATTGATACATTATTTTACAAAAATGGTGAGGACTACTAAACAACTCTCTCTAGAACCTTCATTCCATACCCCGACTCATACTCGCTATATTCTCCCCTCCTGAGAAGAAAAATGGAACAAAAAGGAAAAGGGTGAGCTCAACTAGCCCAGTAAAGAATATTATGACTAAAATAATATACAACAAATTATCATTAGTCTTCAACAGGGAAAAATCTAATAGAATACAATAGACAACAAGTTTTTAAATCAATATTCGCAGCGGAAATAATAATTCATTAGAGGAGTTAAGTAGAGAATGCAAACTACTGTCTTCTATGTATGAATTTAAAAGTTCATCGCCTATCTTTTATCCCCTAAATATCAATCAATATATATACGAATCAAATATTCATCTTTTGCACTACTGAAGCCAAAGATATTCATCGATTAATTCATGTTCATCTAAACACTGTTCATCTTTTGCACTACTGGCCAAAGATATTCATCGAAATAAATCATCTTTGCACTACAGGGCCAAGATATTCAATAATATCATCATTTAAGATCGAGGATGATGAAAAATATTTTTAAAGAAACGAATCCAGTGAAACAAAATGACAAAGATTAAGGATTAAGGATTCGTACTTTATTTTATCCACGTCCAAAAATACCTCAAAAATAATCATAATGGTGTAAAATTCAAGAATGATCAAAACATGGATACCATCAAAGCTAGTATCCACAATAGATATTTTGGGATGAAAAGAAAATTTTTCATTTTTCGATGAATAGTGCCGTAATCGTGAATAGTGTCGTATTCGTGAATAGTACCGTATACGTGAATAGTGCCGTATACGTGAATAGTGACTCCGACACCAAAAATTCCAAATTTGATAAAAAAAAAACTTCAGATCAATATTTCGACATAATGATATTGAAGAAATAATATCATTACGAAAAAAATAATATCCCTTACCTCGAAAGATCAATACTTCTAGCTGAAACACCGGATATAGGCTATGACTTGAACTTGCACCGTATAGCAATACTCAAAGTATACTCAAAATACTCACAAGAATACGCTCGATAATATAGAGATAAAACTTCAGTTTCTGGTGTGATTTTCAATTCTAACCTAAGCACCCTATTTATAGAAAATTGCTTAGAACACCAAAGCAAAAAATTTAATAAAATATTAATAAATTTATATAAATCATACAAAAACTTGGAAATTCTAATTTCAGCATATTTTTCAACACATGTGCCTACCAACCAACCACAAAAACATTTTTGTTATTTTAAACAATTAAAACTTCCAAAAATCAATTATTTCGGAACTCTGGAACTTCAATAATTCACAATAAATATCCCTTTTGTCAGAAAATTCGAAACTCGCAAATTTTATAGGAAATTCAATTCTCTACAACTTTGCGGAAGAAAGTTTTTCCAAATTCCAAACAAAAATTGACCAAAATCCACAAATGTATTTATTTTACAGTTTATAATCAAATTTCGATCGATAAATGGGGTCCACCGAATTGTTTAACATGTTTTAAACATTTATTGCAACAAAAAATACTCTTCCTCCTCGTATACTCATATATCCCACATTAGTTGTAAAAAATATCACCATTATTATATTATTAAAATATAATAATATATTTAAATAAATTATTTTATCGAGAAAAGATAAAATTTCAATTTTCTACAATTGTCACATTAAAATTTTCTCCATCTATATCCACATAAAATCAATATTTTTCTCATCATATGAATCAATAATTAATTATTCACAAATAATATTACAGAATCACAATATTGACAACCGAGCGGTTCCTGGAAGAGGAGGCTTTCCAATAAGAATTTCTTCTTACTAGCAATTAATTAGGTGACCAAACCTCTCCTTAGAGCGTAACTTTCTAGACATTGCCAATAATGTTATCTAATAATATTATTCGGATAATATGAATTATTGCTTCGATAATGAAAAATACTTTGTGTAATGACAATTATTGAAACAACAATGAATATAAAATATTAACGCATCAATTATTAAATCAATAAAATCTTGAGCGATAATTCTTGTAACCATTATTGAGTAGTGCCTTCTTACGTAAGAATCAATAATTGGTGCAATCTGTGTTCTCTTGTGTTTTAACCACCGAGTATTTTAACAAGATAATCTGTAAATAACTACTTGTTGTTATTTTTAAACAACTTATATTTGTGGTTTTTTTCATCCAATCACTTTCATTATGGGGCCCACACATGGCTGCGCCGTCATACGAATATTCCCCGACAGTACGAATATTCCACGACCAAACGAATATTCCCCGACAACAATGAATATTTTATAACCACTTGCTTATTTTGAAATATTTGCGTATTTTACCCCTAACTATCCACATTAATCAAATCAACCCTTACTATTTCAAAATAATAAATAGAGAAAATTAAATTTCATTAATAATAAGTTGGGGTCTTACAGTAGTCGGTGATACAGGCAAGTTTCTTATATTTATTTATTGTGCAAGTTTTCTTAACTCGACCTCGAGTTGTATTATTCAATTATACTTATGGTTAATCATTTTTGATTGTCATGTCTAAGAATTACTAAATTTCACTATTTGTATATTGCATGTATTCATCAGGTATGAAAGGCTGATCACCTTCATTACCATTCGGTCCAGATATATATATATATATATATATATATATATGTGTGTGTGTGTGTGTGTGTGTGTGTGTGTGTGTGTGTGTGTGTGTATGTTCAATGTTCAATGTTCGTTCAGCTATGAAAGTTTGTTCATGCTAATTCACAACTATATTGTTGAATTATAGTCAGCTTATTATTCAAATTCGCTCAATCATGATATATCCTTAAATAAACTTATACTTGTTGGGCAAACTTATACTCACCCTTGCTATATCATGATAAACATTGCAGATTAAGACGAATACGTCGGAGACAATGAAAAGTTAAAAAGACAAGTCCATCTTGGGAACTAAATGTGTAGCTATATTAATTTGTAACAGTAATGTATAATAATAACTTTGTATTTCAGATAGGATAATGAATTATGTATAAGTTTAGGTTAATCGACCTTAGGGTTAATGTGTATAGTTTAATGTATAAACAATTTATGTTTATATCTTCCACAATAGTAATAAAAATAGTATACCAGATCCATGGTGATTTGGGACCCGGATTTGGGGCTTTCACAGAATGCACATGAGTCCCAAAAATGGCCATTTGACCCTTATTCCCGACATCAAATTGAAAAACTTAAAGAATAAAAGTTTCAGGTCTATTCTTCCTCGTTTCGAATCATCTTGAATAGCCTCAATTAGAGTTTATAGGAAAATTTTATAGCCAATTTAGTAAACCGTATTTTGTCAGATTTTTCATTAAGACTTGGTCAGCCTGTCCACCCCCGCCGGGGCGGGGTTTTTGACATATAAAAGCCCGTTGGGATGGACTACCTGTTGGGGCAGCACTTTTTGAACTACAAACCCCCGCTGGGGTAGGTATTCGAAGATTCAAATTCTGTAGTTTGTGTTTTTTCGCAATTTTTTGACCCTTTCTCCTTTTAATCTTCATAACTCGAGTTATACACATCCAAATTAGTCCCTTTTTGACTCTATGGATTCGTAATTCATATGACTACAACATACCCAAAAATCAACAATTTACAGAAATATTAAGTAATCCAAAACTCATGTTCATATTCTATTTTCATGTTTTCAACATATTTAGCGTAATCACTCACCATAGATTTGATTCTTAACCAAATCAATCTGTTTAACCTTCATTGTTTTCTTTTTTCAACGTATTAACATCTACTATCAATTCATAGAACCCAACATGAGTTCCTAACCAATTTTAGCCTCAAAATAGACCAAAATACATACAAACTATAAAACTCTGAATTCTTCAATTAAAAACATATTTTAATGGATTTGATTACTCTAAATCGTTTATAAACAACATATAATGAATTATACAAACTCAATAACATATAGAACCATTTTCTTACCAATCTAACCATAGAAATCCAAATTTTCAAAGAAAACTCAAGAAGTATAATACTAAAACTCAAAGCTAGATTATTACCTTTGATTAGCTATAAAATTTTGAACAATCTTCTTGTTTCTTCCTTCCATAATTTTCTCAATGTCCTCTCAATTTATAGAGAACTTCTTCTCTTTTTATCCCAATTTCTCTCATTCCCTAACTTCTCAACCTTTCTCTGTTTTCTCTCTCATCCTTAGGAAAAAAAGGCAAAACCAAATAACTAACAGACACGTTTTAACGTGGGTTGCCAGTTACAAAAATAAAGTGTTCTCAACTATTACAAATACATAAGGTCACAAAGGAATGTTTGGCTAGCTCCAAATAACTTCATTTTCAATTTATTTTAATAAATCCTTCTTATCATATGAGACCCTTATCTCACCAATTAACTAATTGAATTGAATTACTCTCAATTCATTAATAAATCCAATTAAACCTTACTAATAAAATATAACTTCTATTTTGCCAATATAATTATAATTTTATTTAACAACTATTAATCCTCTAATTTAATTATTTAATTAAATTAGGACATGACCAACACATTAGCGTAATAAAATAAGCACAAATTATAAAATTATTTATCATCAATTTATTTAATATCATCATACTTAAATAAATTATTCCATAATAATTTCCATTGAATATTCATTTTAAATTTCATAAATATTCCAACTTAAATATTTATGTTATTAGATAAATATTTTAAAATTTTACGAGATTCACAATCGTATTACATTAACATACTACATTTATATGTAATATGTATTAGTTTCTCATCTCATTACAATAAATATATTTATATTAATTCATTATTTTAATTAATTGAATTAGTTTTCTTATTTATGAAATTTAATGCATAACAATTTAATTGCCAAACAAGGCCAGGATAATCAAATTATATTATTTCATAAAATAATTAGCAACTCTATTTAAATTAACCAACATTTATTCAATTAATTCTTTTTTCCACCATATTCCTTTACATAACTAATTCTTTTCACTTCCTTTAATAGTTTAACCAATTATTAAATCTCATATCTATTTAATTTTTCACACCAAAACACATAATTCAAAATATATATATCTCATAATAAGAATTTTAATTATTAAATTCTTATTTTAATAACTTGTGAAAATTCGGATTATCACATCCTTCCCCCCTTATTAAGATTCCGTCCTCGGAATCAACGAAACATCCCTTATTCGGTTTTCACCAAATCTCTTTTAAAAATTTATCGTTGAACCACTCAACACATTATCTTAATATAGGTTTTATATTTCCTACTACATTTGCTTTTTCTCAATAAATTCTTGCAAGCTTTATCTCAAAACCTTCACTTAAACTCAATTATATTTGAGTATTATATATTCTTTAACCTGATCATTATCTTTACTAAGGATCATTGCCATATGCTCTACTCATCTAAATCATATCCTTCATAATTCATTATCTTACAAGTATTCGAGTTATCACACCAATTGGGCCCGTGACGAGAGGTCGAGCTAAGCATTTCAAAGAAACACTTATGGTTTTGGTGCAAGCAATGTGGAGTGAGAATGGCATGACAACTTGGTCTAGGGAGGTTGAATTTATACCCAAGTTCATAAACATGGTCCAACGTTGTGTTTCAGATCAATCGAATGCTAGTCAGGAAAGAAAAATTCAAAGTTTGAAAAAGCACGAATTCGCCCAAGCGGATTAAATCCCTCAGGCCTAATGACTTCGCCCCGGTCGATTCCCATGTGTTTTGGTCTGCCCCGGCTGCTTTTGAACTTGCCCTAGCGAGTTGGCATAAGTCGAGTTTTCCCCGGCGATTTTCCTAGTTCAATTAAGCTCGCCCCGATGCCAATCCGCCCTGACGGATTCCCTCAATATATTTGAATTCACCTAGGAGAATTTGTCTATTTTAGGAAAGATTCTTTACGCGTTTTGGCATATTTGGATGCAGATTTTATTACCTAAATTACTTATTTTCAGCGTGTTTTTGATTCCTAATGTAATCAGGATACTTCTAGCTTAGAGTTTTAACTCCAAAACACTTGTTAATTCCTTATTGGAATTATTGGGTTTTAATTACTATTATTAAAGGCTTATGGATGTAATTTACAATAACATTTAATATTATTTAGATTTATCAAATTCTTGTGAGACTATTCTCTACTTTTGGTTCTTTAAAGAATTCCTAAGTTATGTTCTTAGTTATTCATCGAGATTCAATTAACTTATCATACAACAATTTATAGTTGTGTGCAGCGTCTTTTATCACATCAATCGTCGATTATACAGAGATTACCACTGCGATATAAGCGAGAGGTCAGGGTGTCATTCTATCAATTCAACATATATTTTTGAACACGAGCAATTGTGCCAAGATTACCATCTATATATAGACAAGGGGTTAGTGTGTTGCAAGCAATTCACCCAAAAAGCTTTGCTAGAAAAGATTAGGGTGACGACCACCTCACGCAAACATGGCGTGGAGTCTGTCATTTGGTATCAAAGTTAAGTTTTCTAGCGAGTTATCTATCTTTAGTTCTTCTGTTTTAATTGTTGAGTAAAAAAAGTATTGGAAAAAAATATTCTTAGATTTTAGATTTTTGTCGGTTGCCTACTATTGAAAATTCATACTTTCTATGATTTTTTTCGTGATAAGTTATTTTTGAATCTATTAGTAAAATCAATAATTTTTCTAGGTGAATTCAAAAAGAACCTATTAGAGAGAATATTTAGAGGTAAAAGGCTCAGTAGTGAGATTAATTGAGGGTAAAAGCCATTAATTGAGTTCATACTTGAGTGAAACCATTGATTCTAGCAAAACACATAAGCGGAGTGGTCATGTTTTCTACTAACCCTTGTTTTGCAGGAAATATGTCTAGCTCCAAAGATAAAGGAACTTTTGAAGATCAATTTTGCATAACGTTTGATATGAAGTTTATGTTGGAAGCCATGAATAAGGAATGGAATAGAAGATGGGAGATGATGAATGAACGTCTTGATCAGATTATTGGGACCCAAGGAGAATCATCCCATATGCATCATGTCGTACAGAAAAAGAGAGGACATAACAACAGTAATCTAAAATAGAGGAAAATTAATTTGAAGCTGGATTAAGTAGAGAGGAAGATCATGAATCTGATTTCCTACATCGAAGGCAAGGAGGTGCTACAAAAAGAGGAGGTCGGAATAGAAAAGATGATAACGTAAGTAGCATTAAAATAAAAATTCCATATTTAAAAGGGAGGAGTGATCCAGAGGCGTACTTAGAATAGGAGAAGAAGATAGAATGAGTATTTGATTGTCATAACTATATAGATCTTAAGAAAGTAAGATTAGCTATTACAAAAATTTTAGATTATGTAGTTACTTGGTGAGATCAGTTAACTACTTAATAGTCGAAGGACATGTGGTGAACGTCCAATCGAGACATGGACGAAGATGAAGAAAGTTATGAAAAAGAGATTTGTCCCGAGCCACTACCACCATGATTTGTTTCAAAGTTTACAGAATTTGAAACAAGGAAGCATGAGAGTTGAGGATTACTTCAAGGAGATAGAGATATTAATGGTTAGGGCAAATATGGATGAGTATAGTGAGGCAACAAAGGCTCAATTTTTAGCAGGGATAAATTGGGATATAACATATTTAGTGGAACGACAACATTATGTGGACATGGGGGGGATATAGCACACATGGCTATCAAGGTTTAGAAGCAGCTTCAGAGGAGAGGTGGCCAATGATCAAATCCTAACATATGCTCTTCATGGAAATCTAATACTATAAAATAAGAGGAGAAACCAACTTTGAATAAGCCAAAAGTGGAGTATAAACTGGATGTGACTAATCGTGGAAAATAAGGTACAACTGAACTTTCTTCTTTTAGTTGTAATTGAGATATTTTATGCTTTAAATGTCAAGGTAGGGGACATATTTATTATCAATGTCCAAATCAAGGAACTATGTTATTACTTGACATTAGGGAGGTGGAGACCGAGGGAGAAGATAGCGATACTTGTTCTATGCCGCCATAAGAGGAGATAAATGAGGCTACTATGCATGATGAAATTCTGGTCACAAGGAGAGCGCTTAATACACATGTTAGAGAGGAGAACAATGAATAACGGGATAACCTTTTCCATACCCGATGTCTTGTGAATGGGAAAATCTATTGTGTAGTCATAGATAGAGGTAGTTATACAAATGTGGCGAACACGACTATGGTGGAGAAATTGGGGATGACAACCACCAAACATCCACAGCTGTATCATTTGTAATGGCTCAATGATAATTCAGACATTAAGGTGATCAAATAGGTGTAAGTTCCATTTACTATTGGTCAATATGTTGATGAGATTTTGTGTGATGTGGTGCCTATTCGGGCTGGTCATATGTTATTGGGTAGACGTTGAAAGTTTGATAGGAGGGTTAAGCTTGATGGGTCTACTAATGAGTATTTCTTTGTTCACGACAAGAAGAAAATCACTTTACGTCCTATGTCACCACAACATGTCCATGAGGATCAAATTCATTTACAGAAAAATCATGTACAGAGAAAAAAGAGTGAAGAAAAGAAAAATAAGGAAGAAAAAAATAAGAGCAAAAAATAAAGAAAGAAAAAGAAAGATGAGAGAAAAGCAAACATATTTGCAAAAAAGAGCGATGTAAGAAAAGCTTTGGTTTCTAAACAGTCGATGATTATACTTTGGTATACGAAGGAGCTTCTGAATACTAACGCTAACACTTCTTCTCTTCCTAGTGTTGTTTCATCTATTTTACATGAATATGTTGATGTACTTCCCGAGGAGCTTTCCTGAGGATTACCACCGATGCGGGGAATCAAACCTCAAATTAACTTTATTCCCGGTGCGACCATTCTAAATCGTCCAGCTTATTAGAGTAGTCATGAGGAAATGAAGGAGTTACAAAGATAAGTTGACGAACTGATGGAAAAAGGGTTTGAGAGGGAGAGTATGAGTCCATGTGCAGTTCCGGTGATACTAGTATCCAAAAAGGATTGAAAATGGCATATGTGCATTAATTATCTAGCGATAAATAACATAACGGTAAAGTATCGACATCTCATCCCTCGTTTAGATGACATTTTAGATGAATTGCACGTGTCTTGTATCAGTGAAGATGGGGTGAATGTGATGACCCGGGAATGGGTGTGATTTTTAGAAATTCTGAGGACGGAATTTTTATAAGGGAGGAAGAATATGACAACCCGAAAAATTAGATTGTCCAGAATATAAGATTTAATAAAAAATTTTATTAATAATATTATGTTCTATGTGTTTATTAATCGTTCTATAACCTAGAATGATTATAAATCGGGTGGATTCTGGCTACGAGCTAGACTGGCCGAGTAAAAATTTTCAAGACGAAAATAAAATATTTCTGGGGAAAAAGACGAAATAGGCACTATTCACCCGACAAAATCCTAAGAGTTAGGGTTTGAATAACCTAAGCCTTTTCGAGAGTTCGATATGTCGAAATGACAATTTCGTCGAAAGATTTGACAAGAATATATCGTGAAAAGTTAAGTAAGCTGATAAAAGTTTTTCTCAAAAAATATGTAGAAATTGGACAAAATAAAAATGATGAAAAGTATTGTTATGTACTCTTCATTCATTTAACTACGTTAGGGGAAATTATGAAGGAAAACGCTTAACATCAAAAAGTGTTTTCAATTTTTGGAGATCCGAAGAATACGTAAAAGTTAAACTGTAAACGAAAGACGAAATATCCAAAAATATTTGGATTCCGAGAATTACAGTTTTTAAAACTATCAGACGAAACTCGAAAGACGAAACCACAAAACTTATAAGGGAAGTTTCATGAATAGTAAGGAGGAAGAATAATAAGGATGTGTGAATAGTAACCGTAGGGGCAAAATGACTATTTTGCCCATAGCTTGGAAAATTTATAAAAGGAAGCTTAGATTTCATTTGTTCGGATTTTAAAAAATCAACCAACATTTGGGAGAGAGAGATTTCGGATGATGAAGAAGAGGAAAATGAGGAGTAAAAGCTTACTCGTGTGCAAAATTTGTCCTACGAAATGAGATTAAAGAAGGAAGGAATTGGAATGAGCAGTTCAGCGTAAGCTGTAGCTATACGTAAGGCAAGTTTCTTACTTCATTCATATTTTAAATGAATGCTAGTTTCTAAAACTTCTCAGATGTTGAACTTGAGAAGTTCTGTCTATGTGCAAATATGTGATATTTGTACAAGGTGGTAGAATGTATGAGGCCTTGTGCCACAATTTGAACACTTCGGTGTTTCTGTGAGATGAACTATTTTGTGATTGAACTGTTCAATATGAGAATGTTCTGTTTATACATGATCCGTTATTGTTAAGTATATGTTATTGATTCTAGCCAGACAGAATGTGTATGGAAAAGGTAGAAGAATGAAAGTATTTCAAAGTGAATGTGACTAATGTTTTAAAATGATAGGAATCGAGATTATTCATATTATTCAAGCTGATTCATAACCTTTGTTCGGTTAGAAAAGTTCTAAATGAATGTTTAAACTCTTGAAGTTGTTTATTCAACTGCTATGACTTGCTGGAAAAATTGAATGCTCACACTTGCTATAAATGAAAAACATTTTCAGTATACGAGTAGAAGAACCTAAGAATCCCGTTAAAATTAATTTGATCGGTATCCAGAAGAAGTGTCATTCATTAGATGAATGAGCGAGAAGATCAAGCGAAGTCTTGTACTGTATAATGATAAAATTAAATTATAGACTCGTTTAATGAACAGTTATGTATCCTTGGTGGTGGATGAAAGTCACTTTTGTAAGATGTAAATAATAATGTAATTATCATTATTTGTAATGAATGAGGTTATAAGGTATTAGAACCTGGGAATTGAGAATGTATGTTGTTATATTTCACTATATAATGAAGTATGCTTGGAAAGAAGTTGGATCGTGACTTACGTAATCCGGGTGTGAAGATAGACTGAATTTTGGGGCGTTACAGTTTGTGGGAAACCACTCAGAGTACCATATGGACTACCAGTAAAGAAATGATGTGTGATTAGTCCTAGAGGAGTTATAAGAAGAAAATAAGAATGTAAATCATCTAAGATGGTGATCGTATGAGTAAGACATCTCTATATGTCATGAAGCCATAAACCGGTAAAGAAAGTTAATCGCATAAACTTAGTTTGCAAGAACGTGAATCCTAAGAAGTAAAGTTAATCTTAAACCAATGCGTAAGTCAAGTATATGACTAATTAGTGTATGTTTTATTTCCTTATGTGTTATATAGGAATTGGAATGAGTAGTTCAGCGTAAAATTTAAGTTGTAGCTGTGCGTAAGGCAAGTATCCTAACTTCATTCATATTTTAAATGAATGTTGGTTTCTTAAACTTCTCAGATGTTGAACTTGAGAAGTTCTGTCTATGTTCGAATGTGTAATATTTGATCAAGGTGGTAGAACGTATGAGGCCTTGAGCCACAATTTGAACACTTCGGTGTTTCTATGAGATGAAATGTTCTGTGATTGAACTGTTCAATATGAAATGTTTTGTTTATATATGAACCATTATTTTTAAGTTTGTGTTGAAGATTCTAGCCAGACATGATGTGTATGAAAAAAGAGTAGAAGAATGAAGGTATTTCAAAGTGAATGTTACTAATGTTTTAAAATGATAGGAATTAGAGTTTATTCGTATTATTCAAGCTGCTTCATAACCTTTGTTCGGTTATCGAAGTTCTAAAGGAATGTTTGAATTCTTGAAGTTATTTGTTCAACTACTATGACTTGCTAAGAAATTGAATGCTCACACTTGCTTTAAATGAAAAACATTTTCAGCGTACGAATAGAAGAGCTTAAGGATCCCGTAAAGATCAAGTTGGTCGGTATCCAGAAGAAGTGCCATTCATTAGATGAATGAGTGTGAAGATCAAGCCTAGACTTGTAATGTAGAATAGTTTAATTAAACTATTGATTAGTTTAATGAATTATTATGTATCCTTGGTGGCGGATGAAAGTCACTCGTGTAAGATGTAAAGAATAATGTAATTTTCATTATTTGTAGTGAATGAGGTTATAAGGTATTAGAACTTGGGATTTGAGAATGTATGTTGTTATATTTCACTATATAATGATGTATGTTTGGAGGAAGATGGAACCGTGATGTACGGAATCCAAGTTTGAAGACATACCGGATTTCAGGGCGTGACAAAGTGGTATCAAAGCTGATAGGTTATAAATATTAGGTATGAGTACCTAAGACTATAATCGTAGAGAGAATGATAAGAATATTGGTGAGTTAAATGATTAAGGAAGAAGATCACCACATGATCATAGTGAATCGTAATAACAGATGATTTGTTAAACGATGAATGATTTATAGCTAATGTTATAAATGAATGGTACTATGAATTAGTACGCGAAGAAGAACTCAGATTGAGTTGTAAAGGTTAGCATAGGAATTAAAGAAAATTCATATTAAGTAAAGAGAATGTTAGAAGTTATAAGATTTCAATTAAGGACTCATGTGATAGCTGAGTTGTATGAACCTCTATTTTGGCCGGGGTTTGTGCTTTGGTGTAACAACTACTTAGCTTATTACAGGGATAATCATTGGAATATGTCGTGCTATCAATATGTATATGATGAGATGGTGAATCTTTTCTCATGTATATGCTTGATAGGTAGAGAATAATAGGTTAGGTAAAAGTTCGTGAAACTCATACTTGTGAAAAGTTTGTGACTCATAGTTATATGTTATGTTTATGAGCCCTAAGCATATGGATAGTCCTTGACTTGTTCTTGGATTACATATTGTGAAGATAAGTTCTTAAACACATATGGTTGTAGAAAGTTCCTAAATACATAAAGTGTGGTAAGTTGATGGACTATACTAAGGTATAGGCATGTTTAGACTGAAAGCAAGTATTTTCAGTATACTTAGCATTGAAGGTGTTAGAGAAGATTAAGTATTGTTACAAATAAGAAAATGAAGGAAGATGGAGAAAAAGGATATTCCAAGTCATCTAGCTACGCTATATTTTGAAGTTTATTGAAATCGTGCTTATACGTGCGTTTTAAAAAGGAAAGAATTGGTTCATTTTTTTGAAACCAATATATTTTAAAAGAGCTATTATTTATATGTCTATGCTAATTATTTTGGCTAGACAGAAATTGATTTGAAATATCAAAATGAATTTTATATCATCAGTGCAATTGATGTAAAGATGGTAAAAAGATGGAGTTATTAATGCAATTGAACCTAGTGATGGATGTGATCTTAGGATCAACAACTCGCTATGGTATGATGTATAATGACGAAGTCATACACTGACGAAGTCCTCAACGTATTTGTGAAAAGTACAGTACCATGATGTCATAAAAACATTTTGATGTATTGCGAAAGAATTTAAAGAAGTAGTTGATGTGAGACCCCAAATTTTATGAATAAATATTTAAATTTATCAAAATATTTTTTTGAATAATATGGTGTGGATTTGATATAATGTTATAGTTGTGGGTAATATTTATAAATTTTGCAAAGTAAGCAAGATGTTATATAATATTCGTTTGGTCGAGGAATATCCTTTTTATCGGGGAATATCCGTACGACGACACATGCATTGGTGGACCCCACAACGTAAGTATTGTCGTAGTAATAAAATGACAGAATTATCTTTTTATAAAAATAACGGCGAAAGTGTTACCGTTAAAACTGTTGAACTACTCGGTAGTAAAAGTACAGTAATACGCGTGGTTGCATAGTAACACACGGTATTGATTATTGATGCTTACGTAAGAAGTCACTCAGTCATACTTAATTATTGCTACAGTAATTGCTACATCATGTCTCTCATATTATTGATTCAATTATTGTCACAGTATCATCTGCATAATATGTTATATTATTAAATCAATAATTGAGATGGCAAAGTTATTCATATTATTATTTATAATATTGAAAATGTCTAGAAGTTCTGTCAAGGAGAGATTTGGTCACCTAATTGCGCGTCAATAAGGAGAAATCCTTATCGAAAAGCCCCCTCTTTCGATAATATTAATGACAAATAAATTCGTGTTGATTATTGATGAAATTGATAGTTCCATTGTGTTGGAATTCTTAGTATTAGTGAAAATCGAAATCTATTTCGATAATAATTGATGTATGGAGGTTATATTGACCGATCGGGTAATTAACCGGATAAATGAGTAATTAATTGCTATTAATTCACATGATTTAATATTAGGGGAGTTGGTGCAAGATTGATAATACTTGAATGACTAAGTTAAAAATGGAGGTATAGATTAAGGTACTATACTGTAATTGTTTTTTTCACATGTTTAGAACTATTGAGTTACATGATTTACTATTGATTCATATGATTTACTATTAGGGGAGGTGGTGCAAGTTTGATAATACTTGCAGGACTAAGTTAAAAATGAAGGTATAGATGAATGTACTATACTGTAATTGTTTTTTCACATGTTTAGAACTATTGAGTCACATGATTTACTATTAGGGGAGGTGGTGCAAGTTTGATAATACTTGCTGGACTAAATTAAAAATGACAAAAAAGAGGAAGGTATTATACTGTAATATTTCGAGCCCCAAAATGTGAAATTATTGAAAGTATATTTTCCTATAAATAGAAGCTCATTCCTTCATTATTTTTCACCAATTCACTAAAGCTATAGAGCAATTATTATAGAGAGAAATTATAGAGAGAAAGAAGAAAAGAAGTCTGCTACATCACAATTCCAATATCCAGTCTTCTTTTGAGGTAAGGGGTATTATTTCTTTCGTATTCATGAAGAGAGCTATTGTTATTCCATCCCTTATTATTCTATTAGAATAACCTGTATACGCGGACTACCGTATACATGGTGAAATTCTTTTGTTATTTCATTTTTTATTATTCTGTTAGAATAACATGTGTATCCGAAGTACTGCATATATGGCGAAATTCTTCTGTTATTCCATTCTTTATTATTCTCGTTGGAATCTCACATGCATGCGGATTATGCATGACCTAGTTCTCATTCTTTATTATTACATTTGAATATCACATGCATGTGCGATTACGCATGACTTGGTTCCTTCTTTATTATTACATTGGAATAACCTATCTGTGCGGGCCTATCGCATGCCCGGTGAATTCTTTTGTTATTCCATTCTTTATTATTCTGTTGGAATAACCTGTCTATGTGGATTACCGCATGCATGGTGAATGATCCTTCGTATTCATTCTTTATTAAATTGTGGAAGTTATATGTCTACGTGGATTACCACATGGCGGGTGAAAATCCATTTACAGTTTCGTATATTCTATTATACTCTTATGAGATATCATTTCATTTGTACTCGTCATGGAATATCATTTTCTTTGGTATTTTTCTTTTACGAGTTACTATTTACGGGTTAATATTCACCCAGTTACTATTTAGTCTAGTATTATTTACTCGGGTATTCAGGGCAATTTTTATGTCAGAGTACTATTAATGAGTTACTATTCATGGGTTACTATTCACCCAAATTACTATTCACCTAAATATTATTTACTCGGGTATTTGGGGTATTTTTTGTGTCGGGGTACTTTTAACGGGGTACTATTCCCAGAGTATTATTCACAGGGTACTATTCACGAAAAAAAATTGATTCTTTTCTGTCCAAATTATTTTTGGTACATGAATATTATTCTTGAATTTTACTCTACAAAGTAGTATCATGTTGAAAATTTGGACGTTATTGATTTCTGGATAAATTAGATTATAAATCTTTAAAATTTATCCTTGAACTTGTTTTATTGAATTATTATGTCATTGTCATCATCCTCATGCTCATATTGTGATTAAAGTCATCTTTGGCTTATGTGCTTAGATGGACTTGGTATGATTATGACCAGGGATTATTCGGTATAATCATGACCGTAATGTAACGAATGATGTGGTAAAAGTCATCATTAGCTTCTAGTTCATTAATGGACAGTTGTTGGTATGATTATGACTAGGGATTATTCGGTATAATCATGACCATTGATGATTACATGAATATCCTTTAATAAGTAGTGCGAGGGATGATTCAATTTTATTTATTAAAATTTGAGTCTCGTGATAAAGTTGATGAAAAACTTTTTAAATCATAGAAGATAGTAGATTTTATACTCTACTTGACTTTTCTAATGGATTCCTTATTCCGTTGCAGTTGTTGATCTAAAACTTGTTGTCTATTGTATTCTATCAGTGTTATACTATTGAAGGCTATGGATAATTTATCCTGCATTATTTTAGTCATAATATTTCTTACTGGGCTAGTTGAGCTCACCCTTTTCTTTTATTGTTCTCTTCAGGAAATGAGAACATGGCTGGGACGAGTCGGTGAATGGATTGACGGTCCAGATGGTTGTTTTAGTAGTCCTCACTATTCTATAAAATAATGTGATAATAAATGTAATGAGGACTCCATTGAGAGTGGATATTGTCTAGAAGACAATATTCTTGTTCAAACTCTCGGCTATGTTTTGTCGAATTTTTACACGATAGTTGTATTAAAGAAGTTTGTATTTGATTTGTGTACCATGTATTTCGCGACTCAAGATGGGTGATGTATACCTGTTTTGGGGGCGTCATAGTTGGTATCAAAGCTTAGGGATATGATCCCAGCTAATATGTGAGACAAGAACTAGGAGGGGAGAGATGGGGAATTCCCTCGCTAGTATGACTTACCTAAGTTTATTTGGTATTTAATTGGTCGGTCAGAGTATAGGGATAATATGTGACATGTCAATTAACTCTTGTTTTGTGGCAGTGTTTGCGAATAACATCTAAATATATTGAGATAAAAAATGAACCATTTGAGACCGTTGAGTCAGCTCAACCAAAAGGTAATGACCAACAACACGATAATAATCATACCGGTGGCAACGACCATTGGAACAATGATAACCATCGTGGGGGAAATTATCATGCCAAGAATGGTAACCATATCGGTGGTAATCATGGCCAAGATAATAGAAGTGGAAATTTCAAGAAGAGAAGGTCATTTAGCTCAATTTTGTAGTGTAAAGAAATCCAGTCTAGCTGGAACGATGGCACCAAAGGCGGATACGAACAAAACAAAGTCGGTGGTTTCAGGAAGAGCGTTTTTTGTGACTTCTCAAAAAGCGAGTAACCCGAACGAAGTTAGCACGTGTTAGTTAATTATAAATTATTGCAAAGTCTATACCTTATTAGATACCAGTTCTACCCATTCTTTTATCTATCTTGCTTGCGCTCAACGTTTAAATTTGACTCCGGAGAAATTAGACTTTGACTTATCGGTTGAAATTTCGTTAGGAGAAACCTTCATTACATGTGTTATCCAAGTCTTGAATGAGAGCCACAGTTTTGAATGATATTTCTATTGTTAATAAATTTCCTGACGTATTCTTGAAGACTTCTTAGCATACCCTAGAGCGTGAAATCAAATTTTCTATTGACCCCAGTACAAAACCCATTTCTTCAACCCTTAAATATTTCTTCACCCAAAATGAACGTAACATGTGCCAAGGACGTTGGCTCGAGCTGTTGAAGATTACGATCGTACCATTCAATATCATCGTGGAAGAGCGAACATGGTAGCTGACGCGTTGAGTAGTAGATCGTATGCATTTACGAGTGCGATGTTGTTAACATAAAAACCGATTTTGTATAACTTAGAAATGATGAAGATAGAGTTAAAGACTCTAGGGACCCACGTGAAGATAACGAATAAACGAGTAGAATCGACTTTAATCGATAAAGTTAAAGCCGCTCAAGCTTCAGACCCGTAGTTGATGAATATAAAGAAGAAGGTTCAAGAAGGCGTCATTCTAGAAGCAAGAATCGACGAAGAGAGGAAATCTCAACCCTCGATTTAATTGGCCCATTTGAAATCCTCGATATAGTAGAAACTGTGGCCTATATACTCATTTTATCGTCAAGTATGTCGCGTGTTCATAAGGTTTTTTCACGTATCGATGTTAAGTAAATATGTGGACGACCTGAACCACATTATTGAATTAGAACTAGATGAGATAGCAGAAGATTTAACGTATGAGGAGATACGTGTTAAAATCTTTGATAAGAAGGATCGTATTCAACACTCAAAGGTTATACCTCAAGAGTTAGAATCTTAAATGAATTCAAGGTATCCTCATCTCTTCGGCATACCAGGTACGTACGTAAATTTTGAGGGCGATATTTCATAAGGAGGGGAGATTGTGAGACCCCAAATTTTATGAATAAAGATTTAAATTTCTTGAAATATTTTTTTGAATATTATGGTGTGGATTTGATATAATGTTATAGTTGTGGGTAATATTTATAAATTTTGCAAAGTAAGCAAGTTGTTATATAATATTTGTTTGGTCGGGGAATATCCTCTTTGTCGGGGAATATCCGTACGACGGCACAATCATTGGTGGACCCCACAATGTAAGTATTAAGTAGTAAGAAAACGCATGTAATTATCTTCTTATAAAAATAACGGCAAAAGTGTTACCGTTAAAACTGTTGAACTACTCGGTAGTAAAAGTACAGTAATACGTGTGGTTGCATAGTAGCATACAGTATTGATTATTGATGCTTACGTAAGAAGTCACTCAATTATACTCAATTATTGCTACAGTAATTGCTGCATCATATCTCTCATATTATTGATTCAATTATTGTCACAGTATCATCTGCATAATATGTTATATTATTAAATCAATAATTGAGATGGCAAAGTTATTCATATTATTATTTGCAATATTGATAATGTCTAGAAGTTCTGTCAAAGAGAGGTTAGGTCACCTAATTGCGCGCCAATAAGGAGAAATCCTTAACGGAAAGCCCCTTTTTTCCTGGGAATGACCTAGTTTTTAAATATTGTGAATTATAATATTAATGATAAATAAATTCGTGTTGATTAAAGATGAAATTGATAGTTTCATTGTGTTGGAATTATAAGTGTTAGTGAAAATCGACATCTATTTCGATAATAATTGATGTATGGAGGTTATATTCACCGATCGGGTAATTAACTGGAAAAATGAGCAATTAATTGCTATTAATTCACATGATTTACTATTAGGGGAGTTGGTTCAAGATTGATAATACTTGCATGACTAAGTTAAAAATGGAGGTATAGATTAAGGTACTATACTGTAATTATTTTTTTCACATGTTTAGAACTATTGAATTACATGATTTACTATTGATTCATATGATTTACTATTAGGGGAGGTGGTGCAAGTTTGATAATACTTGCAGGACTAAATTAAAAATGACGAAAAAGAGGAAGGTATTATACTGTAATATTTCGAGCTCCAAAATGTGCAATTATGGAAACTATATTTTCCTATAAATAGAAGCCCGTTCCTTCATTATTTTTCACCAATTCACTAAATCTATAAGGCAATTATTATAGAGAGAAATTACAGAGAGAAAGAAGAAGAGAAGTTTGCTACCTCACTATTCTAGTATCCAGTCTTCTTTTGAGGTAAGGGGTATTATTTCTTTCGTATTCATGAAGAGAGCTATTGTTATTCCATCTCTTATTATTCTATTGGAATAACCTATATACGCGAACTACCGTATACATGGTGAAATTCTTCTGTTATTCCATTCTTTATTATTACATTGGAATAACACATCGCCTATCACAATCTCGCATATATGGTGAAATTCTCCTGTTATTCCATTCTTTATTATTCTATTGGAATCTCCTGTCTGTGCGGATTACGCATGACCTGGTTCCGTTATTTATTATTCTGTTTGAATATCCTATGTGTGCGGATTACGCATGACCTAGTTCCCTTCTTTATTATTCTATTGGAATAACCTGTCTGTGCAGTCTATCGCATGCCTGGTGAATTCTTTTGTTATTCCATTCTTTATTATTCTATTGGAATAACCTGTCTATGTAGATTACCGCATGCATGGTGAATGATCCTTCGTATTCATTCTTTATTAAATTGTGGAAATGATCTGTCTACGTGGATTACCACATGGCGGGTGAAAATTCATTTACAGTTTCGTAAATTCTATTATACTCGTATGAGATATCATTTCTTTTGTACTCGTCATGGAATATCATTTTCTTTGGTATTTTTTTTACTAGTTACTATTTGCGGGTTACTATTCACCCAGTTACTATTCACTCTAGTATTATTTACTCGGGTATTCAGGGCACTTTTTGTGTCAGAGTACTATTCATGAGTTACTATTCACGGGTTACTATTCACCCAAATTACTATTCACCCAAATATTATTCACTTGGGTATTTGGGGTATTTTTCATGTAGGGGTACTATTAACGAGGCACTATTCCCGAAGTACTATTCACAAGGTACTATTCACGATGAAAAATTAAATATAATTTTAAATATATCTAATATCATTAATTTTAAATTATTAATGAAAATTCTCTAAAAATATTAAAAGTTATATTTTATAACTCAAAATATTTTTAAACACTTTATTCTCATTTAAAATGATTTTTGATAATATTAAATCAAATTTCTCTAATTTATTGAATAAACTAATTAAATAAATTAAATACCATTAATATTCAAATAATTTTAAATATTAATAAAAAATATCCCGATTATTCAAAAATTATTTCTCATAATTTAAAATAATTTTTATAATTTATTTATATTTTTAAATAATTTTTGATAAATCAAAAAATAAATATATTAAAAACCGTCGCTATAGGCCTTTAGCGACACAAAGCGTCGTTGTTGGTGTTCTTGAGCTCAAGAACACTAGGCATCTTAGTGTTCATGGTTGCTCGTTTGACCAACCATGATTCTCAGCTCAGGCATGTTCAGGGTTTGTTTAAACACTGATCTGGTAGTAGGTATGTAGTACTACCATTACGAATCATCATCTCGATTATACAACATCATAGTTGCAGGATCTAAGTCTCCAAATATGTTGTCAAAGGGTTCCTGGGTTTTCTGGGTTACCAAGAAACCCAGGCAGTTTCGAGTACCAACTTTGATGCCCTATAATCTCTAGGTTCTGGTATTTGTTTTGTTGTTCTTATGGTCCTAACATATAGTACTCATAACAAGGAACATATATACATAACTAGATCTATCCAACTACATTAAAATCTCCAGATTCATCTCGGTCAACCCTTGTCAGAAGGCTTGTTCATGCACTTTTCTGGAAATTCCAGAATTAGAAAATCAGTGCGAGTGGTCTACTTTGACCACTTGCTACAATCTATCTATTGATGGTTTAAGAGTTCTTAAGGCATGGGTATACAGTCCATATTACCAGCTATAATCTGAATACAACACATAATCAAAACACTAAAACGACTGACAGATCTAGGAGTTTAAAGATGTTGTCAGACGCTGAAATCAATTTCTGGGTTACCCAGATTTGGCCCATTCATGCCCGGTCAACGGGTTTTGACCATTAATAAATACAAATCTAGACATCAAATGACACTAATTCCACTTGCAGATTAAAGACCACATGACAAGCTACATATAACTACTTTAAAACATCAAAAACCATAAACGAACAAGAATTTGTGGCTCCGGACATTAGCTTGTTAGACCACAAATTTTGTTCTTGGGCGGTTTTGGAAAAACGCAATTTTAAAGCACTTTGGTGCTATGGATCCATGATGGATTACCATAGATCATCTAAAAACATCTTATAACACAAATTTGAACACTTCAACACAAATATTTTCATAGCATACAAGATCTAGGTTGAGATAGGGTTTATACCTTTTCTAGTCCAAGCTTTAGTCTAGATCTCCTTAACTGATTTTTTGTGTTCTAAGGGATGTTCTAGGGACTGAGTCACTTGATGAATTCGGAGGGTTAGAGAGAACAAGAGTGAGTTGAGTGTTTGAGTGCAAATGACCAACTTTTGATGACTTTCTCTCTTTAAATCTCTTATATATGATGATAAAGTGCAATGGCTGATACAGTGAATTGATTTGCTGGATTTTTTTAGTCATGCAAAGTCAAATAATTAGGTCGCCGACTAAAGTTGCTAGCAATTTCTACAAGTCACCAATTAAAGAAATGAAAAAGGAAATTTTGGTCTTTAGCATTGTATTTTTAATGGCATACTTGACATTTGTACAAACCCTTAGGGTTTAATCCTAAGGTTCTAATCCTTAGGTTTTATAACACTAACTTTCTAGGATTTTCTAAATTAGGGTTTTAATTAGAAAATTAAAAATTTTAAATTACAATTAGGGTTTCCTAATCACATCAACGTTGAATAAACACATTAAGCTTACCAATTAGGATTAGGATTTCCTAATTACGGTTTAGGATTCTCGGATTTTAAATTAGGGTTTCCCGGCATACGATTATGGTTTCTAACTACGTGTTATGGTTTCTAAGTTTTAAATTATGGTTTCTAATCTCTTATTTGGGTTTATAAATTTTAAACCTTATCCAATCAATCATCGATCAATATTTCTATACAGTACAAACACGTACTCATCAGTATAATTATTTTAATTATATTTTCTATTAAATTCCTATCCAGAAATTAGGGTTAGGGTTTCTAAAGCTGTTAAACACAACTCTACTCTAATTTCTCAGTTAATACATAAATTGACCATTCCTCGAGACTCCTATCATAGATACACGGTACAATATTAACAGTCAATGTCAATATTAAATATAAAAAAAATTATTCATAACATTTGGATTATTGGAAATCTAGGGTTATCACACTCACCCCTCTTTAAAAGGATCTCATCCTCGGAATCACCACATTCTTATTCTCTACAATCTTTTAAAGTTGTATCATCAATTCATTTTTATCAACATAATATTAATTTGTGTTTCAAATTCAAACATGTGACTTGAATTTATAAAAGAAAATAGTTCAAAGTAATAATTAACCAAGATTACTTGCATAATTAAATTTCTAAACGAAATCGTTACCTGCCACCACCTCCTGAGTAGCTACTGCATCCTGCGCCATCATGTTGAATGTACGGACCGTTGATCTTCCTGGATGTGCAGGTCCTTGAATTACCAATGTTCCACCACCAGATCCCTTGTTGACACTTTCCTTCTCAGCATTCCTCTTTGGACAGTTCCGTACCAGATGATCCGTCGATCCACAGGCAAAGAAACCTTGTATCTTCTTCGGACTGGGACAATTAGGTGACATGTGTCCCTCTTGCCCACAGTTGTAACAGACTCTTTTCTTCTTTAGACAGACTCCAGAATGGTTCTTCCCGGAGGTCGCGCATGGTTCCCTCCCTTTCTTATTCTCCTCAGTCTTGCTACCCGATTGAGTATTCTCACTCCACTTTCTCTTATTTGGGTCACTACCACCACTGCTTCCACCATCATTTGTCTTCTTCTTCTTATATTGATGAAATCGAGATGCAGCTTCGCTCCCTCCTTCAGCAATTAATGCCTTCTCTAATAAAGCCGCGAACGTGGTGATCTGCAATACAGCTACCTTGTTGAATATCCCTAGCTTCAGTCCATTTTCAAACCTTCTCGCCTTTCTTGCCTCTATGTCCACCTGATGAGGTGCAAATCTTGCTAATTCATTGAATTTAGCAGCGTATTCAAAAATAGACATATTTTCTTGTTGCAGTTCTAAGAACTTAACTTCCATCCGAGCTTGTATACTCGGTGAGAAGTAGTTCTCAAAAAATAGTTCCTTGAATCTTGTCCATGTTACTATAGATGTTCCAGCTCTCGCCTGATTAGTCTCCCACCAGTAATTAGCTTCTCCCTTCATCAAGTATGTTCCAAAAGCCGTCTTTTGCTCTTCCGCTACCCTGGTGATAACGAATGCTTTCTCCATCTCTTTTACCCAGGTTTGGGCTTCAATCGGATCCATGGTTCCCTTGAATTTAGGCGGTCCTACCACCTTAAAGTCTTTGAAATTTGCCAATCTGTCGGCTGGATGTTCTCTCGCACTTCCCCTGCCTGGAGTTCTATTTCCTATAGCTTCGGCTATTATATTTGCAATGTTTTGCATCGGGCCAACTTGACCTCCTTCATTATTTACCGACTGCTCTTCTCTTTGATTTCGATTCTGTCGTCTAGGCGGCATGATCTGATTTAAATAAAAATCTTGTATTAATTCTCTTTCTCTATAAAACTCTTAACACAATAAGAATTCCACACATAGTTCTCATATAATCGCATATTTATTCAAATAACACATAGTACATATAGTACTTAACACATATTACTATCCATTTTTAAAAAAATTTAGGGTTAACATACACAACTTTACACAAAAAGTTTCAATTCTCCAACTTTACACAAAAAGTTGCCATTTATCATTCTCACATAACTATTCCCAGTTTATCAAACTTACCACACTTATGAGTTCCGTAACTTGCCACAATTATATGAGTGTATGAACGTATCCTAGTCAGACCTTTAGCGTCCATTCGCTAAGGGGTTCAAAACATTTCATATAATCATGAGTTATGAACTTACCATAAGTATGAGTTTTAAGAACACACAAATTAATCTTAATCTTATATTCATATAGAAAATAAAGATTTCATTCATAAAAACATATATATTTACATATCCTTATACATCATTCTCGATATTACAACACTTAATATCATAACCTTCTACCAAAAGATATTATCACTTATATCTAAGTTGTCTACCGACCACTCCCTTCATCAGTCTTCTTCTTGTTGGGACACTTGTTGAATCTGTGACTCGTTCTACCACATGAAAAACACTTCCTCAAATTAGGATTAGGAGAATGCAAAGAAATATGTCCTTCCTGCTTACAATTAAATCACACGTTCTTCCACATCATTCATTCTCCCACGTGGGTCTTTCCACACTTGTTACAGGCTTGCCTTTTCTTTGGGTTTAAATTTTCAGAATTATTGTTGTCGTTGTCCCTCTTTCTCTTAGTCTTGTCCTTCTTGCTGGTTCCTTCAGACGATCCACCACCTTCAGTCTTCATCCTCTCCACCTGCGCCTTTAGCTCGTTCCGTTCTTCAGTCATTTCGCATAAAGCTCGCTCTGTTTTCCACAACTCCTCTAAGAGAAATACTTTACTCGGGAGTTCCTGGACTTCTGCAGATAGTTGATTTTGTTCTCTAACTTTGATCTTATTCTTTAAATCCACCTTAGCTTCTTCAGACTCTGCCTCCTCATCACCACTCAGATAAATCTCGGGATAATCATCATGATCACTCCCAAGATTGATCATAGGTTCATCTTATCCTACTTCTTCCACTGACTCGCTCTGTCTTTGGCACCTCGACCATCGCAATTTGGTGCGACGACATCACCGGCATCCCTCATACTCATCTTATCTTCTCTCAACAACCTACAATCAGTTTAAACAACTTGATTAGTACTTCCCCCAGTACAAACTTCTCACACTATGTGTACACATGTCTCACTATCTATACACTTCAGCAATCCCTCACTTAGTACTCTAAATGAGTATTCTCTATCTCGCTCATGGTTATAATCCTAGGGTTTTCCCCACCCCACTTAAGGTTTATAACCTACAGCTTTGATACCAACCTGTGACACCCCCAAATCCGGGTTACCTGACATCCGAGTTTGGTGTTCACAATCCACAATATAATACTAACTAACTACCCATTCATATAGAAATAGTAATACATATCAAATTAACATATGTTGTTAATACATTAGCCACAGGTCCTCTAACCTTAACATTACAAACATACCCCTTAGATATACAAAAAGGGTTTACAATACAACATAATATTAATAATGTCCATTATACTAATTTATAACTATGCCTTTTCCTTTGTTCTTCTTCACAGTACCTTCTGCAACTTCGTCCCTAGCTGAAAAGTTTTATTTATCAAGGGTGAGCAACAAGTTTGCCCCATAAGTTAAGACATACAATAAAGGTATAGAAATCAATATCAAGCTTTCTAACATTCTACGCAACAATAATCTGATAATGAAAGAGTACAACGCTTTCAAGGTTTTTTATGATATTCAAATGAATAATCAAGAATTAATTCTACGAAATAGCAAAGTGGAATGTTTTCCAGATTTATATTGAGTGATCTATTAGATCTTGAACTTCTCTTCTCTAGTAACTATCAAAGAATTAACTTTGATATACCCAGGTGTATCAAATAACCATAAAGATTAAATCATACCCCTCTGCAAGTATATAAAGTGATCAGCTTTATTATACCTTATATTATGGATAGTACTTAATCGCACGCAAAGGCCGAGTATACGACCAATAAAATGTTCCCATTATATAAAAGGTTGTTCTTCCCAGTCTCAGAATCAAGATTTGATTTAATAAAGAAATACTATGATTTCAGTTTCTATTTACTTCTCGATCTAGCTAAAATAATTGGCATCGATCTGTCAATAACATTTTAATTCTCTTCTCAAATTTATCAAGTTCTAACAAATGTTCGTCTAGCCAGAATAATTAGCTAAGACATTTCTCAACTAAATTTGACAATAAACAGAAATTATATGTACTGTCAATATTAGCATATACGAATGTGAATATCCAACAACAGTTATTCTACGAATATATATTTTCTGAATCAGTAATTCAATTTGAATTATTAAACATGCACTAATTGCGAATACTCAACAATAAATTCTTGGACATGGTTTAATTAACAAAAATTAACCACCATAATAATTAAAAAATATTAACTCAAGGTTGAGTTAGGAAACTTGCCTCTTCCGCTGATTACAGCTACACAATAAACTTATCTGCGTTCGTAAGACCTATAACCAATAATATCGGTCTCACAATTAGCACAAAATTTATAACACATAATGTGACACCCCCAAAATAGGTCCAATCCATCCAACCTATTCTGAGTCGCCAAATACATGGTACAAAAAATAACTACAACTTTATGACTACAATTGTCGTGCAAAATACAAAAACACATATACTGTGAGTTTTAATACCAACTATGATTCATGTCCCAACTATGGACAACACCTCACATTGATACATTACATAAAGGTACAAATCGATAATCTGCTTTTAGAAATTAAAATCTTTGGGAAGTGCTCAAGGAAACCTTCGTACATGGGAGACCATACGTTTAGGTTATGATAAATATCATTTGT
Organism: Panax quinquefolius; assembly: GCA_020205615.1. Lineage (NCBI taxonomy): Eukaryota > Viridiplantae > Streptophyta > Magnoliopsida > Apiales > Araliaceae > Panax > Panax quinquefolius. Next base: position 71,895,109 of record CM035155.1, on the reverse strand, counting down.
CCACAGAATTATCCTTGGTTGACCCAATAGACCCCAAAGAAAAACGAGAAGATTACTATCATGTTCTTTCCAATGGTGAGTCTTCTCTTGACATATAACTATCTCCACTGGGTCTGCGCAATTGAAAATTATATTTCAACCAAACTCCAATATCATATAGGTAGTGCTCGTAGATATACTCAGCAAGTGGATGTGCACAACCCTGTCTTATAATAACACGAGGTTGTATGTCATTAGACATCTTGTATGATAGTGGCAAAACACCCTTCCAAAGTTGGGTTCACCTTACCCTATTCAGTTCACCAAAATTAAATATCAAATGACGTATACAATACGACACACTTATCTAAAGTTCTCAATAAAATTATTTCCATACTATTTAGGGAGAACCTCAACAACTATAGACCACCGTTCTATTTCCTTGTTACCCCCGCTCGACCCAGCTACACTCTTGTTACATGAAAGGAATTATGAAGCAAAAGGGTGAGCACAACTAGCTCAGTAAAGAATATCATGACTAAAGATAATTAAATTATCAATAGCCTTCATCAGTAATAAATCAGAGATTTAGAACATATGGTAGATGATAAAACTTTTCAACCATAGTTGCAGCGGAACGAGCAATCCATTAGAAGAGTCAAATAGACCATAAAGTCTATTATCTTCTCCACATTAAAAGTCCACCAAAAATGTTTTATCCCTGTAACATCAATCAACAATTCCTTTCCACAATCATATGAATAACTCATAATCATAATTGTGATTCTAAATTCCTCTTCTCATCCAGGACGAAGATAATTTACATCACCTGTCTTTACCTGAAACATCAAAGATCATGGTTATACCAAATCACAGTTCCTGTTCATAATCTTACTAATAAGTTCATATTTGCACTACGGGCCAAAGATATTCATTGATAGTTCATCTTTGCATTACAGGCCCAAGATATTCAACAACAGGTCATCTTTGCACTACATGCCAAAGATATTCATCAATAATTCATCTTTGCGCTACAGGCCAAAGATATTAATATCTCAAAGAAATACATAATCATTTCAGAATTTATATAAACAATAATTATAACCATGTTGATCAATTCACCTTTGAACTTAAGCTAAAGATATTCAACTATAAATTCAATGGTTATGATCATACTAGATAACAATTCAACTTTACACTACTGGCCAAAGAGAACCCATAGTCACGATCATAACAATAATCTACCCATCTTTATACTTAAGTCAAAGAGAAATATCATCAACGGGATTATAAAAATGTTATATATGATAATAAAAACAATATGATCAACAACTGCATTTAATTTCAAGAGTAAGATTCATAAATCAACGATAATTTGGTCAGAAAAAGAAACCAATTTTGTCGTGAATAATACCCGTGAATAGTAACTCGTGAATAGTAACTCGTGAATAGTAACTCGTAAATAGTAACTCATGAATAGTAACTCGTATTCGTATATAGTACCGTATACATAAATAATGTCATATACGTAAATAGTGCCATATACATGAATAGTGCCGTATACGTGAATAGTGTCGTATACATGAATAGTAACCCCGACACGAAAAGGTAGAAATTTCACAATAAAGTTCATATCAATATTTCAGCATAATGATATTGAAGAAAATAATATAATTTATGTAAGAAGAAAATAACATCCCTAATACCTTATTAACTCATTCAACCTACTTACTTCCTTTTGGCTTCTCCTTTTCTAATGAGGTTATTAGCCTAAGGTTCTTCCCCCCTTAAGTTTTATAACCTACTGCTTTGATACCAATCTGCGACGCCCCCAAATTCGGGTATCTTCCAACCCGACAGATGGTGCTACACAGTACTCATATCTATACATTCATTCCATTGAGACAACATCAAAATGATTGTAATTACTATATTCCTATTACAATAATAATATAAATCCATTCCCAGGTTCTGAATCACAGAAACTCGGCTAACACGAAGGTTAGACAAGTATTAAGAAAACTTTCCTTCAAGCGTCTTCAAATAAATATTCAATAATTCTTGGTCTTTAAGAATTCTACAATACATAACAACATAACATACCACATTAGGTTATACATAATCATGTAAGGTTCCTAATATATCTTACCCTTCTTCTCAATCTAATTGTTCATTAGATTAATTAACATTCGTTACGGTTATCGTATTACATTGTTCTTACGTTTTACCGCATTACTTTATGTTCACGTTCATGTAATCGTTAACAACCTTTTAGCTATAATTCTCAATGTTATAGTCATCATCGAGGATGCTACTTTAAGTTAATTAAGTACTTAATTCATCACCAATCAATTATCTTTCTCTTTATATTTAAAAACTTTATTCTCTATGCCTTACATGGTGATGGCGCTGCAGCGCCGGCTCCCTATACAACACTCATGTTGCAGCGAGGGTTTCCAGTGTGTGATGCTCAACATTTTTCCTTACTCGACGTTGCGACGCCAACTTGAAGTAGTGCGACTATGCAGTACCAACTACCTCAACCCTAAGGTTACTTGCTAGCGGTTAATCGCTATGAAGCGGCGTTCTGGTAGATTCCTATAACCCTTAAGAAATTTCAAAATTTTCCTATTCAATTCCTTCTGGACTCGTAACTCGGTCATTATAAGTCAGAATTGGCTCGTTCAAAATCCATTATCTTACATATCTCATATACTTCGATTTCATCTGAACAAAAGTAATTTTTAAATCTGTTAACAATGAATTCACTAATTAACTTTCTATTATGCGCTCGTTTAACGTTCTTGAGCGTTCAAAGCTCGTTTTCTTCGTTATAAGTTAGATTGTCATGATTCTTGAGTCCACGACTCTCAAATACATTATACTATGATATTCCATCGAAAACTAATGTTTTCAAAATAAACGACAAATTTTGAATACTAATCCAGAATTATACGATTTCGACATTTAACGTCTAATTTCGTAAAATTCACCATAACTTCGTTACTCATGTTCTATATGGCAAATCAAATGGAACAACTCCATTGATTCATCATTTACATCCTAACCAATCAAGATGCACATAACCTACGATGGTTTTTAATTTGTCCATCAACAACCAAATAAACGCTTATTGGTTTTCTTCGCTTTAAACTTTTGTAAACGCTTATGATTCTTAATTGTTCATGGCTTTTCAATGTTTTAATTAACTAATAGCCATCCTTATTACTCTAGAAGAAACATGCTCCACCAATTCATACTTCTCTATGTAAAAGAAATTGAAAAAGATCAAAGACTTAGGTTTACGTAATATTACCTTAACGTTCTTCGCGTTCTTGACTAAAACTTGTATGCTTTGATTTGGATTGCTCTTGATTATTTGTTAGAGCTCTTTTGTCTTTCTCAATATATTATCTAGAGTTGGTGAAAATAATAAAATGACCAACCTAGCTTCTCTTATATAGAAAAATCTAATGAAGGGTATTTTGGTCATTATGCCACCTCCTTACTATTCACCACCTCCTTAGCAACTTAGCCACCAAGTAAAGGCTTTACTTAGGCTCCAAGTGGCTGGCCCACATGCCTTGTGGGTCCCCCCATGGGTTGCCCCATGGGTTTTATCCATTCGGTGACCCATCACTTCGATTCGAGGTTTGTTTTCTTGGTTTGGGTCTTAGGATTAATTGTTATTGGGTCTATCTTGGGCTTGACTCTACTTAACATTTGGCTTGGCATAATCCAAGTCCAATTTGATTCTACAAAATCCATGAACTCAAAGTCCATTAAGACTAATCATATTCTACGCGTTCACTTCTCGTATTCTCTTCATATATAGTTCATACGATAATCGTATTATACGTCATAATAATCTTCGTACTATACTCGTATAATATCTAGTATCATACTCGTATTCCTTACGTATAATAACCCTAATCATTATACACATTTCATTTCCTTCTCAGAAATTATTTTCCCTAACCCGTAGGTTTTAAGTCAGCAGGCGAAAACTTCGTTTGCCATAACTGAAATATTATTAGATATTCCATTACGTCTTAAAATTCTATCATTTCGTGTTTTTTCAGAAATTCAAACTTAATCTCCGAGCAGAAACGGATGAATAGTGTTTTTACAGAAATTTCTCGAAAAACTTTTATTTTCATCTTAGAAATTCAAAACAATTACTTCTAGCACATAGCCAGAATCCTAACCACGTCCACACATTCTAGGTCATAGAACGACCTTCAAATAGCTTACTCGTATAAATAATCAATTAAATTCATTTAATCAACATAATCAAATAAAAATTTATTTCTCATAAAAATTTAATTTTCTTGGGCGTTACAACTCTTCTTCTTCCTCTTGGTTTAAATTGTTGGGAAAAACTAATTTTTGGATATTGATTCCTCTATAAATAGAGTCTCCTTCTTCTCATTTCTCATTTATTTAAGTTGTCTGAGAAGTGAGCTATAGAGATTTAGGAGAATTGAGAGCAATGGGATCTATGGATAGCCATTTCCAGCAATTAAGAGGTAATGTTAGTGATATTAATGCTCTTGAGTTCTAAGTTTTATAATTTCTTAGTAATAACAAGAAATAGTTACTTTTGAGTCACAAATTTGATGGCTAAGGGTTGTTGTATCCATGAATTGTTTCTAGATGTAGTTAATACAGTTAAAACGAAAACAACGAGAGTTAAACGGACCAATTTCGTTTAGAAACAAATTTGTACTGAATGAATTCACTAAATTTGTCAAAACATAAAAATTTAGTATGAACATGAGTTTTGGATTAATATTTGGGTTATTTAATATTTTTGAAGTGTTATATTTATTCTGCAGATGAGTAGCTAAGGGTTAAACGAGTTCAACGAATCGAAAACCAACTAATTCGGACTTAAAATGAGGAAGTTATGGCAAAAATTTTAAGCTGAGCAAGGCCAAGTACCGGCGCGCTACCCAAGAACGTGGCTGGGCGCTACCAAATGGTGCGGGCACGCTGGGACTATGAAGAAAATGGGGGCGACTATGCCTAAAGTGTGATAAGTATGACTACTTTGACCTATTTTGGTAAAACGGTCATAACATTTTCATACAGACTCCGATTGAGGAGATTCTAAATAATCCGGAACAAGGGCGAATAGATCTAAAACTTTTGTTCTTTAAGTTTTTCAATTTGAGGATGTTAGATGGGGTCAAAATAGTCATCTTTAGGACTGATGTATAATATGAGGCAATCGGAGGGAGTCGGGCATGCACATATGCAAGTGTAGTGCTCTCGACGATAAAATATGTTGTTCTATGTGATAAAACATAAATATGCATGATAATAGACATGTCATATAGCTAAGATCACTTTACTCATAATATTGGAATGCTTTAAAAATGATTTCTAAAAGAAAAAGTTTTTGAGAAACGGAGATGATGAATTTGGTGTCCTTTGAGTTCTGACCTTGGACCCTATGTACGCATATAAACATGCATGAAATGTAGTTTTAAAGTTACCTTGCATATACTAGATGGATATAGCTTGGTTTAAAATGTTTTGAAAGAAAACTTTGAAGTTTTGAGAACTAATAGCTTCAAACATTTTGTAAATGGTATTATAGCTTTTCAAAGCATGTATACTAGGATGCTTTATGCCTCTAGAACGTGTCGAGTGTGTTCACCATCTAGCTAGAAATGAATTAGACCTTTCAAACATGGTTTAAAATAAAGTTTCAAGTAAATGAACTATGCTATGTCTATGTAAATGAGATAGATAATGTGAGCATGCATATTAAAGGCTTGTTAGTACCAATATAAGGTTTAAAGGCTTATAAACATTTAACCTTTGTTAAAAGAAGTTGTTAAGCCTTGTTAATATAAATAATTCAACATAAAGCTATGTTATTCAAAACTAAATGATTTAAAATGTGAACTTGAAGAAATTTTCTAACTTACTTGTTGTATGTTTATAGTATGTATCAAATGCATAGTAGGTTAAGACTAAACTGAGAAATGAAAAGCTCAAGTCTTGTTTTGGCGGGGGAAAGTAGTCTTGTGCGCCACTCCCAAAGCTTAAATGCAAAGACGGCCAAGCGCTTGTTTCATAGAGTGACCAATAGCAGTTCGTTAACTGCATGGTCTTAAGTTTTGGTTATATGTCGTCCTTAAGGACTACAAGATATGATCAAGATTGGTTAGATAAATATTATAGTAAAATGAGCTAGTCTCATGGTTATCCCATGTTTAAGTAAAAATGAAACCAAGTTAGGAAACAATATATTTGTTCTTATATTAAGAGCGTATAAAATGTATGACTGATGGGTATGAATCCATGATTATATAACTGTGTAGGAATACACGCAGTGCAGATAAGCTTTAAGTAGTTAAGTCGTAGTTGATAAACGACGAATCAGGCAAGTCTTTCAGTTCCTATTGTATATATGAATTTGATAACTATTAGTTGAGCTATATTATGCTGCAAGAATGTTGATGTATATATATGAAATGCATATGAGATATGTATGAAATTTGGAAGTTGGCCTTTGATGGTATGCTTGTGAAGTAACCCTATATGCCTGTTATGTGAGAAGTAACATGCGTAGTAAATATTAATTTATTGTGAATGCATGAACTGAGTATGTTATTATATGCTATGTGCTGCATGAAAACTGTTAAAATTATTCGGATGTCGAACTCACCATTGCAAATAAACACTTTTGCAGGTTAAGGACTCACGGTAAAGATTACGTGCTACTTGATTGATAGAGTTCAATAGAATCGAAGGAGATTAATTTATTATTTAAATAAATTCTCTTGAACCATGTGTAGGTTCTAGGAGATGTACATGATAGTAGTTTATGATGTGTAATACATGTTGAGTTGTAAAATTATACTATGTGATGTATAGAGGAATTCGAATCGAGATGTAAACATTTATGGCAAAACTAATGATTTGGCCACCGAAGTTGGCACGTTTTAATGAATACCCGATCGAACTTTTAATTTTTCAAATTAACTCACTGAACTAATTTTTACTTTCGAATTGGGTCATTCCGTTAAAAAAAGTTGACACACGTTAATTTTTTAGCTACGCGGCGCTGAAGTGGCAAAAAAAATAAAAAATATTGCTAACGTGGCAAAAAAAAATCAAAAATAGATTTTAAAAATAAAAAAATTAACATTTTAAAGTTTTAAAAATAAGAAAAACATGACAAAATAAAACAAAAACAAAAAAAAATCAAAATATCTTTTCTTCTTCAAATAAAAAGATTTAACCATCTTGATTATTTGGCAAAAAACAATTTTTTTTTAAAAAAACATAATTTTTTTAAAAAAAAGAAGTTTTTAAAAGCAATTTTTTAAAATAGAATTTTTTTAAAAATAGAATTTTTTAAAAAAAAAAAAACAATTTTTTTTTTCAAAACAAACTTTTTAGAAAAACATATTTTTTTAAAAAAAGATTTTTTTTTCAAAATAGACTTTTAAAAAAAAGCATTTTTTTTTTAAAATAGAATTTTTAAAAGCGAAAGTATTAAAAAATTACATTTTTTTAAAAAAAAATTTAAAAAGTTTCGTTTTTCAAAAAATCTATTTTAAAAATGAATATTTTTAAAAATTGTTTTTTAAAAAAAATCATTTTTAAAAATTCTATTTTTTTAAAAGTCTGCTTTTTAAAAAATTCTATTTTTAACAAATTTTGTTTTAAAAAATTCTATTTTTGAAAAAATTATATTTTGAAAAAATTATATTTTTAAAAAATTATGTTTTAAAAAAAAATCTTTTTTTGCCAAATAATCAATTTGGTTAAATCTTTTTAGTTGAAGAAGAAAAGATATTTTGATTTTTTTTGTTTTTGTTTTATTTTATTATGTTTTTGTTATTTTTAAAACTTTAAAATGTTAATTTTTTTATTTTTAAAATCCGTTTTTGATTTTATTTGCCACATAAGCAATATTTTTTATTTTTTGCCACGTCAGCGCCACGTAGATAAAAAATTAACATCTGTCAACTTTTTTTAATGGAATGACCCAATTTGAAAATAAAAATTAGTTCAGTGAGTTAATTTAAAAAATTAAAAGTTTAATCGGGTATTCAATAAAACGTGCCAACTTTGGTGACCAAATCATTAGTTTTGCCAAACATTTATACAGTAATTCGAATATAATGAATCATAACATAATTTGATTCAAGGATATGTAATTGATTCATGTTAAGAAAGCAATAAAAGATTTTTAACAAATGAGATTGAAAAAGTTTAAATTATTTCGCATATTTTTATAACATCGAATAGGATGTAAGGCAGGAATGGTAAATGACCAGACTTATAAAAGTTTGGGTTCATTATATAGATCCTTAAAATAGAAAGAATTTATATTCTAAATTGTAATAAGCAAGGTTATATTCATTAAGTTATGTATAAAAGATATAAATAGTTTGACGATAGTATTATCGTGGCGGACCAGCTCCGAGGTTCGAATGGAACCGGATTTGGGGGCGTCAAACCTTATCTGATCAACACTTGATCATTAAGCCTATACTATTCAATCACATAAACGAATATACAATTATAATAACTGCATTATCTATCGAATCCCTATCCAGAATTAGTGTTAGGGTTTTCAATAGTTGTTTAACATAACTTCACACGTATTACTCAGTCAATAAAAAGTTTAACCATCTTGCTCTGCTCATATCACAGATACTCAACATAATATTGATAATCAATACAATATTAAAAAAAAAATATTACTTGTAAAATTAGAAATGTTTAAAATTCTGGATCCTCGCAGTATTCAAGGCAACAGCTGAGAAGAGAAGAAGGATTGCTACACAGTTTTTATTCTCTTTCCCTACTTTCTACTTTATATTCTGAATGCTTAATGAATTGTGGATTTTAGATTTTAATTCAATGATAATGAACTAATTCTCTATTTAAGGCTATAATGGATCTTATTGTGTAACTGTGATTGACATGCTTCCTTATTAACTAATGTTGATTATTACTAGATTGTCTATTATGATTTGAAAATAATTGATTAATTGTCAGGAAAGTAATTGTGACGCCCCCAAAATAGGTATACACAACCCATTCTGAGTCGCCAAATACATGGTACAAAATTTATATACAAACTTCATTTATACAATACGACAAAATGTAACTGAGAGTTTTAACACGAATATTATCTCGTAGACAATATCCTAACACAAATGGAGTCTTCGTTACAATTATTATCACACTATTTTATAGAATAGTGAGGACTACTATAGCCACCATCTTGGACTATCACTCCATTCCTCGACTAGTCCCAACTATATTCTCATTTCCTGAAAAGAACAATGATAGAAAAGGGTGAGCTCAACTAGCCCAATAAAGAATATTATGACTAATATAATGCAGAATAAATTATCCTTAGCCTTCAACAGTAGATTACAATAGATAACAAGTTTAACTGCAGCGGAACAAACAATCCATTAGAAGAGTCAAGTAGAGCATGATATCTACTATCTTCTATGATTTAAAAGTTCATCATGAATATTTTATCGATGTAACACAACTCAATAAATAATCCACAACACCAAATTAGTATCACATCCATGAATTATCTATGCACTACGGGCCAATGATATTCGTTATTATCACCAATGGTCATCATCATGCCAATAACTGTCCATCAATGCACTACGGGTTAATGAGGACTTTTACCACATCATTTGTAACATTATAGGTCATTATTATACCAATACATAATTCCTAGTCATAATCATACCAATCAACAGTCCATTTATAAACTACAGGCCAAAGATGACTTTCATCACAATATAAGCATCATGATGATGACAATGATATAAGCATGAGGATGATGACAATGATATAAACATCAATTAAATGAAATCAAGGATAAATATTAAATTTTTTTAATTTATTCAGAGTTTAAAAATGTCCAAATTGCCAACATAATAACTGCTTTGTGGAGTAAAATTCAAGAATAATATTTATGTATCAAAAATAATTTGGACAGAAAATAAATCAATTTTTTTATCATGAATAGTAACCTGGGTGAATAGTACCTAAGTGAATAGTACCCCATGAATAGTAATTTATGAATAGTATTCCATCATGAAAATATTAAAATTTAACAAGAATGTTTAGAATAATATTTCAGTGGAACGATACTAGATGAAGCGCAAATTTCAAGGAGTATAGAAGTAATACTTATCCAAATAAGTGTAGAATTAGGAATATGAAACGAAAGAATATTACTTAGACATACTATAGAGTATGAAAGAAAATATTATTTCTTACCAATATTGAATGAAATAATATCTCTTACCTTAAAAAGAGAGTACTTCTGAGTGATATAGCGGGAATATTCTTGAAGAAAACTTGTACTGTTTTCTACACTCAAAGCTTTCTTAAACTCTAAAGAAATACGCTCAATATTATAGAAGAAGAATTCTCTAATTCTGGTGTGATTTTTATTTCTAAACTAAGAATCATATTTGTAAAAGAATGGCAGGATTCTATTTAGGAAATAAATTCACGAGCCAATAGTAATACTTCATAGGAATTCAGCCGGTTGAAAATTTTGAAAACTTGATTTTACTATGCTACACTATGCAAACACTATGCAATACTATGAAAATACTATGTAGTACTATGCAACATAATAAAATATAATATATTCTATTTATAAAAATTATTCTGTTTTATATAAAAAGTTTTCTATTTTATTACTATAAAACAAAAATTGAGATAACTTTCTCCTGACGATTTTGAAAAATGAGTAACTGGGGGTCCATGTTATAAGCCAAACTTACAACAAATACTTCATAAAAACCCCCCTTTATTTATCACAATTCACTTGGCTTCACTAAACACATTTTTAATAATATTTAATCATCTTAATATTATAACTCACAATATTAATAATCAGATCATTCCCATAAAAGAGGGGGCTTTCCGATAAGGACTTCTCCTTATTAGCGTACAATTAGGTGACCAAACCACTTTCCTCGACAGAACTTTCTAGACATTGTAATAATACAAATAATAATATGAATAACTTTGTTGTCTCAATTATTGATTTAATAATATAAAATATTGTGTAGATGATACTGTGACAATAATTGAATCAATAATGTGAGATACTATGAAGTAATTACAGTTGCAATAATTTAGTAAAAGTGAGTGACTTCTCACGTAAGCATCAATAATCAAAGATATTATACAATACCGTGTGCTTGTAAGGTTTTGTGAAGATCAAAGTAGTAATCAAATTGCAAAATTAGCAGAAGCAAAATAAAATCAGATTTTAAAATTTACCTAGATCATCCTTTATGCATATTATTAATTAAAATGAAGAATAAAAAGTTATGGAATCATGCCCTTATAGATACGAGCTTCCACAAGTACGAGTACAACTCCTACTTCTCCGCGATCTCCTTGAATCTCTGGGAAGATTCATTCCTTTGATCAATATTAGCCACCCAAGTGCGTGGCCTCTAGAGGTGATCCACCAAGGAAGAAGAATATTCAAGAAGAATGGTGTATTGACTCAAACCCTAGTTTTTCCTATCTCTATAGAAAAAGGAGGCGTACTCTCTAACTATTGGAATTACGTATATCTATTTTATATATGATATAAGACTCCTCTTATAAAGATATCAGGTAACCATATTTAATTAAAATAAGGTATTATTTATTTAATTAAATTCATTTAAGTAATTGGGCTCCCTAATCTTATTAGGGATAATTAATTAAACTCCTTTAACTAATTTTGCCTCAAAATCCTATTACGTATATTTGAGAGTACTTATATTAAATTAATTCCTAAACTCTTTTAGAAATTAAAATAATATTAATTGTAATAATATTAATAAGACTCCTCTTATTAATTTATATTTAATATTTTCAAAATATTAAATTAATAAGTATTAAGCTATTTAATTTATTATATCACCATAGATTAAATTAAATATACTTAACATATTATTACGATTATGTTATTAATTTCTTAAATAATTATTCTTCCTTTTATGGTGTGACCATTTAGGTTCTCCATATTAAACCGATTGTGGATAAATCTATTTGAACAATTATAATCTTATTTAAATAAATAAATTAAACAATTAATTTATTTAAATAAATAATATTTATTCTACAATAAGGATAAGCCTCCCTAGCGATCAATGACTTTCTAGATAATATAAATTTTAACATTAATCATAAAAGAACCTCTGATTAAATAGTTACCGTATAATTTAATCCTTCCACCATACAATGTCCCAATTAAATATAAGACATGGAATTGCTGTCAAGTCATATTTAATTTAATTATATGTATTTCAATTCCTAAATGCACAATTCCTAATGAATGAAAATTAGAAACTACTTTCTAATTTCATACCACCTTGGCCAAGGATTCCTAGGTTGCCATTTATCGAATCACATATGACATTTCTCTTCTTTTACTAGAAGTGGCAGATTCTTTATTGATCATTCATTATCTCCATATATAACTTATTACACCCAAGCATACCCTTTGATGTACTCTAAGACTCTTAAGGAATAAGTCAAAGTGTAATTCATTATATATAAGATACTATGATGATCTCAAGTCTAAGGATCATTTGTACTACTATCACTACAGAAATTCCTATTGACATGCAAGTAAAACTCCATTAGGTATTCCTTAGCGATTCATGTTCAGTGAAATTATTCTCTAATAAGTACCAACATACTTGTTTTAGTATCTCCACACAAATGATCATTAGATCAATTATCCTCATCCAATGAGCAAGCAACGTGCGTACCAATCTATTCAGATTCACTAATCCCCTTTTTAGTAATCCATTGATTGGGAATATTTTAGTTTTAAGCTATCTAAGAATTTAGATCTCATCATGATTTTAAAAGCATTGCTTATAACTATGATTTTATCACATATTAAAACATCACAATATAGATAATTAAATGCCTTTAATAAATAATATTTTTATTAATAAATAAATAAGATTGATTACAAATTATATGCTTTATCATCATACATGATTGGCTTGTATGCATACTACATTTAATATCCCATTTGCACTAAAGCCAATTGTCGTGGTATCTCATACCCATCTTCTCTAAGTGACGATCGAACTGTTGTTGTGTTAACGCTTTAGTAAATAGATCTGAAATATTATCTTGAGAGTCCACATGCTCCAGGGTGACGTCTCTCTTTCAATGATCTCTCTAATCAAATGAAACCGCCGCAACACGTGTTTGGATTTCTAATGAGACCTGGTTTCCTTAGCCTACGCAACAGCTCTGGTGTTGTCACATAATAACGGTACTGGTCCTATAATGCTAGGAACCACACCAAGTTCGGTAATGAACTTCTTCATCCAAACAGCTTCACTTGCAACTATGTACTCTGCCTCTATCACTGAATAAACAACTGTTTGCTGTTTGGAACTCTTCCAACTCACTATGCTACCGTTTAAGGTAAACACGTACCCTGAAATGGATTTACTGTCATCTTGGTCCATTTGAAAACTTGAGTTAGTGAAGCCCTCTAGTTTCAATTCAAACCCACCATAGACAAGAAATACATCCTTAGTTCTTCTTAAGTACTTTAGGATATTTTTTTACTGCCTTCCAGTGTTCTTCTCCCAGATTCGACTGATATCTGCATGTTACACTAAGTTCATGAGCGACATCTGGTCTAGTACATATCACACCATATATGATAGATCCTATTGCTGAAGTATAAGGAATCTTAATCATACGGTCTCTCTCTTCAGGTGACTTTGGGGCCTATTTCTTGGAGAGATGTACTCCATGGTTCATCGGCATGAGACCCTTTTGAATATTCCATGCTAAACTTCTTTAGCATCGAGTCAATGTATGTTCCTTGGGATAAACCAAGCATCCTTTTAGATCTATCTCTATAGATCTGTATATCCAAAATATAGGATGTTTCTCCCAAGTCCTTCATGGAGAAGTGTTTAGATAACAATATTTTAATTGATTGTAGCATATGAATATCATTCCCTATCAGTAATATATCATCAACATATAATACAAGGAATGAAACAGCGCTCCCACTAACCTTCTTTTACACACATGGTTCATCCTCATTTATTATAAATCAAACTCTTTGATTGTCTCATCAAAATAGATGTTCCACCTAGGAGAAGCTTGCTTCAATCCATAAATGGATTGTTGTAGCTTATTGAATTTATTTGTTCCAAACTTTGAAACAAATCCCTCTGGTTGTGTCATATACACATCCTCCTCAAGTTTCCCATTGAAAAAGGCCATTTTCACGTCCATCTGCTAGATTTCGTAGTCATGGTAAGCTGCAATTGCAAGCAAAATTTGAATGGATTTGAGCATCGCTACTGGTGAGAATATTTTGTCATAGTCAACTCCTTGTCTTTGTTTGAAACCTTTTGTGACTAGTCGGGCCTTATAAGTCTCTACCTTGCCGTCAGCTATAGTCTTTCTTTTAAAGACCCATTTACACCCAATAGGCTTAATGCCTTTAGGTGGTGAAACCAAAGTCCATACTTAGTTTTTATATATAGAGTCCATCTCGGATTTCATGGCTTCTTGCCACTTCTCTGAGTCTTTACTACTCATAGCCTGTTCGTAATTCAATTGATCATTATCATTTATGATGCGTACCTCATCGTCATCCTCTATGACAAGTTCATACCTATCAGGTATCTTCGGTACTCTTCCAGATTTATGAATAGGGTGTGGTACCTGACTTTGATCTGTAGTATTTTGTGGTTCTTGAACCTCTTCAAGATATATCTTACTCCCACTGACCCATTCAAGGATAAACTTCTTTTCTAAGAAGGTAGCATGTTTCGCAACAAACACCTTTTGAGCAGTTGGATGATAGAAATAATACCCCGATGTTTCTTTATGGTAACCCACAAATATACATTTGTCAGATCTAGTCTATAGCTTATCGTTTTCAAACTTTTTGACATAAGCTAGACAACCCCATGTCTTAACATGCTTAAGATTTATTTTCCTCCCTGTCCATAACTCATATGGGGACTTGGGGATGAATTTTATAGGTACCTTGTTAAGTAGGTATGCAGCCAATTCTAGGGCATATCCCCAGAAGGAAAGTGGAAGGTTGGTAAAGCTCATTATGGATCGAACCATGTCCAACAATGTTCAATTTCTCCTTTCAGATAAACCATTCATTGGCAGCGTCCCTAGTGGATTCCATTGTGAGATTATACCAATTTTTTTGAGACAATTGAGAAACTTACCGCTTAAGAATTCACCACCTTGATCTGATTGAAGAATCTTAATACTTTTGCCCATTTGTTTCTCTACTTCACTTCTGAACTCTTTGAAATTTTCAAATGATTCAGATTTATATTTTATTAAATACATATATCCAAATCTTGAGTGATCATCGATGAATATAATAAAATAAGAATACCCTCCTCGTGTATTCGTTGTCACAGGTACACATACATCTGTGTGTACCAATGCTAACAACTCTGTAACTCTTTCTCCTTTTTCCACTAAAAGAAGATTTAGTCATTTTTCCCATGAGACAAGATTCACAAGTTAGATATGATTTATAATTAACATCATATCTTTTCCTTTTCTTAGTTTATTCAATTTGAAGTATATTTTCATGCAAGTCAAGTATATAAAGTCCATTTCGCAAATTATCAACACCATATAAAACATTATCATTATAAATATAACAACTGTTGTTCTTTATTATAATGTTAAAACCATCCATATCCAATACAGAGATAGAAATAATGTTTTTAATGATATTTGGAACAAAATAACAATTATTTAAATAAATGAACTTGCCCATAAGCAGTGCTAAACAATAAGTCCCTACATCTAATGTAGCAACCTTTGCCCTATTTCCCACTCGTAGGACAACCTCATCCTTACTTAGCTTTTTACTTCTGACCAGTCCCTGCATATTATTACATATGTGAGAACCACAGCTAGTATCCAATACCCATATAGAAGATTGACTTTCTAAAAAATTAGTTTCAATCATAAACAAACCTTGATCAGGATTTGAAGCTTCTATAAGCTTCTTCTGCTTGTGTTCCGCAAGATAATCAATGTAGTTCCTCTTCTAGTGACCCGGCTTGTTGCTTTCCTTTACTAGTTGGACCAGGTTTCTTTTGATCCTTCACTTTCTCCTTTCCCATAGCCTTCTTGGATTTCTTCTTTTCAGAAAATACCTTGGGCCTCTTCCTATTCTTGGAAGAATCATCCATCAGTAAGACATGGTTCTTCTTGGATGTGAAGTGACCTTCAGCAGTTTTCAACATGTTAAGTAACTCAGGAAAGCTGACGTCCAACTTATTCATGTGAAAATTCATAACAAATTATGAGAAGGTGTTAGGGAGTGACAGCAAGATCAAATCTTAACTCAACTCCCCATCCATGACGAACCCAAGCTGTCCAAGACCTTCAATCAGATTGATCATCTTTAGGATATGAGTCTCAAATGTAGTGCCCTCAGTCATCCGAGATCAGAAGAGCTCCTTAGATATTTCATATCTAGCAGTCCTACTTTGCTCACCATACAGTTCTTGCAGGTGCAGCAATATAGTAGGAGCATCTATGGTTTCATGCTGACGCTGAAGCTTGTTACTCATAGATGCGAGCATGATGCATTGAGCCATAGATGTATCATCTTGCCACTATTTAAAAGTAGCAATCTCTTCCTCAGAGGCTGTCTCTGCAACTTTTACAGGTACGGGCGAATTTAGGACATAAGAAATATTTTCAACAGTGAGAACAATTCTCAGATTCCTTAACCAGTCCGTGTAATTCAGTTCGGTCAGTTTGTTAGTGTGACACCCCCAAATCCGGGTACTTCATTTCCACCAGATTTGGTGTTCTCTTGATAAAAACATGCATATCTAACTACCCAAACATAATAAAGTTTAATAATAAACCTTCCCATTAAAGGGTTACATCAATAAATCCAACAAAATCTCCCAGGTTATCTAAATTTTAATTACAAACATCATATGCGAAAAATTAAATAAATACATCATCAAATTAAAATAAAGTTCAACATCTTTACAAGTCTTCAAAACTTGCTTATCTTCCATTTCCCTCTACTAGTTATAGGTTCATCAACCTTCTCGACTTTAGCTGTAATATTTATATAAGCAAGAGTGAGCAAACAAAGCTCACTTAAAATGACAATAAATAAATATCATATCAATTGCCAAATGAATAAGCTCAATAGAAAATGAATAAGGTATTTCATCAATTATAATAATTAGGAACAAAATCTAAAATATATAAATGAGGGTCAAAAGACCACGAACTATGTCCATAGTTATAAGTATTCTTTCAACTGAAACTTTAATAGCCGTAAGACTATAGGGACTCCTCGTACTTAGGGGGATCAGCCCTTCGTATAATGTATTGTGCACAAACATTTCAACGCTATGCGTAAATTATCTCCTAATAATAGAGTTATTCATCTCAGCATTTAGAATATGAGTCCGCACTAAAGTAAGTTTGGTTTCGATAAGTTTCAAATTAATTTATAGTTTAACGAACATCAACTAAGGATTAGTTGAATAAAAGTTCACAATGTTATGCTTCAGAATAAATCATAATTGAATCAATATTGTACACTAAGGCCATGCTTTAGGAATAATCTAGGAGCATAAACATTGAATAATTATAACATACCTTGCTTGAAAAATATTAAGCCAAGGTTATTTAGAATTGAGTTCTAAGCATGCATAACAAATAGTAAATTGAACGATAAAACTTGTTCAACATTAGTATATCAGGATATATAAACTAGCATGCTAAATAACAAGTTAAAGACAAGAATAACTTGTTCAATATCAGAATAGGGTTTAGAAAACTTGCATCATCATAAATAAACTAGATACAAGAAACTTGATCAACGAAAATGTAGAGTTAGGGCACTTTCCTTGTTTGTAGGCTAAACCGTAATAATTTGATTCACAATGTCCTAATCATATATCATTAGGATACAATTAGACACTATAGATACATGTATACCAATAAGTACCTATTTCATGTATGTCTTAATTTTGAACCACATAATCAAGTTACATAAATAAAATAATAATATCACTCGTTAAGTATTAATAATATGCTCATTCATAGCATTATAATACCATACTAACACAATGACATTTTTAACAGATATAATATCACATTATATTAGCATTTATAGAAATTGCGTAAAAGAAAACTCATTCTTGGCCCTACTACTAACTTATTGCGTTATGACGCCGCCAGTGTCTGCATCATGGCGGCGTTACAGTGTGATAAGAGGGATAATATATTCTAAGTGAAAAGCCTTGAGCCATGAAATTTGTATTAATGCTTGTTGAAAATCGAGCTTTGACTTTAACTTTGGCGCTGAGGCTTCGAACTTGAAGAACAGAACAAAGCTAAATTCTGTTTATTTAACAGCTAATTTAACATGTATAACTTATGGAATTTACACATAACCTTTACACATCATACATATACCAATTTAAAAATAATTAAACAACAATTATAGAGAAATTAAATCCTTGAATACCATGTTTTAAACCAAAACTCTATTTTTGACATTTATTTAACACAGTGAACACAGTAACCAGAATTATACACCAAATTGATTCCTTTGAACTACTTTCTTTTTATTTCTTAACAAATTAGCATATTTAAGGTTCAATTTCACAATTAGCTCAAAATCAAATATAAATTTTTATACCCATACCAGTCATGTTCATACGTATACTCACTGTAAAGCCAATTCCTTTCTTGCAAACGTTTAACATATAATTACATATATATATATATATATATATGTGTGTGTGTGTGTGTGTGTGTGTGTGCTAGTTATAACATTACAATTATAATTACACATAATTTCACAACCAATTATAAAAACATTATTTACAGAAAGTTTTGAAGAAACTTCATACTATAGTCAAGAACACAGAACACAGAGAACTATGTCGTGAAGCATATATATATATATATATATATATATATATATATATATATATATAATAATATTACAGTTATGGGAAAAATACCTTTTTATTGCTTTAAAAATCCTTGCTAACCACTGAGAATCGCTTGAAAACTCAGAACTTTCTATCAATTTCACTCTGAAACCTTCTTTTCCTTTTCTCTGTAACTTTCTTCTTAGGCTTAGGTTTAAACCTGTGACACCCCCAAATCCGGGTACTTCAATTCCATGGGATTTGGTGTTCACTGTATAAATATCATCTATCTATCTACCCATAATAAATGCAAACCATGCAATAGATAGAAATAATAATAAATCTCCCTTTATGGGGTTACATCAACTACATAATAAATACAATCCCGAGTTACTCTAACCTTAAACATCTGTCTTGGAATCATAAACAATTAAGTCTTAAACAACATCATTAACTTAAGTCTAACCTAAATACATCATCAAATAAAATAATAAGTCTTCAACACTTGCTAACTTTGCCCTTGCCTTTACTAGTGGAAGGTTCGTCAGTTCTTTCGTTCTTAACTGCAATGTTATTATTAAGCAAGAGTGAGCACTAATGCCCACAAGTATAATAATGAAATAACAGTATAATAACATGCAAGTAAATCAAAGACATCTGAATAAAAGCTCAACTTTTGAATCAAGAATGAATAACAAGAAACAAAAGAATTCTGAGGGTCATAAGACCTTGAACTATGTCCTAGGTTATCAAGGGTTATACTTGAAACCTTTATCACGTAAGACTATGGACCTTTCTACTGCATACTTAGGGGGATCGACCCTTAACAACATCACATGCACAATATCTTAACGCTAACGCATAAGTAAATCCCTTTGCAGGGTTGTTCATCTCAGTTTGACATTCGAGTCCGCGCCAAAGGAAGTTTGGTTTGGACAATTCATCAAGGGTTTGGAAATTTAGAACGCTCATCAACTATGGACTAGTCAAATCAATAAGGGTTCGCTAGTCTAATAAGGTTCAATAATAATGATATTCAAATTGAATAATAATCTCAGGAAGTATACAATAGGACAATTATTGTATAACCTGATCATGCTTTGAAAAGATAATCAATCTTTAATATAACATTTGAACATGAATAATAATAATTATAATTTACTCGAGGTAATTAATAAAAACTTGAACAATAATGACAAGTAGGGTTAGAAAACTTGCCTGTCGTATGTGGGCTAAACGATTACTACTTAGCTCACCACAAATCCTACACACAAATACCATAAGTATTCACGACATTCATTAGTTATATTTTCACTTAATTATTTAATATAAACTCCACTTTATTTAACACATCATTACCCTTCTAATTTAATTACTTAATTAAATTAGAATATTTTCATTCTCTTACTATTATTACACTTTCGAATAAATTATTTCATAATAATTTCCATCGAATATTTAATTTATTCCATAATATCTCAATTAAAATATTTAATTTATTTTATAAATATTTTAATAATAATTTTCATCGAATATTTATTTTATTCCATAATATCTCAATTAAAATATTTAATTTATTTTATAAATATTTTAATAATAATTTTCATCGAATATTTATTTTATTCCATAATATCTCAATTAAAATATTTAATTTATTTTATAAATATTTTAATAATAATTTTCATCGAATATTTATTTATTATTATTATTATTATTTTATTTTGACGGGCAAAGTGGTAATTTAGTTTGTTAACGTGGCACGGGGCTGGGTTACCTGAGCTCATTTTGCGGTTTAGTCATAGATTCATAGTCATGAACATAACAAGGCCAAATTAGGCCAAAATCAAGCACACGTAAAATTATACATGAATATGGCCATAACTTCCAATTAGTTATTTTTTACACGAATTTAGACTTACCCAATCAGTGTAATACATATATAATCATTACTTAACCCATCTAGCATGATTTTTAACAAGTTACAACACAATTTGCAAAATCAACACATTTACATTCACTTTGTTTTGATGTTCTTGAAGGTTTTGAAAATAAAACATGAAAATTGTCACTCTGGATTCGTTATAAACACCGAATCCGCTTATTTAAACTTTGGTCTCTTCGTATCAACATGCATAATAATATACGAGTGTAAAATTTAGGGATAACATACAATCAATACATAAAATATCACGCATAAGGCCATAAGGCCAAAACCCATACTCAGTAAATTTTTGAAATAGCAATTCATAGTATTATGAAACTGATGACATGATAATTCACATAATATATATATAATCAAATACGATTTGATACATCTTAAGCTCACATAATCACATACTTTGATAATAAAAACTCTCTACATTAATTTAATAAATATAACACATATAATTAAATTAATCTACCACAATTGATTCAATTAATTATTTAATCTAATAATTAAATCATCAAAAAATATTTATTTAATTCAATAAATATTAAAATTAATTACAAAATTCTCGTTCGTCACAAAACCAAATACACTATACGTAAATTAAACAAAACCAACGAACGATTTACAAACGTCTAAAACCGATGTCTACTAATTGTCCCTATTATATTATCAGTTACCATAATTTAATATATATTATTTATATTTTATTTATATTATTATTATTCAAAATTTATAAAATCAAAAGCCATAAGGCTCTGTTTGGCAAAACTCTTTAAAAATTAAAGACTTAATATCTTTAAGCTTTGTTTGACAAAACTAATTTAAACTCCTTTAATTTATTTCAATAACCCATTTATAGCATAGTTTCATTGTCACCCTTTTATTACCAAATTTAAATTAAAACATTATAATAATCCCTTTATTCCGTGACAACTTTCTAATTAAATTAAATTAGAATATAATCTTATAATAATTAATCTCCTTTACTCATTAATTATTTATTTAACAAATAAATAATTAAATCAAAACAAATTAAACAAATAATTATTCTACAATAAAACACCTCACTTAAATATTTCAATTAAATATTTATATAATTGAATAAATATTTAAAATTACAATTTAAAATTCCAGATTGTTACATCCTTCTCTCCTTACAAGGATTCTGTCCCTAGAATCGTAACTCAAACATATCATTTGTCACATTCTTCCCTCCTTACAAAGATTTTGTCCCCAGAATCGATGACACAAATTAAACAAATAACTCAGGGTAATTGTTCATCATTTCAGCTTCGAGTTCCCACGTAGCCTCTTCGACATTGTGGTTCCTCCATATTACCTTCACGGAAGGTATCACCTTATTCCTGAGCACTTGTTCTTTCACCTGTCGACTATCTAGATAGGAAGCTCTTCCTAAGACATGTCTTTATCGAACTATAATGGTTCATATTCGATCACATGCTTGTAATCAGGTTTATACGGTCGTAATACTGAAACATGAAAAATATTATGAACGTGTTCAAACTCCAGAGATAGAGCTACCTCATAAGCTACTTCTCTTACTCTTCGCAGCACCTTAAAAGGTCCAATAAACCTTGGGCTTAGCTTTCCCTTTTTACCAAAATGGATTTTCCCCTTCCAAGGAAAAACTTTTAAGAACACAAAATTTCCTATGTTGAATTCACGATCTTGTCGGTGTTGATCAACATACTTCTTCTGTCTGTCTTGAGCAGCTACCAATCTTGTCCTGATGAGGTTAACAATCTCAGTAGTTTGCTGCACCAACTCTGGTCCTAATAGTTGACGTTCACCGACTTCATCCAAGCATAATGGAGTTCTTCACTTCCTATCATATAATGCTTCGTAAGGCGGCATGCCCATGCTTGTGTGGTAACTGTTGTTTTAGGCGAATTCCACCAATGGTAAATGTTCATCCCAGCTCCTTTTGAAATCCATGATGCATGCTCTAAGCATATCTTCCAATGTTTGGATTGTTCGTTCTCTTTGGCCATTTGTTTGCGGATGATATGTCGTAATCATTCTCAACTGTGTTCCCATACATTCTTGTAGTCTCTTCCAGAAGTTTGACGTGGATCGTGGATCTCTATCTTACACAATTGATACTAGAACTCCGTGTCTTGAAATGATTTCTTTAACGTACAACTTTGCCAACTGATCAAGATAGAATCTAATCTTTATTGGCAAAAAGTGTGCTGATTTTATCAATCTGTCCACTATTACCCAAATCACATCATATCCTTTCTGAGTAGCTGGAAGACCTACCACAAAATCCATTGTGATATGTTCCCATTTCCACTCTGGTGTTTCCAACAGTTGAAGTAATCTACTCGGCCTTTGATGCTCGGCCTTGACCCTTTGACATGTCAAGCATTTTGCAACACATTCTGCGACATCTCTCTTCATGTTTGGCCACCAAAAGTGTCGTCGTAAATCTTGATACATCTTCGTACTTCCCGGGTGTATCAAATATCTTGAGTTATGAGCTTTGGTTAAGATTTCTTCTTTAATATCTAGTACTACTAGAATCCAGATTCTTCCTTCGAATCTTAGTAGTCCTTCACTATCGATCTTGTATTTCACTTCACTACCCTCAACCACTTTCTCTAGGATTTTTCTACATTCTTCATCTTGTAGTTGAGCATTCTTTACCTTGTCCATCAAAGTTGGACTAACTTCTATTTGGAATAGTCGTTCATCGGCTTCTTTCTGAAATTTTATTTCCAACCCCAGTTTTGTCATTACAGAAATAAGATCCTCCTGAGTGGTTATCAGCATCAACTTTTCCCGACCTTTCCTGCTTAAAGCATCTGCAACCATATTCGCTTTGCCTGGATGATAAAAAATCTCACAATCTTAATATTTTATCAATTCCATCCATCTCCTTTGATGCATGTTTAGATCCTTCTGAGTGAAAATATACTTCAGACTCTTATGGTCTGTGTAGATCTCATATTTCTCTGCATAGAGATAGTGTCTCCATATCTTCAAAGCAAATACCACCGCAACCAACTCTAAATCATGAGTAGGATATCCTTTCTCATAATCCTTTAGTTGTCTTGATACATATGCAATAACTTTATCGTTCTGCATAAGCACACAACCCAATCCTTTATGTGAGGCATCACTATATACCACAAAGTTTCCTGTATTATCTGGTAATGACAACATAGGTGCCACACTTAACTTCTTTTTCAAGTCTTGAAAACTCTCTTCACACTTTTTCGTCCAAACAAATTTTATAGCTTTTCTTGTCAAATTTGATAACGGAGTGGCAATCTTGGAAAAATCCTGGATAAACCGTCTATAATAGCCCGCCAGTCCCAATAAACTCCTCACCTCCGAAGGTGTTCTTGGTTGTTCCTAATTGATTACGGCTTTAACTTTTGATGGATCCACTGAAATCCCATCTTTATCAATCACATGCCCAAGAAATTGTACACGTTCAAGCCATAATTCACACTTAGAGAATTTTGTGTATAACTTTTCCTTTCTTAGTGTCTCCAATGTCAAACATAAATTTTCCATGTGTTCTTTTTGAGATTTGGAATACACCAAAAGGTCATCAATGAATACCACCACAAACTTGTCTAAGAATGGTTTTAACACCCTGTTCATCAAATCCATGAATGCAGTAGGGGCATTGGTCAATTCGAAAGACATCACCAGAAACTAGTAATGTCCATACCGAGTTCTGAATGTCGTCTTTTGTACATCCTCCTTCCTTACTTTCAATTGGTGATACCCACTTCTCAAATCTATTTTTGAGAAGTATCTAGCACCCTTCAATTGATCAAACAAGTTATCTATTCTGGCAATGGATATTCATTCTTAATAGTGACTTTGTTTAATTCCCTATAATCAATGCAAAGACGCATTGACCCATTCTTCTTCTTTATGAATAACATTGGTGCTCCCCACGGTGACACACTCGGCTGAATGTACTTCTTGTCTAACAGCTCTTGCAATTGTACCATCGGTTCCTTCATTTCTACCGGAGCCATCCTGTACCGGGCCTTCGATATCAGACCGGTTTTTGGCGCTAAGTCGATCACGAACTCAATCTCTCGGTCAGGCGGAAGTCCTGGCAAATCCTCCGAAAACACATCTATAAATTCCCTAACCACTGATATCTCTTCCAGTTTCACCCCCTTCCTCTGACTATCGACTATGTAAGCTAAATAACCCACATAGCCTTGATTCAACAAATTCTTGGCCTATATAATCGGCAGACATCTCACATATCTAGGCGATCTGCTACCAAAGAAAACTACCTTTGACGGAGTCATAAGGTTTACACATTTCTTTTGGCAATCAATTATCGCTCCATAATTGAATAGCCAATCCATTCCCAAAATAACATCAAACTCTCCAAGTTTTATTGGAATTAAATCTACCATCATAACATTTCCCTTAATGTTAACCCTATAATTCTTGTATACAAACCTAACAAGAATCACTTCCCTATTCGCAATTTCTATGTTTAAATGAAAATTCAATTCTTCACTAGGTAATCCTAACCTCTTAGCAAATTCATCAGATAGCAGGTATCACCCGAATCAAATAATACATAAGCATCAATATCATTGATTGAGATAATACCTGACACCACATCTTTTGATTGCACTGCATCCTCCACCATCATATTGAAGGTTCTGGCTGTGGGTCTATTGGATGATGTTGGTCCCGCAATGGTCAACGTGCCTCCACTGCTACCTCCCTTGTTTCCCATCATCTCTTTAGCTTTCTTCTTAGGGCACTCACGAGCAAAATGATCCTTTGACTCACACGTGTAGAAAACATTCTTCTTGGGTTGACTGCAATTTGGGGTAATGTGACCCTCCTGGCCACAGTTAATGCATACACGCTTCCCCCTTAAGCATACACCCGCGTGAAAATTCCCGCACGTAACATATGATTCGAACTTCTTCTTCTGCTGATTACCCTGCTGGTTTCTAGAACCCACATTTCCATACCATTTCTTCTTCACATTATTGTTACCATTTCCACTACTCCCACCACTATTCTTACCTTCACTCTCATGCTTCTTCTTTCTTTGTTCTTGATTGTACTTTGTCACAGCCTCACCTCCACCCTCAGTGAGAATTGCCTTCTTAAGCACCGTTGTGAATGTCTTCAGCTGGAACAGGGAGTCCCTACTGTACAACCAAGGTTTTAGTCCCTGCTCAAACCTCCTAGCCTTGCGCTCATCCGTGTTAACTTGATATGGCATAAACCTCGCAAATTCGATAAATTGCGGCATACTCTGATACCATCATTGATCCCTGCTTCAGTTCTAAAAACTGTACCTCCATCTAATTCTTTGAACTCTCTGAGAAATAAATCTAGACGAATATCTCCTTAAACATATCCCATGTCATCACCCCTTGTCCTCCTCGAGTTTTATTAGCTTGCCACCAATAACTAGCCTCTACTTTCAACATGAATGTTGCAAAAGCAATCTTCTGTTCCTCCCCTACCCTAGCTACATCGAACACCTTCTCTATCTCCATGATCCAAATCTGTGCCTCCACTAGATTCATGGACCCATGGAATTCTGGTGGTCCAACCACCTTGAAGTCCTTAAATATCATAGCTTGATTATGCGGTTGATTCTGTAATTCACCAGTCAGTAACGTCACTAGCTGCTGAACTGAATTAGCCCTAACATTGTTGTTATTGGTAGATCCCTTAGGGGTTCTTTATCGGGGTTGACGTCTTAGAGGCATTTTTTGTTAAAATACACTCATTAGACTATTACTCAATTTCTTTAAGTATTTTCTAGTTAAGTAGCATCATCACGTAACGCATAACACCTTGAATAAAATAATAACTTTTATTCGTTCATAATCTTTTAGAAAACATAAGAAAAATAACATCTTTATTGTTTATAATACTTTCCTAAACTACTAAAGTTCCAGGACAACATCATCATCATATTCCATAGGTTACATAACACATGGGATTTACATTTTATTTATCATATCATTAATCGCATATCAGGTACATTCCCTACGATGTCCTACTAAGATACTGTGTAGCCTTACGACGCTCTTCCTCCATAACTCGGAACATTGTTTGGCGATCTAATATGTACGATGGCAGCATCTAGAACTGAATCGGATAACCCATGACCCGATCTTGAGCTCGATTAATCATGGTGTTGAATACTTTATTCATCACTTCCATCTTGATCCTCTTTGCTTGTGCCTCTCTCTGCTATCCTGGCTCGTTGATAAGCTTCTTCGTACGCGTCTTCGGCTCTTTCCCTCTTAGTAGATTCTTCCTTCAGCTTGTTCTTAAGCTCTGCGATTTCCTCTGTCAGTTGCTCGTTTTCTCCTTCGGTGTGGATCAGCTTCTGTTCGACATTACTCAAGCGTTCATCTCGATCCTGGATCTCGTTCTCCTTCTGCGCCATTGCAAACTTCTATTCAGCTACTATCTCTTGCAACTCCTCGACGATATCTTGAAGTTCCACATTGCGGTCGTATACTTCGTCGTACATACGAGAGGCAATCAAGTTAAGTGGAAGCTCTTCTTCCTCATCATCCTCATCCTCATTCGACTGTGGCAGCTCAATAGGGTCCTCCTCGTCCATCTCTATCTCATCATCCTCATCAGGTAAACCCTCCTGCTCAACCACTGTGACCAACAAAGATGTTTCCCGTGGCAGTAATTGTTCCCAAACCACCTGAATATCTCGATGCTCCTCCTCTCTAGGTATCTGGGATCCTTCCTCCCTAGCCTGACTAGATTCTCCTACATTAGCCATCCTGACAACAAAATTTTTAAGTTTTAATTACTAATCATTACTACTTGACAATCACGAGCACATAAGTTGTAATCACATAAGAACATAAGTGTTTTATTATTTCATTCTTTAAACTCGATAAGAGTTTATCACCAGTATCTTTTCAAAGGTTACTTCCTAAGGCTTTTTCCCACCTAAGGTTCATAACCTAAGGCTTTGATACCAACTTGTGACACTCCCAAATCCGAGTACTTCATTTCCACCAGATTTGGTGTTCACTTGATAAAAACATGCATATCTAACTACCCAAGCATAATAAAGTTTAATAATAGACCTTCCCATTAAAGGGTTGCATCAATAAATCCAACAAAATCTCCCAGGTTATCTAAATTTTAATTACAAACATCATATGCGAAAAATTAAATAAATACATCATCAAATTAAAATAAAGTTCAACATTTTTAAAAGTCTTTACAAGTCTTGCTTATCTTTATCTTTTCCCTCTCTTAGTTATAGGTTCATCAACCTTCTCGACTTTAGCTGTAATGGTTATATAAGCAAGAGTGAGAAAACAAAGCTCACTTAAAATGACAATGAATAAATATCATATCAATTGCCAAATGAATAGGCTCAATAAAAAATGAATAAGGTATTTCATCAATTATAATAATCAGGAACACAACCTAAAATATATAAATGAGGGTCAAAAGACCACGAACTATGTCCATAGTTATAAGTATTCTTTCAACTTAATCTTTAATAGTAGTAAGACTATAAGGACTCCTCGTACTTAGTGGGATTAGCCCTTCGTACAATGTATTGTGCACAAACATTTCAACGTTATGCGTAAATTATCCCCTAATAGTAGAGTTGTTCATCTCGGCATTTAGAATACGAGTCCGCACCAAAGTAAGTTTGGTTTCGACAAGTTTCAAGGTAAATTTAGAGTTTAACGAACATCAACTAAGGATTAGTTGAATAAAAGTTCACTATGTTATGCTATGGAATAAATCATAACTGAATCAATATTGTACACTAAGGCCATGCTTTAGGAATTATCTAGGAGCATAAACATTGAATAATTATAACATACCTTGCTTGAACAATATTAAGCCAAGGTTATTTAGAATTTAGTTCTAAGCATGCATAACAAATAGTAAATTGAACGATAAAACTTGTTCAACATTAGTATATCAGGATATATAAACTTTCATGCTAAATAACAAGTTAAAGACAAGAATAACTGTCTCAATATCAGAATAGGGTTTAGAAAACTTGCATCATCATAAATAAACTAGATACATGAAACTTGCTCAACGAAAATGTAGAGTTAGGGCACGTGCCTTGTGTGTAGGCTAAACCATAATAATTTGATTCACAATATCCTAATCATATATCATTAGGATACAATTAGTCACTATTGATACATGTATACCAATAAGTACCTATTTCATGTATGTCTTAATTTTGAACCACATAATCAAGTTACATGAATAAAATAATAATATCACTCGTTAAGTATTAATAATATGCTCATTCATAGCATTATAATACCATACTAACACAATGACATTTTTAACAGATTTAATATCACATTATATTAGCATTTATAGAAATTGCGTAAAAGAAAACTCATTCTTGGCCCTACTACTAACTAACAAGGCTATATTTCCACACAAGATGCACTGTGGGTAGCGTTATAAAGAAGTGGTATTCTTGTATTGCTAAAAGCGCAGTACAGGCACTTTGTGACCGAAAATCGAGCTTTGACTTTAACTTTGGCGCTGAGGCTCCGAACTTGAAGAACAGGACAAAGATAAATTCTGTTTATTTAGCAGCTAATTTAACATGTATAACTTACGGAAATTTACACATAACCTTTACCCATCATACACATATTAATTTAAAAACAATTAAACAACAATTTTAGAGAAATTAAATCCTTGAATACCATGTTTTAAACCAAAACTTTATTTTTGACATTTATTTAACACAGTGAACACGGTAACCACAATTATACACCAAATTGATTCCTATGAACTGCTTTCTTTTTATTTCTTAACAAATTAGCATATATTAAGGTTCAATTTCACAATTAGCTAAAAATCAAATATAAATTTTTATACCCATACTAGTCATGTTCATACGTATACTCACTGTAAAGCCAATTCATTTCTTGCAAACGTAATTTAGCATATAATATATATATATATATATATATATATATATATATATATATATATATATGTGTGTGTGTGTGTGTGTGTGTGTGTGTGTGTACACACACACATATATATATGTACTGTATAGTTATAACATTACAATTAGAATTACACATAATTTCACAACCAATTATAAAAACATGGTTTACAGAAAGTTTTGAAGAAACTTCATACTATAGTAAAGAACACAGAACACAAAGAACTATGTCGTAAAACACACACACACACACACACACACACATATATATATATATATATATATATATATATATTAAGGTTATGGAAAAAATACATTTTTGTTGCTTTAGAAATCCTTGATAACCACTAAGAATCGCTTGAAAACTCAGAAGTTTCTCTCAATTTCTCTCTGAAACCTTCTTTTCCTTTTCTCTATAACTTTCTACTTAGGTTTAGGTTTAAACCAAATACACTATACGTAAATTAAACAAAACCAATGCACGATATAAAAATGTCTAAAACCGACGTATACTAATTGTCCCTATTAAATTATCAGTTACCATAATTTAATATATATTATTTATATTATTATAATTCAAAATTTAAAAAATCAAAAGTCATAAGGCTCCGTTTGGCAAAACTCTTTAAAAATTAAAGACTTAATAGCTTTAAGCCTTGTTTGGCAAAAGTAATTTAAACTCCTTTAATTTATTTTAATAACCCATTTATAGCATTGTTTATTGTCACCCTATTATTACCAAATTTAAATTTAAACATTATAACAATCCCTTTATTCCTTGTCAACTTTCTAATTAAATGAAATTAGAATATAATCTCATAATAATTATTTTTCTTCACTCAATAATTATTTATTGAACAAATAAATAATTAAATCAAAACAAATTAAACAAATATTTATTATACAATAAAACACCTCACTTAAATATTTCAATTAAATATTTATATAATTCAATAAATATTTAAAATTACAATTTAAAATTCCAGATTGTTAAAGTTAGCATCAAGTATGCTATGCTATGAAATTAGTGAATGTGACATTTTCAAAATTATGCATGTAAAAAGTCAATATTTTAGCAAACATTCATTTAATTAATTACCAAAATAAATGAGGTCTTATTTTATATTGGTATCTCCCACTATTTTCTTCAAATTATATTACCCTTATTTATATAGTTCAGCAAAATCTAATTAAAGTTTTTGCTAGTGAGAATAAGGATCCCATTTCAAATATATATAGCCTTGTGGTGACACAACAAACTATATATAAATAAATAGGTAGATAACTTTTTGTCAATTACAACATCATATAACTCCTTATGTTTTGCCTCTTGGATTATTTTGATCAAGTAGTGGCAAATCCGAATCAAAATTATCTAAGTTAAGTCTAACCTAACACTTCCATATAGTCAAAAAAGAAAAATATTGTCCTTGTGGTGACACAACAAAATAATATTGTTCAATTTTCTTTATAAGCATCAAATGTGATAAATTAACATTTATACTTGCCTTGTGGTGACACAACAAACTCATATTAAATATTTAATACTCTATTAATTTTGTCATGCTAAAAGGCGGCGTTTAATATTCTAAATATCTTTGAACGCTTAAGACTTAATATATAAAAACTTTGAAGGATTTGTTATTATTTGTCTCATCTTGTTTAGCGCGCATGCAAATATATATATATATATATATATATATATATATATATCTATATATATTATTAAACATGCTAAGCATGTTTGCATAATATATATATATATATATATAATACTAGCATGCACATATAGAATACTATATTCTACCCGGATTGATTATGAACTTTTATTCTAGTTTGGTTCACTAAAGCCACCAAGTGAACCAAAAGGTCAAACCCTAGGGGTGCAAGAATAAACATTTAGATATACCTATTACATTTAAACCCAGGCTCCATTACAAACGGGTCTTCAAGTGGTCCTTACTCTTGATCTCGGTTCTTTGAGAAATTCTAACTAATCCTATTACATAAACTATTTAATTTAAATAGAAACCTTTATCAGCAGTCAAGGAGAAGTACATAGGAGAGAGATAAAATTTACATCAAGAAGAAAACCATAAAAGACGAGGTACGCAAACCCCATTTAATAAAACCCATTCATTCAAGCATCTAACCAAAATAAATTCAATCAAATTGGTCCATAGTCCACAATCAATCCCATTTATTATCATACATATCATCATATGTATCAATAAATAAAATCATTCCATATATATATGAATATCATTTAATGGGCATTTTTAAATTGTATGAAATCTAATTGTAAGATTAAAATAAATTGTAGACACTCGAAATTTCCTATTACTAACTATGCAGGAGGGCAAAAGCATCTTTTTCACACTCCAAAGATAACTCTGTAAGACCTCAACATCAAATCCAACCCCGAGAGAGTTAATCCCAACCCCGGAGATAACCACGGGAAAGTAAGTTCTAACCCCGGAGATAACCCCAGGTGATCAAGTGCAATACTTGGAGTAAACCCTGGGAGGTCAAGCCAACCTCAGAGATAACCCCGAGGACATTTAGAGTCAACACCATGAAAATCTCAGAGACAACCCTGAGAAAAGACTGCTATAACTGTGCCAAAACCGGAGATAACCCCGGGAGGGGCAAAATGGTCATTTTGTCAACTCAAATTCCACTCAAATCAAATACATTCATTTTAAATCAAATTACTTCAAAAGAAGTCCCACAAGAACCATATCTTATTTTTCGAGCGCAAACTACACAAAACCGCTCAACGGACTGCCTGACGAAAACCCAGAAATGCCATTTCAGTCATAGACCCATATTTCTATAGTTAAAAAAGGGCAAATCCTATATCATTGCATAGCTCTTAGAAAGAGCTTTCCAGAATGGTATGACACGCTTCCATCGGACTCCCAAATTGAAAGTTATTAAGGTTCGAGCGAATAGTGCGTTGTTCGAGTGCACGTACTTTGAGACGGGGGGGCCCACACTGCCCGGGCCAGCCCGGGTAGCCACAGGTAAACCAGAGGTAGGTAAACCTGTGCCTCCCCCATCTATAAATAGAGGGCTTGGGGTGGCCATTTTGAGAAGAAAAAAGGCGAGGAAGCCCTGTCCATTTTGCTCTGTACACACTATAAACTGAGTGCTTTCAAATTTTAAACACTTGTGAGCTTATATTATGCTATATTTTACCGCTAGAAACCGAGTGTTCATTCGATTAAAGCCATTTGAAGTCTTCTTGGCAGCCCACTATAGGACTTCTTAAATTTCTTAAAGCCTTTCTCCACTTTTTGTACACACAATTATTCACGTTGAGAGTCGTGTTGTGTGCATATGCCCGATATATATATATATATATATATATATATATATATATATATATATATATATATATATATATATATATATATATATAAACTATTATCGAGCTCTGCATTCTATGAGCTTGGTTTTATATCCTGGGCGTTCTTTCGCTTTTATATATATATATATATATATATATATATATATATATATATATATATATATTTTACATTTACAAATGGCTAGTTTACTTATGGCTTTTATTTATTTATTTAAATTTATGTCGGGCCTAGTGTTTTACTCGTGTTCTTTTCTTTGCTTTATTTACATTTTTCCTTTATGGAGTTTACTTCGTGACGGTTGATCATTTCAATAAATATATTTACCGCTTTTATATATTTACATTCATCCCACACTGGAGTTTACTTAAGTATAGATTGATCGTCTTTATATATATATATATATATATATATATATATATATATATATATATATTTTACACTTTTATATATATTTAAATCTCTAATCCCCATGAAGTTTACTCCGTGGTGGTTGATTATTCATATATATATATATATATATATATATATATATATATATATATATATATATATATATATATATATATATATATATATATAGCTTTTATATATATAATCGCTTACAACTTTCATACAAACTATAACATCATGTGAGCCTAGGAATCATGTGATCACAGATTCAGTCTTCTGAATCCAGATTTGGATCCCATGATGGACATTTTTAGCTGTAACTGGCTTGTAAATTATTCACGATTTTTTAATTTCCTTAGATGACTCTCATGCCCACAAGGAGTTCGGCACTGCTATGTATATTATTTTCTCGAAGATGCCTCGCATCTCGAAAATAAAAGAAATTAAGCCGAACACATAATAAAATGGAAGTATGAAAGGCCTCAATTATTATTGAGCATAAAGGTTTGAAAAACCTCTTTTATAAAATATCACTGCTATATCTTGTTAAAACTGAACTTTTATACAAAATTCAAACCCTTTGTATATAGGTGCAAATGAGGCATAGCACTACTTCCAGATAAATTATACATTGACCTACAAACACACACACACACACACATTCAAATAACAGTTTAATTTAAAAGTGGCGGTCACCATAGTTACACGGATGTCGGGGGATGCCTAACACCTTCCCTCCGCATAATCAAGCCCCTGGACCCTAACGAATCTTGGTTTCACAAGACCTGTTAAGCAGTGTCACGTCACTAGATCAATGTGCAAACCTTTTCTTGGTTGAGTTGGTGCAACCATTTAAAAATATCAATTGGCAACTCTTACAGTCCAATCGTCGACATATACAAGTCGGACCTTTTCACAACATGTTTTTTCAAACAAATCTCACCTAACATGAGAACACCAAAAGACAAGAACAGAAAAGGGACAGTAAGAATCCCGACGTCGACAGGTGGCGACTCTGCTGGGGATTTCCAATAAGTGGGCTTAAGCCGCTACTACAAACATTTCAAACTGTTATACGCTTGTGTGTGGATGTTACATTTACATTTGAATGAATGTGTACGAATGCATTTACTTACTGCACTTAGTTCTTCGCACTGTATCTACTTATGATATTAAAGTGCTTCGCACATGTCATCATATCCATAAACGGTGAGACACGTTGTATGTGAATGTATGTTGTGTGGTCCCTCCACCAGGAGGCTATCTTGTCGGTGTTTGATTACTAGACTCGTAGGGAGACTAATTCCAATGATACTCAGGAAAGGCACCACCCATATTCGCTCATGTTGAAAGACCGGATTAACTTCCCGTCGAGTAAATTTTGATGATCTGGGAACCTTCATGCCAAAAAACCGCGAGAGTAACCTAAGATAGGTCAGCCTCTGATAAACCAAACGTGGAGGGAAGTCTCTTCATACCTTCCCTTTTCAATTACTTGTAATTTCATTTCCATATCAATCTCAATGTAATGTAAAGTATAAAGGAATATGTGTACATGCATTCCCTTTCATATCAAAAGGTGTTATGCTACTTTGTCATATAAACAATTGACATCCGTTTTGCAGGATAATACTCCTAAAATGGACACATTACATAGCATGCAACCTTTCTATATTCCCTAAGACTAAACTACATAAGTCTTTTTGTAGGGAAGCAATTGGTCATGTTTCCCGTTCAAAGTCCAAAAAGGCATTAAGCCCACGGTTAGACATGGCTACAAAATGACCCACCTAATCCTACTCCTATCTCTTGAGAGGAATTCGAAGGATTAAGGAATCAGATAGCAGAATTGGCTGTCTTTCTAAAAGAATAAAGTAAAAACACTCAGAGCCAGACAATGCCTACTCAATCAGAGTCATTTACTCAAGGGGCCAGTCAGGGTATTGACAAAAAAGATGGAAACCCAGATACCTGAACCCCATTCCAATAAAGAAACCAACAAAACCCCTAAAATTACAAAACTCAGGGATGATCGAGAAACTGGGGATATAAGAAAGAAAGTCCAACAAATAGAGGAAACCATCCGGTCAATCAAAGGGACTAGAAACTATGGAAGTGTCACCTATTCAGATCTCTGCATATTCCTAGGGGCTCGATATCCTGAAAAATTCAAAGTCCTTGAGTTTGAAAAGTACAATGGGGCAGGAGATCCCTATACGCACCTAAAAGTATACATTGGCGAGCTATGGTCTTATGTTGAAGATGAAAGCCTCAGAATGCAACTTTTCTAAAAGAGTCCCACTGGAGAGGCTAAAGCCTGGTATGCCCGCCTTGACAATGCCAAAATCCACAACTAGGTTGAATTGGCCCACACCTTTCTCAATTAATATAGTTTTCAGTCATAAATGGCACCAGATCGATACCAAGTGACTAAAGTCAAAAAACAAAGTACTGAGTCTTTTCGAGAATATGCCCAAAGATGGAGACATCTAGCAGCACAAGTCATTCCATCAATGATAGAAACTGAGATGGTAATGACATTTATTGATATCCAAGAGGCTCTTTACTATGAGAGGATCCTAGCAGGTATAGGAAAGCCATTCTTAGAAATGATAAAACACGGCGAAATGGCAAAGATTGGCCTGAAGGCAAGCAAGATTAAAGACTTCACTGCCTTAGAAGCAGTCGCCAAGAATATACAGACTGGCAAATATGCGAGCGATCCCAAGGGGGTACCCGATAAAGGTACTGAAGATGAATCCCTTGTTGTATAAGGGCAAGCTAGGAGACCAACCTACAGTCCCTCCATTTGGAAAAAGCAAGAAAATCTACCATTTCAATGACATGCTGCATTCAACCAGTGCCTGGACAGAAAAAGAAAATTTAAAAGAACAGAAAATCAGGTGTTCACTCCTCTGGGCTATTCCCTTGAAAATGTTTTGGCGATATTAATGGATCACAAGAAAATTACCAAACTTGCTCAACCTCTGGAACTAGGGAGCAAAAGATACAATCCAAGCCAGAGATTTACTTACCACTCAGGGTCTCCAGGACACGATACACAAGATTGTTTGTCCTTAAAGCATAAAATTAAAAATCTGTTCGAAAGTGACAGTATTGTAGTCCAATAACCTGACCAACAAAATGTCAACACCAACCTTCCGTTGCAGAATAATACGGAGGAAGTAAACATGATCGGGTCAGAAAGCGCTAAAATGTATCCAAAACGTAAGTATATATGAAGGATGGAGGAATACCCCCAAAGGCATAAAACAAATGTCCTAGAGTGGGAAAACTCAGAAGAAGATATGACAATAATGCAAAAGTTAGAGGCGATTAGGAATCAGGTAAATTTCCTAGCTAAGCTGATAGTGCGCCAACATCAGGATACGAGGCAGTTTTTCACTCAACTATTAGAAAGCCAATAGAAAAAGGAGGTTAACCATAATGTAAGCCCATATCTCTCCATGATAAGCCAGCTAAATGAAGAAGATCAAAGCAGGCTGAAAAAATAAGAAAGTGGGATGATAAATTGCTAGAATATCTCACCAGCAGAAAAATCGCTCGGGGAAAGCGAATTCTCAAAGAAGAAAGATCAAACAACCTCCACAAGAGCCCGAAAATTCACCCATCTAAACAAATCAAATGAAGAAATGTTACACTTTCTGATAAGCAAAGGAAGGATTACTGAGTTGCTGCCTCTTATAAATCCCAAGATAAAGAGTTATGATTCCACCAAGATGTGTCTCTACCATTCTAACTCATCTGGATATGCGATTGAGGAATGTTGATCTTTGTGACATAAAATCCAAGATCTTATTGAAAATGGAGAAATGGAGATAGAATTCCTCATAACCAGAAAAGGCAAAAAGTAAATAAAAAGCTTAATATATCCATTCGAGACAAGCAGTTTAGAGGAGGTGAAGGCTAGGAGCACCAATTCTGGCAGAACACAAGGTGGACTGATCCTAATGCAAGGAATGACGAAGGTTACAAGGGAATCCCCAAAGGAGATTCCTCCGCTAACATCAAACATCTTGTAGTCTAAAGATAACAACCACGTTCCTGATTTTCTCACCTTAGATGATGAGGAGGAAATACTAATCCTTTCTAAGGAAGAAGAAGCCAAAAAGGAAAGTTCCTTGCAAGAAATGCAACAACGATTCGAGGGAGATTTCATGGTCGAATCCTCCCAAGCCCAGGAAAAAGGTGAAGGAACGGATAAAGGAAAATGTGGTGAGGTTGTTGGAGAAGCCAACCCATGGAAGAATCAAGAGTTCATCCCTTTTTGCGATGGGTCCAGTTCAAGCATCCCTGAGGAATGTACTGAATCAGGAGGTGATCAAGTTATGGCCAAAAGTGAAGATATTCAGAACCAAGAGGTAACCTCTATCGCGAGCCTTGAAGGAAACATAACCACTGACGACTGAACTATCAGGCCACAGCTGGTCAAGAAAATATAGATCTAGAGGATAAAGTTGGTAGTTCTAGGAGATGTTGGGATGGTATCACTTTCTTCGCAGTATGCCTTTTATTTTCCATGCATGTAAATATTGAAAAAAATTAATAAATCAAAAAAAATTAAGAAAACCAAAATCAAAATAAATCCAGTCAGGTTTCAGCTTATCAAGCCTGAACTACGAAAGTCCTTATCTCCCCTCATCAATGGGAGTACGTAGGCAGCCATTTATGCTGCCGTCAAACCAAACAAAAACCTAAAAAACCTAAACAAACACTTCTCAAACTATCTAGCTCAAGCAGGGACTATGTAGACCTGATCTCCCCTCATCAATGAGAGTACGTAGGCAACCATTAGTGGTGCGATCTGACCCTCAAAAGAAAAATCCAAACCCAAATAGCGATACACTAAGACAACCAGTAGCGAGGACCTTCAAAGAGCCGACACCCTCAATCACAAGTCTTCATCAAATTAGAAGAAAACCATCAAGGCCGATTGCGAGAACAAGTCAGGAACAATGATTAAGGACATCAAAGCCCAAATCCACTACATGTTCACCATATGGTATATAAGTAAAAGCCTCTTGCGATCTTTGCATGTTATCAGCCCATCTATCAAAGCAACTATCCCATAAAACAAGCAAGTCTGGGACAATTTCAAAATTGGCGACATCTCGATATTGCAACCCTTACAACAAAACTGGGGCAATCTCGGAAACATCGACAACTAGACACTGGGGCATTTATCAACCATCCTAAAGTGGAAAATGCACCAGTCAGCACCATCAGCATGGTACATCATCATCAGAGCTTCCCTCACACCATTTCACTAGCGATTTGGTATGAACATTTGGTCTTTTCCAATCATACTATTCTCAAAATGAATAATCCACATTTGAGGTATGATTCTTTCACCGCTTTATGAGCTTTTAGTCTCTATTTGCATGCATTAGCGATAATATACAAGTTAAAAAGAGGCTTTTACTTAACTTTTTATGAATGGGATTAATTTTGATAAGCATCTATGGGGCGAGAATCACGGGAATGTTTAGAGAATTAAGACTATTCAACCTTTTGATTAGGCACGACATCCTAGTTCAAAGAGCTTTTTGGAATAGACTTGACCTTATATGCTTGTCTGCACTTTGTAATTGCCCTTACTCTTAGTTATGGGATATAAAGCTATAGAAAAAATAATGGTAATTAAAAGATAAAAGATAAGTCGCCAGCCTAATGTCTCGAATCGTGGCATAGGTTATTTGAGTAATTAAGCCTGAGGGGTGTCTTTATACTGGTGCCCTAAAGCCATCTGTTTTTGGAGTCATCGGCCCAACGCTCCTTACATGGGTAACTTTGCGCCTAAGAAAATGAGCATTATAAAAAAGGTAAAACCTGAGCATATCTGAATCGTGGTGCGGGTTATTTGAGTAATTAAGCCCAGGGGGTGTCTTTACACCTGGTGCCCTAAAGCCATCTGGTTTGGGAGTCACCGGCCCAACGCTCCCTATATGGGTAACTTAGAGCCTAAGAAAACGGTCCTGTCAAATTCAAACAAAGAATCAAATAGAGTGATCGCCTGATTTGTCTTGAAGTGTGGCCTTTATTACTCGAGCCAATAAACCCGAAGGGGTGTCTTAACACCTAGTTCCCTAAAGCCTTCTGGTTTTGGAGTTATTGGTCCAAAACTCGTTACATGGGTAATTCTGAATAGCTTTTGAAAACGAGACAAGTAAGGCGAGAGGAAAAAAGAGTGAGAACTAAGAAAATTCCAAAGGCATAGAAGTGAAGCCCCTGCTAAGAGTTGCATCACTCATAGTGCGTTTGTCATATAAAGTCAATTCTATGAAGAATAACATCTAGAGCGAAGATGAAGTATCTCTGATATATGGAGATAAGTTTTTTAAAATTTAATCCTACCCATGAATAATGACCATGGATGTTTTCAAATTTTCTTGCGATTTTATAACTCATTCAATTTCATAAAATTTATCTTCAAATGCCTTATTCACAAGAGTATTCTAATCCTGACGGCCAAGCCGTCAAGCTTTTAGTGCATTTTGCTCTTTTGATGTGCATGATATTACTCGCTCGTAATTTGGTCAAAAAAGAGAGGTTCTCATATGAATCCCCGGCAACGACATGCAAAAGGACTGGGGCATCTTCCAATTCCACGAAATGGAATAAGTTTAAGGCGGGATCAATCCTCTTATCAAAAGAAAGGGGAGAACTCTTGAAAGAAATCATGGCGACATAGGCTTTCCCCTACAAAAGAAGGGGAAAATTCTTAAGAATTAAAGTATTTAACTCAAGAGAAGAAGCCCAATGACAAAAGGTCTTGACGAATGAAATCCACACCATCAAACATGTTAAACATCTATAACCTAGGATGATTATAATACGGGAGGATTTTGGCTACGAGCTGGACTGAACGAGTAAGTATTTTCAAGACAAAAATAAAAAATTTCCGCGAACAAAAATATTTCTGAGGAAAAGACGAAATAAACACTATTCACCCGACGAAACCCTAAGGGTTAGTGTAATAACCCGATATTGTCTATATAATTAAATCAGAAATTTTGCGTATAATTTTTTATTTATTTATTATTTTAAAGGTGGGAATATGTATAAGGTAAAGCTTATGTATTTATGTGATAAATAAAATTTACTTATTACATGAATAATTTTGAATAATTTTTTTTTAGAATTATTGACCATTATAAATTATATTTTATAATTAATTTATTAGTAAAATATTATTATTATTTATTTTCTATGAAAATATGATTATATATTATTTAAATAATATATGGAATGATTATTAAATTATAATAATTATAATTTTATTATATGGATTTTAGTACAGTTATTAAGTTAATTATTTTAACTTAATTAATAATGCTATATATGCAAGATAAATCGATATGGAATCCAAACCCTAATTACGGTTTTTTAAACAAGGAATAAGAATAATAATATTATATTAATTATATTTCAAAGTCTTATAAATATGTATTGTATGTATGGAT
Source organism: Panax quinquefolius (assembly GCA_020205615.1). NCBI lineage: Eukaryota > Viridiplantae > Streptophyta > Magnoliopsida > Apiales > Araliaceae > Panax > Panax quinquefolius. Next base: position 71,854,004 of record CM035155.1, on the reverse strand, counting down.
CGATAATGGTTGGTCAATTATGTTGTATCATAACCAAATTCTAGCATTAATTTGTTAAACCCTATTTTGAAACTCAATTATGAGTTCGAGATCATTATGTAACTATGTTATATGATTTATGTTTATTAATATAGAATTTAAAGTTAATTAGGAAACCCTAATTATTATTAGAAACCCTAATTAGTAATTAAAAACCCTAATTACTAAATTAGAACCTTAATTCCTAAATTATAAAGCTTAATGTTAATTAAGGAAACCCTAATTATTATTTAGAAACCCCTAATTACTAATTAAAACCTTAATTGTCAAATTTGGAATCCTAAATGCTAATTTATGAACCATAATCGCTAATTTAGCAATCTTAATTAAAATTCGTAAATCTTAAATCTAATTTTTATGTTCTAAGTAATTAGAAACTAAATGTAATTATGAAACCATAATTGTTTATTTTTAAAAACTAAAATTTTAGATTTTTTAGCCAAATTAGAAATTATAGAAAACTAATAAATTTTTTTAACCTTAGGGTTAAACCCTAAGGGTTTGCTAAGTTACCAACATGCCATTAAAATTGCTAGCCAAAAGATAATTATGCCATTTTCAATTCTTTAATATGTTGCTTGCAAATCTTGATAAAATATGGAGCGACTGACCAAACTAAATACACCATGTAACAAAAATACATACATATCAACCATTATATCTCAGCCACATCATTACATTCATCATATATATTGATCAGAGAGAGAAAAGTGGCATCCAAGCCTCATTCATACACAAACACCCAACCAGAGTCTCTCTCTCTCTCTCTCTCTGACCCACTAATTATTGTAGCATTTTAGTCCCAAAAGCAAGCCCCACTACCTCCATTAACAGATCAGTAACCAAGAATCAAAAGTTTGTTCTTAAAGGTATAGACCAAAAGCTAAAATTTGTTCCTTGATCCTTTGTTAGATGTTAGATTTTTGTGTTAAAACATGTAGTTTATAGTGTATATTGATGATCTGGGTTGATAGATGTTAGATCCATAACATCTATAGGCTCAAATTTGATGTTTTTCAAAATCTGGAAAATATTTTTTTTGTTATCTGACAACGAATGTCAGATCTCATATCTCAGTGATTGTTAATGATTTTTGTATTTTTAAAGTTTGTAGTTGTTAAATGTTATAAGATCTTGGATCTGGAACTTGAATCAGGTTTAGATCTGGCATAGATTAAAAGTTATTGATGGTCAAAGTCAGTTGACCGACCATGACCAAGCCTTTTTGGGAAACCCAGAACTTACCCAGATGGCTTTGATAGTGAGTTCATGTCCAAAGATCTTGTTATGTTTGTTGATTTGTTCTTGTTCTTGTATCCATGTTGAAGTATGTTAAATTAACTGTTGATTCAAGCTTCTAGATCACCAAAATGATAAACAGGTGGATCATAGTGGACGGTCAAACCAAGCTAGACGAGCATGAAATACATTTTCTGGGTAACCCAGAAAACGTATGACCATGTCTTCTGATATGGTTTGACCAGCATGGATCTTGATATTATGATGTTGTTAGATCGATTTTATGTAATAGATATGTTGTCTTGCATGTTGTCTACAATCAGAAAGCATTAGATCACTAAAACATCACATTGATTGCAAGTTGTGGAAGCCCAAATATGGCTACACGAACTGTTCTTTATTTTTAGGTAACCCAAAAAATGAAGAACATCTCTAACAACTATTTTGCAAGCCCGTATCTCCTTCATTTTGTGTTGTATGATCATGTTTGTTGTTGTATCGTGTAGTATTACACTAGTACTACAAGATCTAACAAAAATATGTCCCGAAACACATTGATCAAAGATTTATGCTTGGTCAAACTTACCCACTCAAAACTGGCATAAGAAGATCTAGGTTTCTTAAGAACACAATAGGCTACACTTTCTGTCGCTAAAGGCTATAGCGACAGACTTTTTAATTTTATTTAATTTGTTTTCCAAAAATCATTTCAAAATAGAAATTAATTTCTGAAAAATTACAAAAATTATTTGAAGTTATAAAAAATAACTTTAAATAATTTGGCATATTTTTCATAAAAATTAGTTTTTATTTGAATACTCTTCTAATTTAGTTTATTTAATAAATGTATTAAATAAATTAATTAAAAATGATTTTATTATATTAAAATAATTTTAAATGATAATAAGGTATTTAAAAATATTTTAAGTTATATATATAACTTTTAATATTTAAAGGTAAATTTCATTAATTATTTAATATTAATGATATTTAGATTTGTTTAATAATTATATTAAAAATGATTTTAATATTAAAAATCATTTTAAATGAAAATAAAGTTTTTAAAAATATTTGAAGTTATAAAATATAACTTTTAATACTTAAAGGATAATTTCATTAATAATTTAATATTAATGATAATAATTTAATATTAATGATATTATAATTATTTAATAGTTATATTAAATAAATAGTTTTAAAATGATTTTATTGATTTAAAATCATTTAAAAGGAAATAAATGAATTAAAAATATTTTTAAGTTATAATAAATGACTTTTAATATTTTGAGAAATAATGCATTAATATTTAAATATTAATGATAATTATTTAAAAATGATTTTAATTATTTTAAAATTTATTTAAGGAAATATTAATACTTTTAAAAAATTAAGTTATTATAAATAACTTTAAATATCTTGACAATGGTTTTATTAATATTTTAATATTAATTAAATATTAATAATAATAGAATTATTTAATATTTAAATCATTTAATAATGATTCCGGTGTTTGAAAAATCATGATAAATTATAATAATTAATTAAAAATTATTATAAGTCATTTAAAAATAATATGGTTGATATTTAATTTATCTAAATGGATATTGAACTATAGGATAGAGTCTTAGACCCGATAATTACCCGACAAAGTCGTTGGTACACTGATATATTTCAGAAATTGATCTGGACTTATATATATTGACTGTATACATGTTTGTTTATGATCCAATGACTGTTAAACTTATGTGACAATGTGATTAGGTTATGTGCTGATTGCAAATAGCAGTACTATGTGTTATGATATATTATTCTAATCGAATAAATGATCTTATTAATGATAGGGCTTGATATAAAAGATAAAACTAAGTTGTGTAAGCAGTAGATCAGGCAAGTATCCTATCTTTGCATTTATTTTATGCAATGGACATGCGTAAGAAAATATTGGAACTATCCTTTTTCATTGTTCAAATATCTTAACCTTTGTATATACTTATGCAATGATTCTGTATAAGTATGTTATTAGATTATAATATGTTGTACAAGTTCATTAATTATATTATTATAAATAAAGATATATATTCTGTTCTTTAATTTATAAACATGGTTATATAACTGTCCTCACTTGAATAATCATTATATTTTATCACATGTTGATACATACTTATTGGTTTTCAGTATGTATACATTAACTTAAAAGCCATCTAAGCTATTTGATTCAGCTAGACACAGATTTAAAAATATTGTTGAACAAGATAGAACTTTATTGTATCCAACCGAATTGTTTTGGTTTGAATTCTATACTAGTATGAACATCCCGAATCTGGGAAACTTTTATGTGCATAAGGCAGATATGCTGGATGAAATATCATTTGAACATGTAGTATTGATCAATACAGGGCATAACGGGCTGATCACCCCCGTGCATGTAAGTTATGACGGTTTACAGATGAAGTTCTATTTAACCTTTTCGAAAATAGAAAATAATGTTCATAGTCTGTCGACAGATCTCCATTTATAGTCAGTACATAGTTTCAAAATTTTGATATAGAATTGATATGTTGTTATTATTGGTTCGACTTACTTCACAACTGTTGATTCGTTGTAGAAGTGTCGTTCAAAGAAAACATTTAATCCTTTCAGCTAATAATTATTATTGCTATTACTTATCGGGCACTCAAATGTTCATCCTTGCCTAATTTAAATGTTTTCAGCTAAGTGTGATCAACTTGAAGGTTCAGCCAAGAACAAAGGAAAAGGGAAGTTTGTTGAATGAGTTTTATGCTATATATTATGTAATTGTTTGACTTTAATAAGATAAGAATAATATATATTATCTATCATGTAATGTATGGTATTAAAGGTTGCGTACTTGGGATTTGAAAACTTTGATATGTAAATTAAGTTTGATATTTATATTAATGTTATTATTATTAGTATTATTCCGCTCATAGAAATGGTATCATGAAGCACCGGATTTCAAGTGCTTGAATTTGGGGGCGTCACAGTTAGGGTTTGAATAAATTCAACTTTTTCGAGAGTTCGGTATGTCGAAATGACATTCCGCTGAAATATTTGATGATAATATATCGTGAAAAGTTAAGTAAGGTGATAAAAGATTTTCTCGAAAAATGTACAGAAATCGAACAAAATAAAAATAACAAAAAGTATTGTTATGTACTTTTCATTTGTTTAACTATGATAGGAGAAAATGAGAAGGAAAATGCTTATCATCAAAAAGTATTTTTCAATTTCTCGGAGATTCGAAGAATGCGTAAAAGTTAATCTATAGAGGAAAGACGAAATATTCAAAAATATTTAGATTCCGAGAATCGCAGTTTTTAAAACTGTTGGACAAATCCTGAAAGGCGGAACCACGAAGCTTCTAAGAGAAGCTTCGTGAATAGTAAGGAGGTCTTAATAGTAAGGAGGTGTGAATAGTAACTTTGGGGCGAAATAACTATTTTACCCCTAGCTTTGGTTTTCTATAAAAGAGAACCTTAACTCATTTGTTGGTGATTTTGAAAATCACCAACACTTGAGAGAGAGAGAAAGAGAGAAGTCGGATGGGGAAGAAAAGGAAGAGGAAAAGCTAGCTCGTGTGCAAACTTTGTCTAACGGAAGGAGATTAAAGAAGAAAGGTATTAAAACCTAACTTCTAAGTAAATTTTTCTTTAAGTTTTCTATGTTCAAAACATAACTTAATGAGAATAGAAGTTAAAGATGTTAAGAATGATTTCCATATGGTTGAAATCATGAGAAAAAGAACAAATAAGAATTAGAAGTTTAGTTTATAAATTTCTTAAGGAAGTATAAGTTTAGTAATAAATTTGAATGATCTGAATGAATCATATGAACGATTCGATGAAATTAGTAAGGAATGATGTTTTATAACATCAAATTCTAAGAAAATGTAAAATCATAATCAAAGTATGGATTAAAAATGAAGAACGAATGAAGAACGCGAAGAACACGAATAACGTTGTTGATGGACAAATTTAAAACCATCGTAGTATAATTGTTATTTATAGATAAGTTTAAAACCATCGCGTATAAGTTAGTTACTTATTGCTTGGTTAGGAACGGTAGAAACGTTCATGAAGAATGGATTAAACTTAGATATAACAAAGTTATGGCGAAAATTTCATAAAAGACAAATGAGAAGTAGATAAGAATGTAAGAGTGTAATGCCCCAAAATTCGGTCTATTTTCATACCCAGATTCCGTACGTCATGATCCCATCTTATTCCAAACATACATCATTATAAAGTTAAATATAATAACATACATTCTCAAATCCCAAGTTCTAATACCTTATAACCATGGTCATTACAAATAATGATAATAACATTATTCTTTTCATGTTACAAGAGTGACATTTATCCGCCACCAAGGACATATAGCAGTTCATTAAACTAAAATATAGTTCAATTAAACTCTTCTACATTACAAGTCTTGACTTGATCTTCATGCACATTCATATACTGAATGGCACTTCGTCTGGATACCGATTAGCTTGATCTTTACAGGATCCTTAAGTTCTTTCTAACATCATTCGCTGAAAATGTTTTTATTTAAAGCAAGTGTCAGCATTCGATTGCTCAGCAAATCATAGTAGTTGAATACACAACATCAAGAATTTAAACATTCTTTTAAGACTTCAATAATCGAACAAAGGTTATGAATCAGCTTGAATAATAGGAATCAACTTGAATAATAGGAATAATCTCAATTCCAATCATTTTAAAATATTAGTCACATTCACTTTGAAATACTTTCATTCTTCTACCTTATTCCATACACATCCTTTCTGGCTAGAATCATTAGCATAGACTTAACAATAATGGTTCATGTATAAACAGAACATTCTCTTATTGAACAGTTAAATCACAGAATAGTTCATCTCATAGAAACACCGAAGTGTTAAAATTGTGGCACAAGGCCTCATACATTCTACTACGTTGTACAAATATCACACATTTGCACAAAGACAAAACTTCTCATGTTCAACATGTGAGAAAGTTTAAGAAACTAGCATTCATTTAAAATATGAATGAAGTTAGGAAACTTGCCTTACGAATAACTACAGCTTATAGTTTACACTGAAATGCTTATTCCCAATCCCTATATAGCACATTAGGAAATAACACATACACCAATTAGTCATATACTTGATTTTAAGCATTGGTTTACTTAACTTTAATTCTTAGGGTTTGCATTCTTGAAATCAAAGTTTACGCGACCAACTTTACTTAATATCGATTTACGGCTTCATGATATACGGAGATGTCTTAACTCATACGATCATCATCTTTGATGATTTACATTCTTAGCTTCTTCTTATATTCTTCTAGGACTTAGCACACATTGTGTCTCTTCTAGTAGTCCATACGGTACGCTGAGTGGTTTCCCACAAACAACCAACAAACAAGTTCCCATCTCATCTACACTATTTTCACAGTGAGTTAGATCGGTTGGCAGTTTCGTATATACCTCCGCTCTCTGAAGGAATTATTTAGCCCAACTCCTATATGTCAACCATCAAAGATTATGATTGTACCACAACCTAACTTATCTTAACTTATATGAACCATTAAAACTATAATGTCCGTTTAGTTAATTTCTTATTCCTTATGGCTTTCTGGAAAATAAATGCCACACCTTAGGATTCCTTCTTTATCATCTAAGTCATACAGTCTTTTATATACTTAGAACGATCATTCAATATCAATTCTACGCATTCATAGCGTTAAACATTTTACGTTGCCTTATTCATATCTTACAACGTCCGGTTCATTTAACTTGGAACATCATCCAAATTATAAACATTAACTCAACTTCTTTACATTATACCTCATTATCTTTATTGCAGTTCTTCACCATTCACAGGTTTAATCATTGGTCTTCATTACTCTACGGTTAAACCATACACGGAGTGTAGGTTCTGCCCGTTTAATATTCGCATACACTCAACCTTCACGTCGGTTAAAGTGTTTAACGCTTACAATTCATTCTAACATTCTTTCTTCGACTCAAATTCTACTTTCATTAATCTTGATATCGTTCATTACGACTTTCTTGATTGTTCATATCTTACTTAATACTTTCACCAACGTCTAAGTCATACACCTAGTGTATACTTAGAATGTTCGTCCGACGCGAATACAAGTCACAAGGATCATTTAAGTATTCAACGTTTACGTTGCTCGTCTCTTAACTCTATTCAACCTTCAACCAAGGTTTTAATAGCTCTCATTTGTTATCCCTTACATGGACCCCACGTTCATTATTCTTTCTTAATGTCGAAGCCATACGGTTCGTTATATGCTAAGACCGATCGTTCATCGTAACAGCGTTGCGTTCATAGTGTCTATACTCTTTACACTTAACTCTCATTATGACATCATAACATTGAAATTTTATACATCATCCTCGTCACTCAACGTCTAAGGAATCACAATCATAGCAATCACATACGTTCGCTTAATCGCGACTACGGTCCCCAAATATCAATTTTGTAATTTACCGCTTAAATTCTCTATATTTTAATCCAGTTCAATCTTTTCGTTCAACCTTTAATAAAGGTTTAAATCACTTAATTAAGTGTTACTTTAGGTGAACAATATGTTCTTTATCTTCCCTTACACTTTTCCCAAGAGTTGAGTAGTTAAAAGCTCTTCTATGGGCCTTGCCCTGAACCGGTGATGCGGCGCCACCTTATGTAACGTCCCGAAATCCAGTCTATTTTCACACCCGGATTTCGTACGTCACGAGTACATCATTCATCTCAACTTACATCATTATAGACTGAAATATAATAACATACATCCTCAAATCCCAAGTTCTAAAACCTTATAACCTTTTTCATTACAAATAATGATAATTACATTATTCTTTATCTCTTATAAGAGTAACTTTCATTTGCCACCAAGGATACATAAATGTTCGTTAAACTAATCTATAGTTCAATTTCATATTTCTACATTACAAGTCTTCACTTGATCTTCACACTCATTCATCTAATGAATTAGACTTCTTCTGGATACCGATCAACTTGATCTTTACGAGATCCTTAAGTTCTTCTATTCGTACGCTGAAAATGTTTTCATTTATAACAAGTGTGAGCATCCAATTGCCCAGCAAGTCATAATAGTTGAACAAATAACTTCAAGAATTTAAACATTCCTTTAGAACTTCGATAACCGGACAAAGGTTATAAAGCAACTTGAGTAATAGGAATAATCTCGATTCCTATCATTTTAAAACATTCTACACATTCACTATAAAATACTTTCATTCTTCAACTTTTTTTCATACCCATCCTGTCTGGATAGAATTATTAGCACAGACTTAACAATAACGAATCATGTTTAGACAAAGCATTCTCTTATTGAACAATTAAATTATATAACAGTTCATCTCATAGAAACACTGAAGTGTTCACATTGTGGCTAAAGGCCTCATACGTTCTACGACCTTGTACAAATATCGCACATTCGCACATAGATAGAACTTCTCAAGTTCAACATCTGAGAAGTTTAAGAAACTAGCATTCATTTAGAATATGAATGAAGTTAGGAAACTTGCCTTACACACAGCTACAGCTTACAGTTTATGCTGAACTACTCATTCCAATTCCAATATAATATATAAAGAAAATAGCATGTACCAATTAGTCATATATTTGACTTATGCATTGGTTTAAATTTTCTTTACTTCTTAGGGTTCGCATTCTTGCAAATCTAAACTTACGCGACAACTATCTTTACCGGTTTATGGCTTCATGACATACGAAGATGTCTTACTAAAAATATTCATCATTTTTGATGATTTCCATTTTTATCTTCCTCTTATAATTCTTCTAGGAATACACACACATTTCTTCTCTGCTAGTAATCCATATGGTACTCTAAGTGGTTTCCCACAAACAACCAATAAACAAGTTCACGTCTCGTCTACACTGCCATCACAGTGAGTTAGATCGGTTGCCAGTTTCATATATACCTTCGCTCTCTGAAGAAATTGTTTAGCCAAACTCCCATATGTCAACTATCAAAGGCTACGATTGTACCAAAACCTAACTTATCTTAACTTATCTGAATCATTAAACTATAATATTCGTTAAGACAATTTCTTATTCCTTTTGGCATTCTGACAACTAAATGCCATAACTCAGGATTCGTTCTTATACGACTCACATTCGGCTTTCAATACTCTTATTACCGTTCATTACGACTTTTTCGATAATTTATATCTTACTTACTACCTTCGTCAACGTCTACGTCATACAACCAGGGTATACTTAGAATGTTTGTCCGACGTGAACACGATTCACGAGGATCGTTTACATATTCAACGTTCACGTTGCTCTTCTCTTAATCTCTCATTCAACCTTTAATCAAGGTTTTAATCGCTTTCAATCGTTATCCATCCCATGAACCCCATGTTCATTATTCTGTCTTAATGTCGAAGCCATACCGATCGTTGTATGCTAAGACCGATCGTTCATCGCAATAACGTTGTGTTCACAGCGTCTATATGCTTTACACTTATCTCTTATTACCACAACATAACATCAAATTTTTATTCATTACTTTCGTCACTCATCGTCTAAGGAATTACAACCATAGCAATGTTCGTTCATCGCGACTACGGTCCTTGGATATCAGTTACGTAATCTACCGCTTGACTTCTCTGTCTTTTAATTCTATTCAATCTTTCCATTCACTTGATTAAGCGTTACGTTTGAAGAACTATATGATCATATTTCTTTCTTGCACATCTCCCTAGTAATTGAGCACTTAAAATCTCGTCACTGGCTTTTTCCCTACACCGGCGCCGCAGCGCCGGTTCTGTAATAACCCAATATTTTCTATATAAATAAATAAGAAATTTTGCATATAAATTTTTTATTATTATTTTAAAGACGAGAATATGTGCCAAGTGTATGTATATTTGTGATAAATGAAAATTTATTTTACATGAATAATTTCAAATAATTTTATTTTAGAATTATTTATCATTATAAAGTATATCCTTATAATAATTAATTTTATAGTAGAAATGTTTATATTATTAATTTTCCATGAAAATATGATTATGTATTATTTAAATAATATATGAAATGATAATTTGGATTATTATAATTACTATTTTATTATATGAATTTTAGTTCATTTTATTAAGTTAATTATTTTAATTTAATTAATAATGTTATATATGAAAGATAAATCGGATATGAAATTCAAACCTAAATTTTGGATTTTGATCAATGAATGAGAATAATAATATTATATTAAATATAATATTATTTTTCAACGTTATAAATATATACCGTATGTGTGTATTGAAAATAGTTGGTCAATTATGGTGTATAATGTCATAACCTTGTTAAAACTCAATTATGAGTTCAAGATTATGTAGTAATGATGTTACATGATTTATGTAGTTTATTATTAGATTTAATGTTAATTAGAGAAAATCCTAATTAATATTTGAAAACCCTAATTATTTAAAACCCTAATTTTCTATTAAAAACCTTAATTTTAATTATTGTGTTCTAATTAAAATTTTATTAATCTTTAAACTTAATTTTTCAAACCCTAGAAATTATTTGGGAAACCTTAAGGTTTAAAATCTAGTGATTAAACCCTAGATTAAAGTACCATGGACAAGAATACCATTAAAATTAAAAGGCAATTGAACAAACTACCTTTTTTGTCCCATTCTTGAATTATTGTTAACAAATCTTGCCAAATCTTGGCAAGTCATCAACCTAGTCTAGCTATGAGCTACAAACCTCTAGCACATCAGCCATTACCCATCCAAGTTCATTGCATACAAGATTTACATATAGATCAAGAGAGAGAAAGCTACTAAAGTTGCTCAGTTGGCTATCTAACTCTCAAACAACTTTTCTCTCTCCCAAACCTCCGAAAATATAAGGCATATCAGTCCCTAAATCAAGCCCCATGACTTCCAATAATAGATCAGTAGCCAAGAATCAAGAGTTTGCTCATAGAGAGGTAAAAACCCTAAACGAAATCTGACCTTTGATCGTATGTTAGATGTTAGTTTTTTTTGTGTTAAATATGTTATATGAGGTGTTAATCAATGATCTGGGTTGGTATCTTGTAGATCCGTAACATCTAAGTACTCGAAGTTAAGGTTTTTCAAAATCTGGAAAACAATTATTTTGTTGTCTGACAACCATATGTCAGTGGTCGTAGATCGTTGTCTGTTATTATTTTGTGTTGTTTTAAGCTTTGGATTTGTTGTATGCCATGAATACTTTGATCTGGAACAGGAATCATAACTATTAATGGATGTCCGGATTGTGAATTATAAACGGTCAAAACCCGTTGACCGGGCATGACCTGACGAATTCTAGGCAACCCAAAAAGCGTTTTCTAGCGTCTGACAAGCTTTTGTAACGTCCAGATCTGTCAGGTTTTAGGTGTTTTGATTATGTGTTTTTATCCAGTTTGTAGCCTGTAATGTGGACTTTAGATCCATGGTTTTAGATACTTCAAACCATCAACGTATCAAATGGAGTGGCTGGTCAAACTAGCCTACTCGAACTAAATGTCTATTTTCTGGAATTTCCAGAAAAAGGTATGAACAACTTTCTGACCATGTTTGACCGAACTGTATATTGTGATTCTGTTGTTGTTGGACCGATCTATTGCTTTAGTAATGTTCTTTGATATATGGACTATAAATTTGAACCATTAAACAATATGAATCATGACCAAAACAGTATAATAATCGAGCCACAATAAGGTACCACGAACTGCCTGGGTTTCTGGAAAACCTAGGAACACTCTGACAGTGTCTTTAGAAGCTCAGATCTCTTTGTTTGTTTGTTTTATGACCAAGATGCTAGTTGTATATTGTAGTGTTACATTTCTACTACACGATCAGAGTTTATGTTAGCCCAAATCATTTCTAGACTGAGAATCATAAGAGGTCAAAGTTGACCCCTTGCTTAGCCGACTGCCAGTGTTCTTGATCTCAAGAACACCAATAGCGACAGAAAGTGTCGCTATAGCCTATAGCGACGGTTTTGATGATTTTATTTTTTGAATTTCTAGAAAATAATTAAAAATAGAAAATAAATTATAAAAATTACCAAAAATAGTTTTAAAAATTATTTTAAATTATGAAAAATAACTTTTGACAAATTGGGATATTTTTCATTAATATTTATAATTATTTGGATATTAATGATATTTAATTTAATTAATTAGTGTATTAACTAAATTAGAGAAAATTGATTTTTATATTATTAAAATAATTTTAAATCGAAATAAAGTGTTTAAAAATATTTTGAATTATAAAATGTAATTTTCAATATTTTAGAGAATTCACATGAATAATTTAATATTAATTTTATTAGAATTATTTAATAATTATATTAAATAAATTAATTCAAAATGATTTTAATATTAGAAAAATCATTTTAATTGAAAATAAAGAGTTTAAAAATATTTTAAGTTATAAAATATAACTTTCAATATTTAAAGGTAAATGTCATTAATTATTTAATATTAATGATATTAGAATTATTTAATAATTCTATTAAATAAATTAATTTAAAAATGATTTTAATATTAGAAAAATTATTTTAAATGAAAATAAAATGTTTAAAGATATTTTAAGTTATAAAATATAACTTTTAATATCTATAGGATAATTTTATTAATAATTTAATATTAATGATATTAATTTATATTAATTATTAAATTTATTTAATAATATATTAAATAAATAGTTTTAAAATGGTTTTATTAATTTAAAAATTATTTAAAAGGATATAAATGAATTAAAAATATTTAAAGTTATAATTAATGACTTATAATGTTTTGATAAATAGTATATTAATATTTAAATATTAATGATAATTATTTAAAAATGATTTTAAATGTTTTAAAAATCATTTAAGAGTAATATTAGTACTTTAAAAATATTTTGAGTTATTATAAATAACTTTAATATTTTAGCAATGGTTTCATTAATAGTTTAATATTAATTTAATATTAATGATAATAGAATTATTTAATATTTAAATCATTTAATAATAATTCCGGTGTTTGAAAAATCATGATAAATTATAATAAATAATTAAAATTATTATAAGTCATTTAAAAAAATATGATTGATACTTACATATATTAAACTATAGGATAGAGTCTTAGACTCGATAATTACCGATAAAGATGTCGGTACGTAGACATGTTTTGGAAATTGATCTGAACTTATATAACATTACAACAAAAAGGATATTTTTGACGAAATATTTCGTCGATAATAAGGGTATTCCGTCGAGGAAAACCTTATTTGCGACGGAATCTTCGGTTGGAAATTCGGTTGTATATAAGCACATCGAAATTAAGTCCGTCGATTTTTCGGTTGGGAATACTTAGCGTCGACGAAAGTATTATCGACCGAATAGTCAATTGGAGTTAATTTATCCCCGACTGAAAAGTGTCTGTCGATGATATTCGGTCGATGATAAGCATGTCACGTGGCAGCCTGAAAAAATTGGAAAAACACCTTACACGCGACGAAATTCCTTCGATTATATAACTAGTCCATCGAGGGTATTCGGTCGAGGATATTCGGTCGATGATAGGTATGCCACGTGGCAATCTGCTAAAAATGGGAAACACCTTAACCTCGATGGTTATCCGTCGAGAATACTATCATTCCGTCGAGGATACTATTTTTTTTAAATATTTTATTTGTTTTTGCAATATCCAGGGATTTAACCCACATCTTATACCTGTACAGGTTGTACTTATACCTATTTTCCCAACATCACATACACAAGCTAAATTAAGCTAAATGTCAAAAACATCCCATTACTACTAGCATAATCGCAACAAACCAAAGTAATGAAATGTTAAACCGCATTAATCAAAGTAAATTAAACAAAGGTAAATTACAAAAGTTCCCATTAATCTAAACTAACTATAACAAACATCCCATTAAGCTAAGTGTCAAACCGCAACAAAACCAAAGTAATTAATGATAAGGTTTAAACTAAAATATGTATGTCAAAAGTTATGTAAAATTAATACAAAAGAATTTAAACTACAAAAGAATGTAAACTAAGTCAAGCTAGTAGAGCCCCCGGTGTGAGGAGGATCATCGGGTGGGCGTCGACAATGGTCTGGAGTATGAATATCGCCCTCTTCGTCATCCCGCTTGTCAGTCCGCTCGTCACCCTATTGATATAATATAATTTAACTCATTAATCCATATATATGATTTAGTTAAAGAAAAGTAAATGAAAATTAAATAACATGCATAATATATATTTATATTTAAAACGAAATATAACTAAGTAGTCGATCGCTGACTCAACATCGGCCCAAACGCGTCCTCAACTAAGGTAACCACCATCCGAACAATCTCGTCGTGTATCATGGTCCACTGCTCCGGAGGGATACCCGTACTCTCGGTGGTGGCACCAGCTGCAACATCCTACGCAAGCTGATGGAGGCGAGAACAGCTGGGCGGGTCCTGACGATGGAACAACGGATCGGTCTCAAACCTTTCTGACACTGCAGCCATAACACGCTAGAACAAAGCATCATCAAAGTCAGCGCCTGTATGTGATTGTCCCATGGGGGCTCTCGGACGCAGACGCTGGCTAGAGCCTACAAAAATAAATATAACATGAATAATATTACAAGTTTACTTTATTCATAAACATGAAATAAACACAAATATTATACCTCCTGGCAGTATATAGGCTGGTATCCTCGGTAACCCAGCACTCGATACCGACCGGTAGTACTAGTGGGAGTATCCTGAGACGTGACCCAAAGAGCCATCTCCTTGTCCTGAGATAAACTAATCTCGGGCGGAGGGATGATGGAATCTAACGTCTCAAAGATCGCCCCTAGCGACTCGCAACTCATATATGTTGGGTCATGCGAGCTTCTCAAACCGCTCCTGTAATTTGATATACAAGTGAGTTTTCTTGGTGTCATCATATAAATTACGTAATATTATCCTAAATAATATCTATTATAGTAAATGTATTACCCGTATAGCTAGTGCTGCTGGAGATATCGTCGACCCCGAAGTAGAGCCCTTCGGCGTATGGACTCTATCCCAGAACTCGATCATAGTAGGAGGTCGGCCCAAGCTACTCCGCATGGCCTAAATCATATACATTAAATAATATCACCTTAATTTACTATAGTTTCAATATAATATGAAACTAAACTAAAGAGAAATACATACCGACTTAACTTCCTGGAACGACTGCGAGCCAGAGGTATGTACAACTCGCAGCTTGCCGCGATTCTTCATCATCTACTCCGACTTGGTCTTGAATGTATCATCATCCCAGTATGCACACATCGCAGCCCATGCTGCATCTGATACTGTCGGCGGCTGATGATCTCGCAAAGTAGTCCTGAGCGATTCTTCTATTGCCTGGACTGACCTCTGTTGCATCTCGTACAACCAGCCGACATAATTCTTCGAGATGTGGGCAATGATAACGGCATCACCATCCGCCTCAGTGATGCCGGCCTCGTATCTGTAGTATCTTTATCAAACAGACAAAACATACGTATAATTTATTATTTGAACAATATAAAAATAACATGCATGGACCTTGATTTAATATATGTAATTCGACTTACGTGAAACTCCCGCAATACTATCACCATGAAGCCAGCATCGTAGCGCGCATACTGACTAAATCGCATGCAACCAGTAGGGAGATGCACCAGGCAGATGGTGTGTATGGTCGCCTTAGCGACAAGATCCATAATACTAGAATACAAAATTTATTAAGAACATTTTGATTTATTAATCACATGATAATATCATTCTAATTGAACATAAGTTATATTTTATAGTTGAAACCTACACAGACGAGCTGACATCAACTGGAACTGTGTCAGGCACTGCCGGTGGATGACCTAATCGACCGAGGTTAGGCCCTCGCGAACGGCGACATCTAGCATTTGTATGTTAATATATATAGTTATGACACTGTCCAAAAATAGTAAATGAATGTATAATATAGTTATGAAAATAATGTTACTGAGCCAAAAAAGAAATCAACTCACTAGCATCTGAAGATGACCCTCCCTGGGAGCCGTCACCCGATCCGGAGCGGCCACCACCACGGCCACCTCCACCGCTATGTCGAGGCATATATATAGCTGTACTACTGAAATACAGACATAGATACAATGAATTTAATTAAATTTCAAATCTTTTATTATATATAATGATTGATTTTAGTTTTATAGTATTTACAAAACACCAATTAGTGAAGAAGTAGTACGTCGTCAAACCAATCAGAATCAAAATCATTTTCATCCTCTGATTCTGTCTCTTCCTCTTCTGTATCAATTTCTTCCTTAATATCATCTTCTACCATCACATACGAACTAACAACCACATCTTCCTCCACTTCGTCAATATCGAGTACGTCAACAACATCATCACCCAACACATCGTCATTATATACCACAACGTGGCTGGGATTGCTAACTTGTTCTTGCAACGGGTCATCCATTCTAGATAAATTAGTACCATCAAATGGCCGAGTCTTCGTTGTCACAACTGTATACCAGGGGGTTCTACTGTGAACAACATTAAGGGCGTAGTACACTTGAGTTTCTTGGCTGGCTAACAAAAATACATCATCAGACTATAAATTCGATTTTATATCTACTGTGACGATTCTATTACGATCAAATTTACCACCCTTTGCAGTATTAAACCAGTGACACTTAAATGTAACGACCTTTTTAGCTCCTGGATAATTGAGCACAACCACTTCCTTTAATCTTCCATAGTATTTGGATTCAGAATCTCCATAACAACTTTCCAACACGATAACGCCAGAGTTGACTGATGTCAATTCATTCAAGTCATCTACCTTGAATCTATACCCATTCACGATACAACCTTGACATTCCTCACTGTTCCATCATAACAGATGACAAAATCCCGAAGGAGTTCCATTAAGCTATTGAACAAAGTTCCAAGTTAAGCAACCATCTAGATGAATGGACGATCACTTCTCTACTATGAATGAATCATTACCTGATATAGGTTCAATCCATGCCATAAAAAGCTTCTCACCACTCCAAATACCCATCTGAGGAATTTGGAGTGGTGAGAAGCTATCTATGTCATGGATTGGACCCATATCAGGCAATGCTTAATTCCTAGTAGAGAAGTGATTGTTCGCTCATCTACAGGGTTGCTTAACCTATAACTTTTTTCAACAATTTAATGGCACTCCTTCCGTATGTTGGCATCTATTATGATGGAACCGTGAGGAATGTCTTTAATAATTCAATTAACTTTATTATTCGTGTAAGACCCCAACTTTTAGGAATAAAAATGAATTTTCTATAAATATCATTTTTGAATATTATGGAGTGAACTTGATATAATGTTATAGTTGTGGGTAATATTTATAAATTTTGCAAAGTACGCAAGTTGTTATATAATATTCGATTGGTCGGGGAATATTCGTTTTAACAGGGAGTATTCGTACGATGGCACAATCATTGGTAGACCACACAACAGAATTATTGTCGGATTGAGAAAATGACAAAAATATTTTATGAAAATAACGGTGGATGTTTTTACCGTTAACTGTTGAAACACCCAGTGTTAAAAGTACAGTAATACGCGTGGTTACAGAGTAGCACACGGTATTGATTATTGATGCTTACGTGAGAAGTCACTCAGTTTTGTTCAATTATTGTTACAGTAATTGCTGCATAGTATCTCACGTTATTTGATTCAATTATTGTCAATATTTTATATATTATTAAATTAATATTTGAGACGACAAAGTTATTAATATTATTATTTGCAATATTAACGATGTCTAAAAGTTCACCCAAGGAGAGGTTTGGTCACCTAATTACGCGTCAATTGGGAGAAATCCTTATTGGAAAGCTCCCTCTTCCCTGGGATCGACCTGGTCAATTAATATTGAGAATTATAATAAAGGTGATAAATGTTGTTAAAATTATTAAGGTGATTTTTATGAAGTATTTGAGTAAATTTTGATTATTATATGGACCCCCATTTACCCATTTTTCAAAATAATCGGTAGAAAGTTGTTTAGAATAAATATAATGGGACCCACCTGTGATTGTGAGATGTTGGTGGGAGGGGAACATGTGGGGCCCATGTTGGAAGAAAAAAAAAAGATGAAGGGAGAGGAATCCTGCAAAGTTGGTCACGGGTGGAGGAATTTTGCATTATAACATGTGTTATATATATATATATATATATATATATATTTATATTATATTTTTTTGTTTTACTTGATAATTGAATTCAGCAGATTAGTGCGTATGGCATCCGACTTCATAAATTATTTCGTTCGTGAGAAAAATCCTTACACAGTGCCTTTCCATTCTCCTATAAATAGAAGCTCATTCCTTCATTATTTCTTATGAATTCACCGAAACTCTAGAGAGAGAAACTATAGAGAGAAAGAAGAAAAGTATTCTGCTACTTCACTACTCCTATATCCAGTTTCTTCTAAGGTAATGGGTATTATTTCTTTTGTATTCATGAAGAGAACTTCTGTTATTCCTTTCTTTATTATTCATTGGAATAACTCAGTATCTGTGCTGCTACCCTATACTTGGTGAAATTCTTACATTATTCCATTCTTTATCATTATGTTGGAATAAACTGCCATCTGAAAATACCGCATACATGGTGAAATTCTTCTGTTATTCCATTCTTTATTATTCTATTAGAACATCCTGTCTGTGCGTTTAAACATGACCTGGTTTTGTTATTTATTATTCTGTTGGAATATCCTATCTGTGCATTTACGCATGACCCGGTTCCATTAT
This sequence comes from Panax quinquefolius, assembly GCA_020205615.1. NCBI lineage: Eukaryota > Viridiplantae > Streptophyta > Magnoliopsida > Apiales > Araliaceae > Panax > Panax quinquefolius. The sequence goes on along the minus strand of CM035155.1, from coordinate 71,834,859 downwards.
TTATTATTCTGTTGGAATATCACATGCGTAAGCGTTCGCATGACCAGTTACATTAGTTATTATTTAATTGAAATAACCTGTCTGTGCGGTCTATCGCATGCCTGGTGATTTCTTTTGTTATTCAATTCTTTATTATACTCAGTTGGTTAAAGTTTTGACTTCTATATTCCATGAAATTAGTGGAATATCCTTCATATTTGCGCTTCATCCAGTATCTTTTCATGGAAATATTCTTCTGAGCTTTCTTGAATTTTACTCCACAAAGAAGTATCATGTTGACAATTTGGACGTTATTGGTTCTTGGATAAATTAATTCTTAAACTTGTTTTATTGAATTCTAATATCATTTTCATCATCCTCATGTTTATATTATATTGAAAGTCATTTGTGGCCTGTAGTGCATAGATGGACTTGGTATGATTATGACCAGGGATTAATCGGTATAATAATGACCGTAATGTTGCAAATGATATGGTAAAAGTAATCAATGGCCCGTAGTGCATTGATGGACAGTTGTTGGCATGATCATAACCATTGATGAATACACGAATATCCTTGCCCGTAGTGCATGGATAATTTATGGTTGTGATACTAATGAATATCCTTTGCCGTAGTGCAGGGATGATGTGGATTATTTATTAAACTGAGTTTCAGCGATAATAGTGATGAAAAACCTTTTAAATCAGAAAAGATAGTAGATTTTATTCTCTACTTGATTCTTTTAATGGATTGCTTGTTCCGCTGCAGTTAAACTTGATGTTTGTTATATTTTATCAGTTTAACACTGTTGAAGGCTAAGGATACTTTATTCTGCATTATCTTAGTCATAATATTTCTTACTGGGCTAGTTGAGCTCACCCTTTTACTTTCATTATTCTCTTCAGGAAAGAGAACGTAGCAGGGACTAGTAGGGGAACGGAGTGACGGTCTAGAGAATAGCATTAATAGTCCTCACTATTCTATAAAATAGTGTGTTAATAAATGTATTGAGGAATTATTTTGAGTTTGAATACTGTCTAGAAGATAATATTTGTATTAAAACTCACAGCTCATGTTGTATATTTAAAATTGTATTTGTATTCTGTACCATGTAATTGGCGACTCAGAATAGGTGATGTATACCTATTTTGGGGGCGTCACAGTTGGTATCAAAGCTTAGGGATATGATCCCTGGCTGAGATGTGAGACAAGAACTAGGAGGGGAGAGACGGGGAATTCCTTCGCTAGTATGACCTACTTAAGTTTATTTTATATTTAATTGGTCGGTCAGAGTATAGGGATAATATGTGATATGTTAATTAACCCTTGTTTTGTGGCATTATTTGAAAATGACATCCGAGAATGTTGAGAATATCAATGGATCACAGGAGACCATTGAGTCTCCACAGATCAATAATCAGGATAATGTGCATCAGGAAGGCGACAATCCTCAGGCAAACAACAACACTGACCAAATGATGAAGGATGGAATGTTCAGAGGCTTTATGCAATTCATGCAACATTAGGCAAGAGCAGCTCCTGTCCAAAATGCAGGTGGAAACACTGGCAACTCTCTGACGGTCACCGCCAAGCAGTTTAAGGAACTGGGACCACCGAAGTTCTTTGGAGAGCCAAAACCACTTAAGGCGGAGATGTGGATAAAGCAGATCTGCAAGATATTTGATGTCTTTAGATGCTCCAAGGAGCAAAAGGTTCCTTTGCCACCTTCATGTTATGTGCAGAGGCAGATTATTGGTGGAATCACCTCAATCGGAGTTTGTATGAAAATGTTATAGTCGTTTTACCAAACTAGGTCAAAATAGTTACACCATGCACACTAGGGGCGCGGCCGCGCCCAATTCCTTCATAGTTCCATTACCTCGCGCGACTTGGCGGCGCTTCAATACTGACTGACTACCACTTCTTTGACGTCTTGTTGCGCTTGGCTATGCTCAAATTACAATGTTTTGTGATTTTTGACCATTTTCTCTTACTAATCTTCATAACTTGAGTTATACATATCCAAATTAGTCCGTTTTCGATTCTATGGATTCGTAATTCATAGAACTACAACATACTAGAATTCTAACAATTTATAAAAACATTAACCAACCTAAAATTTGACCCAAAACACATGTTTATACTCTATTTTCATGTTTTAACACATTTAGCGAATTCGATCGCCACGACTTCGTTTCTTTACCAATTAACACGATTTAAACTACGTCGCTTTTGTTTCTTAACATACTAACATATTCTAACATCAAATAACATATTATAACACATATTAAGCATGAAATTTTGTACTTTCTAAAGCGTTTTTTGAATAAAAACACTGTTATTTACTTTTCTCCTTATATACCCAAATTTCATGTATTTGAACACCAACATAGACTTGTAGAGGATAACTAACAGATTTAGCAAGAGAATACATACATATAAACAACATCTTCTACAACAATTCAACCAAAACCTAATTTTCAGAGAATAGGAAATTATAAAGACAAAATATTAGAATTAGGGGTAGATTATACCTTAACCCTTTGATGTTAACAAGGCTCTAGCAAATCCTTCTCAATCCCACTCCTTCTCCAACTCTCAATTATCTGTATTCTTTCTCTCTAACTCTCTATTCTTCTTAGTTAGCCATTAGGAGAAATAAGACGCGTGATATATCTGATAGAGCCTCACCTCCCACATACTTATCAGTTAAAGAAAATAAAAGACGTCAGTTGAATAAGCCAAAGGCCACAAGGCCTTGTTTTGCTAAGCACATAACTCCCAAACTAGATTATTTAAATAATCTTATATTATATAGTTTTTATTTGTCACACCTGCCACCAATTTAAATCGCTTACCATTATAATAATAATTTTTATTATAATTACTCTGATGATTAATAAATAATTATATATAATTTAATTAATAAATTAGATTTAAACATTATTTTATTTAATTTATTTATTCCCTTTAATATTAAACAATTCATTTAATTTAATTAATTCATTAAATTAAATCTTCAAAGAATAAAATTTACCTTTGCTTTGATTAAATTATCATACACACGTAACTAAATTATTATACCACAATTTCATAAATTATTTATTTTTCCCAATAAAAAAATTATTTAAAATATTTATTTAATTCAATAAATATTTAAAATAATTACCAAATTCATTTAATTTCTTCAATAGTTAACTTAACTATTAAACCTCACTTTCCCAATATATATATATTATATGGGTCTCCATCCACAGCAACCGGTTGTTGGGGAGCAACCCATTTTGGCCCGGTAATTCTAAAGCTCTCACCTATTATAAAAAAATAAAATAAAATTGTCCAAGTAGGTAGAGAGCTTGTAGTAGGGTGGCAAAATGGGTTGCTCCCAACAACAAAGTTCTTTGTGGATGGAGACCTATATATATATATATATATATATATATATATATATATATATATATATCTTCACATCGATCACATATTTCAAAATATATAGCACTTATATATACATACTCAAACTCAAAACATCTCATAATAAGAATTTTAACTATTAAATTCTTATTTTAATAACTTATAAAAATTCGGGTTGTCACATATCTTACCTCCTACCACAAATTTGTCATTTCTATTATGAACCCATTTTGCACAGTTAACAAAAATAACTACTACCTTTTTCTTAAGACGTCGGCAACCACCTTCGTTTAGGATTTTGCAGTCATAATCCTTGAACAACTTCAACTATTTCTTTAAACACATGCTTAAATATCTCTGTGAGAGGATATAATTTAGACACTTATAGTCTATTTACATCTCACACTACCACCCAAAAATAAATATCGTTAAATCCTCAGGGCAACCACTATTAGCTCTAGTTCCGAATCGTGAGTCGGATATCCTTTCACATAAAAATTTTAACTGACGCGATGCATATGAAATGACCATGTCGTTCTGCATAAACACACAACCTAGTATATTATACGATATGTCGCTATATAACACAAAATTTCCAGCATTATCTAGTAGAGACAACACAGGTCCCATACTAAATTCTTCTTCAATTCTTGAAAATTCACTTCATAATTCCCTGCCCATATCAATTCCACCGATTTCCTCGTCAAGTTAGCTAATGAAGTGGTTATATTGAACTTCACGTATCCCACACAATATCTTCTTAACTTCTTAACTTACAACATCGATAGATAACTCTACCGTACAGACGTCTTGCAACTAAAAGAACAAAATACTCCCTTTGACTTCCTCAGAATTGTAAGGTTTATACACTTTCTTTGACAATGACTTATCACCACCTGGTTTAACAACTTTAGAGTTTCATAAATAAAATCGAAAATAAATCCATTTACCTCACATGGCCTTTAATACTAATACGACAATTCTACACATCAACTTAAAAGGTATCACTATTCACACTTTCTATATTTAGGGAATAGTCTAACTCTTCCCAAAGCGAATCTAGTTTCTAAAAAAATTCATCAGATATACATTAACATGTGGCACTTGAATTAAATAACATGCAGTCATATAAATAACTTATCGGAATCATACCTTGCGTTGCGCCTTGTTTCGTCATGTTGGTTGATTGTTCGGTTGGTCGACTCGACGGAGCTGATTCTATAATAACCAGTTTGCCACTGCCCCTTTTGCTTCCACTTGCTTTTCCTACCGCTTTCTTTGGGCAACCTCGAGCCACATGCTCCTTCGATCCACACGTGAAGCAGGAACCCTTCCTTGGTCTTGAACATCTTGGTGCAATTAAAGCACACCCTTTTTCCCTTCAAATAAACACCTACATGTTTCTTTTCGTAGTTGCTACACGCCTCTACCTTCTTCTTTTCCTTCCCTTGCTGATTTTTAGCGTTAATATTATTGTCCCACTTTCTTTTCCAAGCGTTATCGATATGACTATCACCCACCTTATCATCTTCACTCTTCTTTCCCTTCTGTTCTTGATTGTATGTCAGCATATTACCTTCCCCATCTACATCAATCGTTCTTTCCAGCCCTGTTGTGAATTAATTAGGTTGGAACATCGAGATTTGATTATACAGCCAAAAATTCAGTTGATTTGTCAGTGCTCCCACCAGCAAATTTGCCAATTGTGGCACTAGATTTGCGTTAGCTTCCCTATTGTATGTATATTCCTTGGGGCTTTGTTGACGCTGCTGTCTTCTTCTAGAAGGTATCTTACTGTTTAAAACTTGAACTATTAGATCATCGTTCATACACACATTAAAATTTTCAAACTTATCTCAACCACTTTTAAACAACACATGATTTATCTTAATAAATGATAATACTTTATTCATTTATTATACAATACATAATAAAATAGCCTCGCTGCTATTTATATTATTTATCCTGTAATAATAAAATTCTAGGATTACTTCATTTTATCTCACTATTTATTTCAAAAGTCAAGATTTACATCTTATTAATTTGCATCATGATTTATATCTAATCTTAATGTTTTTTTCGCAATCTACAAGAACATTCTACATTGTACAACTTCAGTGCACTCTTGCTCCATGATACGAATCATTGATGATCCATCATATACCAAAGATAAATCTCAACCCATACAGAGAATAGAATACTAAATGATAAGTTCCATCATTTTCTTGGCCTTTTTCAACTTGTCTTCAACACAATCTATGCATTTAGAAGCCTTCACCCATGCGTCTTCAGCTCTCGCACGATTTGCTGACTTCTTTCCCCAGTCATTCCTGCGCAATCTCATTCCGAGCTAATAACTATCCTCTTTATGGATAAACCTTCTAATTTCTCGACGTTCTTTTATAACTCAATGTTATGACCATACACCTCATTTGAGGAATTCCCCCTCCTCATACCCATCCTTCACCTCTATCACCCCACAACTTAGTATGTATAATACTCGCTACTCCTAAGTACTCGCAAGCACAAAAGTAATTAACACATAAACACATAAAGTTATCTTCAATGAATTTCCCTGAATTCATTCCTTAAAACTCGATGAGAGTTTATCACCTCTATGTTTTCGATCTCGTAGAAGGTTATAGCCTAAGGTTTCCCCACCTAAGGTTCATAACCTAAGTCTTTGATACCAACTTGTGACACCCCCAAATCCGGGCACCCCAATCCCACAGATTTGGTGTTCAGTGTCTAATTAAATCATAACTAGCTACCCATAAACAAAGGATGTAATTAAACTCAAAAGTTTAAACAATCAATCTCCTATTAAAGTGTTACATAATCTAAAATAATTCCCAGGTCATCTAACCTTTTTTATAATCATCAATAGAATATTAAAACATAGCCATAATCAAAACTATTACATAAGCTTCATAAATAAAAGGTAAATTAAATGTCGTCTATTTAAGAATCGTGCCCTTGCCCTTGTTTGTAGAAAACTCTTCAAACTTCTTAACTTCATCTACATTGTTTTGTGCAAGAGTGAGCAAACAATTGCTCACAAGAAGTATAATATACAATAACATTTTATGAATGATAATAACTAAACTTTCAATGGTAAAATTCTCTTATCGAAAAAATAAATTTTAATTCAAAAGCTACGAGTTCAAAGGAATAATGAACATTTAAGTTAACAATAGATATCAACATCAAAGAATACACTGAGGGTCACAAGACCACAAACTATACTGTAGGTTTTCAAGTATTTCTACTTTAACCTTTAACAATCTAAAAGACTATAATTATCATCTATATCCTAGGTTAATAGGTGTTTCTATTGTAACCTTTAACAGTCTAAACGACTATATATACCATCATCCCGTACTCCAGGTGATCAGCCCTTTGTACTATGTATTGCACAAACATTTTAACACTATTGCGTAGCTCTAAAAATAATCCCCTAATATAGGGTTGTTCATCTCAGCTTGGATTACCAGGTTCCGAACCAAAGGAAGTTTGGTTGGGAATTAACTTCAATAAAATTCTAGATCTTTAGAACACTCATCAACCATGTACTGGTTGAATCAGATAGGAACCAATAACTATTTAAGAGTTTGATTATAATATCTTCATGAACAAGGTATATCGATGAATCAATAAGCTAGAGTATTAACGATTTATAAACTGAACAAATATTATCATCGACAACATGCTTCAAAGGAAGTTTGGTTTGGGTTGACTTCAAGGGTAGTTTAGAGTTTAGAACATTCATCAATTAAGGATTAGTTGAATTGGTAAAGAATCACTAGGCAACTTAAAGTTCGATACAATAATGTAAGATAATACAATGACATTGGAGAACGAAGATCGAACAACAATTATTAGTAGCTGAACAAACACATTTCTTACAATAAAATTACAGACTTTGAATAACCAAAGTAATCTCGTTTAGAATAAAAAAACAAAGATTAATTAACTTGCTCAATAATAAATGAGGGTTAAAGAACTTGCATAACAATAAATTGCTCAACAAGAGATTAGAGATAGAGAACTTGCATAAGTATAACATGACAGTGAAAAGTAACCTTGTTAAATAATAAAGTAGCAAATGTTAGGGAACTTTCCTCTTGCGTAAGCTATACAATTACAACTCACGTACTCCAATGTCCTACACATACCATTAGGATTATCACATCAATTAGCTATGTAAATTAACCTCATAAATTCAATTCTCATCTTAGTTATGTTATAACCTTTAGTTTAAGGTCTAACCATATTAATAACCATATAACACGAATGTAAAAACTCACTAACACCTACATATGAATTTTAGCATCCAAATCACATTTTCAACTCTTATTAATCAATACTACAATTCTCCTTAATCGAACTTGAAGTTCAATAAAGTGTTTAAGTCTTCCCAAGACTCATTGGTTTTATATTAATCACCTTCCATATCTTAGTGTTCATTTCAGAAATCACAAGTGTTAACATCACAAGACTTATTCACTATTCATTGTATACATTAAGTCGAAATGCGTTTGTAAATTACTAATCCTTTACAACTTTGAAATTATCAATGACATGACACGGTTCTGTTTTAACCTCCATATTCCATGTTTATTACATTAACACATCATTAGACCAACTTATATCGATATCCCAGGTCTGCAGCAGTAGCAGAAGCCACTATCCCAAATCAAGGTATGGCGCATCTACGCCATACACAAGCTTAGGGACCCAAAGCGTAGTTCTACTGCTTTTGGCCTTAGCACCAGTATGAGTTGTCTTTGGTGCACGAATAGAAGTAGAAATAGATGAAAAGTAGCCGACTTTAGCCCAACTAACACGAATTTCACCCACTAAACAGTGAAATTAACATATACGATTAATATAAAACTATCATAAACATGTTTCCTCGCATACTCATCAACATAGAACAATTTAACAACAACTTTCACCAATTTAAATCCTCAAATTCCATATTTTTATATAAAAACTCCATTTTTTAGTTCCTTCACAAAAATTCACACTATAATCACAGTTCTACACCAAATCAATTCGTTCAAACTACGTTATCTTCGTTTCTTAATGGACTAGCACAATCAAGACTCAATTTACGGACTAAAATACAAATTGACCTCCATATTTGGTACTTTCACAAGCCACGTATAAAATATACATACTGTGATTACTTTTCTTCCTTTTAACCATAATTAACATACCAAATTCTTATCTAAACTCTAGTTCTAACATCATAACCACGTACAATTATCATAACTTAGTTGTATAACAACAATTCAAAACAATAAAATCCACAGAACATAGAAATTCTATGCCGTAAAACTCATATATATATATATATATATATATATATTCAAGGTGTTAAAGAAAGTACCTTAAAATTGCTTGAAAAATCATTGCTAAACACTGAAATTACTGTGAAATTCTTAGATTTTCTCTCCAATTCGCTCTCAAGTTCCTCTCTGTAACTCTTCTCTCATTCTTAGTAGACCAAATTCTTTGTTAAGCGTAAATAAATAACCCTTATGGACATAATACATAGATTTAATATAACAGTTACTAAATAATAAGCGTATAAATTATAAATAAATTTTATTTATTTATTAATTTATTTTATTTATTTTATTTGTTATAACAAAATTCAAAATTTAAAAATCCAAAAGCCATAAGGCTTTGTTTGGCAAAAGAGTCTTTAAAATAAAGAATTAATATTTTAAGCCTTCTTTGGCTAAATCAATTTAAACTTCGTTAATTTATTTTAATAAATCACTTATACTATAATTTACAAGGTCATATTTTTTCCTGGATTCTCCATATCCAACATTAATTAAATAAACTAATAACAACATACTAAATTTTAAATAAATTTTCCACTTAAATAAATATCATAAAATTATAATTTCATTATAATTTTATTTAATAATTAAATTTAACATACTACTTTAAATTATTAAATTAAAACAACAATATAACATCTCATGTTATATTACAACTCTCTAAATTATAAATTAATTTAGTTTAGAATATTATCTAATAAATTTAATTCATATATATGTAATAAAATAATCACATCAAATAAATATTTACTAACAACAATCACATCAATAAAATATTTATTTAATTTAATAAATATTTTAAATTACAAATACTAAAATCTTGTATTGTTATAGCGTAACTCTTGACAAAAGAAATCTGAAGAAAGTCTTATATACTTGGTTCGGATGCTCAAATTGAAGTTATCTGAAGTTCGAAGCGGACATCACAAATTACACGCAGTGCACGTGCTTGAGATTTTCGTAGGACCCTGAAGCTCGGGGAACCCTACACCTGCGGCTACCAGCTCTATAAATATAGAGCTTGGGGTGGACATTTGTAAGAGAAAAAGAGGCGAGGAAGCCCTATCCAATTTGTTATGTACACACCCCATATTGAGTGCTTTCTCATTTAAACACCTGTTAGCTAACATATAGCTATATTTTACCGGCGGGAGCTGAGTGTTTATCCAATTAGTATCATAGAAGCCTGTTTTGGCAGTCCACTATAAGCCTTCTCACACTCTATAAAGATTTTTTCTTCATCTTTACACACACTATTCTTCACGTTGATAGTCGTGTTGTGTGTATGCTCGGACTTCGGTCCGTGATTTTAAATTATGTCTGTATATATATACTTATATATATATATATATATATATATATGGACTAACATTATCGAGTTATGCCTCGATTGAGCCTGAACTTATGTGCTGAGGCGTTTACTTGCTTATATATATATATATATATATATATATATATATATATACGACAAATCGCAGAAATGATAAACCGAAGTTTAGAGATTGAGAAACATCACATGCGTTTCGCTTATATATATATATATATATATATATATATATATTTTCATTTTTGTCAGGCCTATAGTTTTCTTCGTGGCCTTTTACTGCTTTCTTTACATTTAGTCTCGCCTAGAGTTTACTTCATGGCGGTTGATTGTCTTTACTGCTTTCTTTACATTTAGTCCCTCCTGGAGTTTACTTTGTGGCTGTTGATCGTCTTTTATAGCTTTATTTATTTTTCCGATCCCCCATGGAGGTGCTTCGTGGTGGTTGATCGTGTTTTTACTGCTTTATTTACATTTCTGATCCCCCATGGAGGTGCTTCGTGGTGGTTGATCGTGTTTTTACTGCTTTATTTACATATCTGATCCCCCATTGAGGTGCTTCGTGGTGGTTGATCATGTCTGTATATATATATATATATATATTTATAGCTTATATATATATATATAGTACTTACTGCTTTTCATATAAACTGCGGCATCATGTGAGCCTAGGAATCATGTGATCACAGATTCAGGCCATTGAATCTAGATTCGGTTCCCGTGATGGACATTTTCAGTTATAAGCAGCTTGTACATTATTCACGGTGTTTGAATTTCCTTAGATGGCTGTCATGCCCATGAGGAGTTCGACATTGCTATATATTATTTTCTCGAGGATGCTTCACATCTCAAAAATAAAAGCAAACAAGCCGAACATTTAATAATAAATTGGAAGTATCAAAGGCCTCAATTACTATTGAGCATCGGGTTTGAAAAACCTCTTTTACAAAACCTCATTGCTATATCTTGTTTAAAATTAAATTTTTATATAAATTCAAACCCCATGTATATAGTTATGAATGAGGCATAGCACTACTTCCAAATAAATTGCACATTGATCCACACACACACACACACACACATTCATATAACTGTTTCTTTAAAAGTGGCGGTCATCGTTGCAACACGGATGTCGGGGGGTGCCTAACACCTTCCCTCCGCATAATCAAGTCCCCAAACCCAAATGAATCTCGGTTTCACAGACACGTTTAGCAGTGTCACATCACTGGGTCAATGTGTAAACCTTTTCTCGGTTGTGTTGGTGCAACCAGTTAAAAACACCAACTAGCGACTCTTAAAGTCAGATCATCGACATGATACATGTCAAACCTTTTTCACTTGTTTTTTCAAACAAATCTCACATAACATGAGAACACCAAAGAACAAGAACAGAAAAGGGACAAATAAAAATCCCAATGTCAACAGGTGGCGACTCCGCTGGGGACACCAGTAAGAGGGCCTAAGCCGCTACTACAAGCTTTTCAAAACTGTTATATGCTTGTGTGTGAATGTTGCATTTATATTTATGATGAATGTGTACAAATGCATTTTAATTACTGCACTGCAATATATCTATCTGTGATATTAGTGCTTCATGCAGTCATCATTTTCATAAACGTTGAGACACGCTGTATGTGAATGTATGTTGTGTGGTTCCTCCACCAGAAGGCTATCTTGTCGGTGTTTGATTACTGGACTCGTAGGGAGACTAATTCCAACGATGCTTAAGAAAGGCACCACCTAGATGCGCTCCAGTTGAAAGATCGGATTAACTTCCCGTCAAGTAGATTGCGATGATCTGGGAACCTCTATGCCAAAAATCCACGAGAGTAACCCTAAGATAGGTCAGCCTCTAATAAATTAAACGCGGAGGAAAGTCTCTTCATGCTTTCCATTTTCAATTACTTGTAATGACAATTACTTGTAATTTTATTCCATGTTCATCTTTATGTAATGGAAAACATGAAGAAATATGTGCCCATGCATATTTAAAATTAGCATGCTATCCTGTATTACAAAACAGCTAACATCCGTTTTGCAGGATAATATTCCTAAAATGGATACATTATGATAGCATGTAAACTTTTATATTATCCCTAAGACTAAACTACCATAGTGTTTTGTAGGGAAACAATTAGGCCTGTTACCTGCTCAAAATCTAAAAAGGCCACAAGCCTACAGCCAATCATGTCTTCTTCTAACCAGTTTAATCCCCTTTCTCGAGAAGATTTTGACGAATTAAGTAATAAAATTATAGATTTGGATGTTCAACTTAAAGAATTGCATCAGTCTACTCAGGGCTCAAAGATTCCCACACATATAAAATCCTCTACACAAGGAGGAACACAAGGTTTAGATAAAACAAATCCATAACCTCAGTTGGATACGACCAACAAAGACCCTAAAAACACCCATCTCCAAAGAGATCCAGACACCAATGATATCAGGAAAATTTTCTTCAAATGGCAGAAACTATCCGTTCTCTCAAAGGGATTGGAACATATGGAAGTGTTTCATATACTGACCTTTGCATATTCCCTGGTGTTCATTATCCAAAGAAATTCAAAACCCCTGGCTTTGAAAAATATAATGGATTAGGGGATCCTTACACACATTTGAAGGTGTTCATTAGAGAACTTGGATCTTATGCAGAAAATGAAAAGCTCAGAATGCAGCTGTTCCAGAAGAGTCTAACTGGAGAAGCCCGTTCATGGTATACCTGATTACACAACTCAAAGATCCATAGTTGGGAAGAGCTAGCTCACGCCTTCCTCACTCAGTACAATTTTTAATCTCAGATGGCTCCTGATCGGTACCAAATTACCAAGGTCAAGAAATAGTCCAATGAGTCTTTCAGAGAGTATGCTTAAAGGTGGAGGCGCCTTGCTGCTCAAGTTATTCCTTCTATGATGGAGTCAGAGATGGTCATGACTTTCATAGACATACAAGAAGTTCCTTTCTATGAAAGAGTCTTAGCTGGTACTGGCAAACCATTTTTTAAAATGATCAAACATTGAGAGATAGCTGAGATGGGATTGAAGTCAGGAAAGATTCAAGACCTAGTCACTCTTAAAGCAGTTGTTGAGCACATCTAGTCCAGAACTTATAGAAACAACCCCCAGAGGGTCTATAAAAAGAAAGAAGATGATGTTTCCTTGATACTACAAGGTTAAAAAGGTAGTTAGAACATGCCTATACAGAGGAGAAATTACTCCCCTTTTCAAGCATAGTCTTCAAACCCTCCAATGCCTAAAGGTGGAGAAGCAAAGCGCCCTCGAACGTTCACACCCTTAGGGAACTCGCTCGAGAATATTCTTGCTCTTCTGACTACTCAGAAGAAAATCACACATCTTCTTCCACCAGCCAACCTTAATAGGAGGGGTTTCAAGGCTATTCAGAAGTGTGCTTATCATGCTAGAGCACATGGACATGATACTAAAGATTGTAGGGCCTTGAAACACAAGATCCAAGATTTAATAAACAATGGTGAGATCATGGTTACCAAACCAGATCAACCTCAAGACAACCCTCTTCCTCAACATAAAGAAGAAGAGGTTAATATGATTAGTTGGAGCAGTGGACAGAGTTCCAATGTTAACAGTGAATCATCCCAAACCATCAAAGACGGTGTTGACATATGGGATTATGCAAAGTTCCAATTTGCTATGGAATGAAAGATGAAAGCTCTTTGTAAGCAAGTGGAAATATTGGCAGAACTGGTGATCCATTAGCATCAAGTCACACGCCAGTTAGTCAGCTAGGAGCATGCATGTCTCCTTCCTTTTGTTATGAATGCTCCATCATCACCTTCAGAAAGAGAAGCACTGGAGGACAAGGTTGCGAAGAGAGCAAGTGTTAAACCCATCGGGATTTTGCCAATAAAAGGGAATTTATATACCTAGGCCAACCTATGGAGGAAATATTTCAGATGTTAATCAACGAAGGAAGAATCACTTCCCTCGTACCTCTAATCATTCCCCGCTGAAGACGGTTCAACTCTGATGGAGTATGTCAATATCATTTACATTCTCGCAGTCACAACACAGAAGAATGCTAGGCACTCTGCCACCAAATTCAAAATCTAATTGACAGCGGTGTCTTGCAGTTGGCAGACGATGATACTGTGCTACTCGAGAGTGGGAATACATGTCCTACCAAATGGAAGGGATTAGTAGCAGTTATATCCACTGAAGCTGATGGCACTATCAAACCATTTCCTATACAAGCAATTCAACTCAAAGGAGTTGACAATCCTTGGAAAGTGGATGCACCAGAGCCAATTTCTCTACCCTTCAGACCACAATATCCTGTTGTCAGCTTACACAAAGTCCCATGGAATTATGGAGAAGCTAAAGGATCCATGTCACATACTACTGCCACAGTGTCGAAGGAAAATCCACTGTATCTTCCTCATAGGGTGATGAAGCCGGCCATAATAGTAAAGGGGAAGATTCCCATGGAGAAGATTGAGAAATTCCTCCGCACTATGGGCCATAATGAAGCCGAGGTGGTTCTAAGCTTAAGAGAAGCTCCATATCAGATCTGAATACTGGACTTGGTTTTCTCTTCCGAGGATCACAAAAAGTTCTTATTAAAAGTTTTGGAAGAAGCCTACTTGACAAAATCAGTGGATGTTGAAAATTTTCAACTTCTGGTTGATCACATTTTTAACAACAATGTGATATCTTTCACTGATGACGATATACCGCCCGAAGGGACCGGTCATTATAAGCCATTGTACATTGCAGTTTTTTCCTCTGGATATATGTTAGCTGGAGTTTTGATAGATGAAGGTTCATCTCTGAATATCTGTCCTTATGCCAACTTGGTGAAGATGAACATCAATCTCAAACGGATTCGAAGTAGCCATACGGTTATCAAAGCTTTTGATGGATCCCGATGAAATTATGTTAGAGAGATTGAGCTGCCAATTGAGATTGGCCCAAATACATTCAATGTATCCTTTCACGTCCTCAAGATAGATTCAAGATACAACCTGCTATTGAGCCGTCCCTTCTACACTACATCAACAACTCAAATACTTTGTCAATAATAGCCTAGTTACTGTCCACGCTGAGCCGGAATATCCTGAACAAGGAAATCTACCAATCATCAGCTTCAATTCAGAAGTTGAGCCTGCTAGTTTTCATACTTTGGAAGTGAGAAAAACACAATACCTTCCTATTAGAGCGCTACTTTCCGTACCCAAGATTTCTGCCGAGGTTATGTTGGCCACTCAAGAAATGATGTCATTGGGTCATCAGCCTGGACAAGGGCTTGGTAAAAATTAGTAGGGTACTAAGCACCCAATTTAAATGTCCTGTCAAACTGGGATAGCCGGACTAGGCTATTCTGCCAGTTCCAGTCACAAGAATCCTCATAAATACAAGGAGATTCCTCAAGCTTCCGCTGTACGGTTATTTTCTACACCTGCACCTCATGAGCTGATACAGTCTCCGGTAAAGGTACCGACCCATCTTATGGCTATGCTATTTCCCAAACCAGTACCATTCAAAGCAAAAGAAGTCCTAATTCCTGATCCTGAAGTGGAAGAGAAGGAACAGAAACGTAAACATGACATCGCCTTGATGATGTTAGGCATACATATCATTGTCCATGATGAACATACAAACAGATACACCCCAAACGATGATTACCCAGATATTATGGTTATCATTTGGGATAAGGAAGACAATGACAGCCCCTCCATCACTGCAGTCCATCAGGACTTTACCCTCGATAATTGGAGCAGCACTCCATACATTGGTCAACAAGGGTAAAATGGGCAGAAATCCCTCTGCCCTGTAGATAACTTTAATTGTTTACTTTTTTATACAGTATTAGCAATCATTTTATCAAGTACATGCCTTTTGTATAATTAAACAGTTTCATATATTAAGTGAAAGCATATTTTGTTTCAAGACTCTGTGTAGCGCCCCCAAATCCGGGTATCTTCCAACCCGACAGATGGTGCTATACTATGCAAACTTTCATACATTCATTCCATTGAAAAGTCTCAAAGAACGAACATAACGTCTATATATTAAAAGTAATATTTACATTTCCCAGGTTCTATACCCGTTATAAAGGTTCTTTGTCATAATATTCATTACATTATAACAATAGACCTATACTATTATAAGACAGCTTAATAATCTGCCTTAGCTTTTTCTTTATCCTTTTTTGATCCTTCGGGACGTTCAGTCTTAGCTGCATTCATATGGTTCACGCAAGAGTGAGCATAACTAGCTCAGCGAGTATAACAATTTCAATAACAACATGATTGATACATATGAATCGTATATCTTCGATAACTGAACAATAGTTATGAAGTACTATTGATAATTCAAAATAGCACTTCATCTTTCTTTCAAAATGTTTCACAATGAATAATATTCAGTAAAACATTCACTCCGGTCAAAGACCTCGAGTATTCATTCTTTCTTTGAAAAGGACAACCCGGAACTAAGTGAAAGTAGTATGCACACAAGCCAATCATGTTTGATGATAAAGCATATACTTTGTAACAATCTTATTCATTTATTAATAAAAAGTATTAATTTATTAAAGGCTTTTAATTATCTACATGATGCTGTTTTATAATATGTGATAAACCCATAGTTTTAAGCAATGCTTTTAGAATAATGATGATGATCATTTTAATGAGATTTAAATTCTTAGAAAGCTTAAAACTAAAATAGTTCCCAATCGTTGGATTACTAAATTGGGGATTAGTAAATCCAGATAGATTGGTACATACGCTACTTGCTCATTGGATGAGGATGATTGATCTCATGATCATTTGTGTGGAGACACTAAAGCAAGTATGTAGGTGCTTATTAGAGAATAAGTTCATTTGAACGTGGCTCGCTAAGGAATACCTAATGGAGTTTTATTTGCTCATCAATAGGAATTCTCAGTAGTGATAGTAGTACAAGTGATCCTTGGACTTGAGATCATCATAGTATCTTGTGTATGATGAGTTATACTTTGACTTATTCCTTAAGACCCTTAGGGTATATCAAAGGGTATGCTTGGGTATAATAAGTTATACATGGAGATAATGTATGATCAATAAAAATCTACCACTTCTAATAAAAGAAGAGAAATGTCCTATGTGATTCGATAAATGACAACTCGAGTAGTCCTTGGCGGCGTAATGAAATTAGAAAGGAGTTTCTAATTTGCATTATTTGAGTTGTGCATTTAAGGATCGAAATACATATAATTAAATAAAATAAGACTTGACAAGAATTCCATGTCTTATATTTAATTGGGACATTGCATGGTGGAAGGATTGAATTGTATTTGGTAACTATTTACTCAAAGGTTCTTTTATGATTAATGTTGAAATCTATATTATCCGGAAAGTCGTTGATCGCTTGAGGAGGCTTATCCCTATTGTAGAATAAATATTATTTATTTAAATAAATCAATTATTTAATTTATTTATTTAAATAAGATTAGAATTGTTCTAATTGATTTATTCACAACCGGTTTAATATGGAGAACCTAAAGGGTCACACCATAAAAGGAAGAATAATTATTTAAGAAGATAATGGCATAATCGTAATAATATATAAAGTATATTTAATTTAATCTATAATGATAGAATAAATTAAATAGCTTAATATTTATTATTTAATATTTTAGAAATATTAAATATAAATTAATAAGAGGGTCTTATTAATATTATTACAATTATTATTATTTTAATTTCTAAAAGAGTTTAGGAATTAATTTAATATAAGTACTCTCATTTATTCCTAATTGGATTAGGAAAGAAAATTAGTTAAAGGAGTTTAATTAATTATCCCTAATAAGATTAGGGAGCTTAATTAATTAAAAGAATTTAATTAATTAAATAAATCCCAATTCCTTAATTGTTAAGGTGGGTTGCCCACATCTATAAATAAGAGGAGTGTAAGACCCCGAAATTTTTTTAAATAAAAAGGAATTTCCTTTATTTATTATTTTGAAATAGTAAGGGTTGATTTGATTAATGTGGATAGTTAAGGGTTAAATACGCAAATATTTCAAAATAAGCAAGTGGTTATAAAATATTCATTTTTGTCGGGGAATATTCGTTTGGTCGTGGAATATTAAATCTTCGTCGAGAATATTCGTTTGGTCGTGGAATATTAAATCTTGTCGGGAATATTCGTATGCTGACGTACGACCATGTGTGGGCCCCATAACGGAAAGTGATTGGATGAGGAAAACGACAAAAGTTTGGGTGGTTATAAATAACTACGTAGTTATTACTGAATTAAGACCGTTGGAATACCCGGTGGTTAAAATACTGATGTCTGGCGTGGTTGAGCGAGTAGCACTGCGGTATTGCATCAATTATTGATCCTTACGTGAAGGCACTACTCAATAATTGTTACGATGAATTCTTGTTCAATAGTTTATTTTATTGATTCAATAATTGTTGCGTTGATATTTTATATTATTATTGTTTCAATAATTGTCATTTGCAAGATTTCCCATTATCGGATCAATAATTCATATTATTTGAATAATATTATTAGATAACATTATTGGCAATGTCTAGAAAGTTACATCTCTAAGGAGAGGTTTGGTCACCTAATTGCGCGCCAGATGGAGAGAGATCCTTATTGAAAGCCCCTCTTCTGAGAAATAAACTTTCGTTGTCATAAATGTGATTCTTTAATATTATTTGTGAATAATTAATTATTGATTCATATGATAAGGAAATATTTATTTTATATGAATATAAATGATGGATTTATTTATGTGGTTATTAATGAAGGAATTAATCTTTGAGATGTTTTATTTGTATTTTGTCGGATTGGAGGTATTAAAAGATCAAATCGGTTGTTATTACTGACTTTATTGTGTGAGTTATAATATTTAATCCGACCGTTGGATGGTTGTAATTTTTGGATATGTTATACATATATAAGTTGAGTATATGTCCACAAATTTTGAACCGATTAAAGATGGGCGATATAATTTATTATGAATTTTAAGAGGTGGCTGATTCGGAAATTAGGTTTATAATTGATTTTGGTGGAAAATTCTAGAATTGAGTGGGCCCCACTTGTGGTTGGTGAAAAAAAAATGTGCTGAATTTTATTTCAAATGTGGTGGGTGGCAATAGTAGCGAGTAAAAAGCATCGGTGGCAGGTCAAGTCTGCTTCGGCGGGCTAACATTTTCCTATAAATAGAGGGCTAAGTTAGAATTGAAAATCACACCAGAAACAAAGTTTTCTCTCTTTCTCTCTCTATATTATCGAGTGTATTTTGTGAGTATTTAGATACTTTGAGAGTTCTTTGTTCATTATAAGTTTCATTCAAACATCACTTCCTCGACCTTTCCTTAAAAATCGATTCTTTGAGGTAAGGGATATTATTTTTTTTCGTAATGATATTATTTCTTCAATATCATTATGCTGAAATGTTGATCTGAAGTTTTTATCAAATTTGGAACTTTTTCATGTCGGGGTTACTATTCATAAGTTACTATTCACGAGTTACTATTCATGAGTTACTATTCACGAGTTACTATTCACGAGTACTATTCATGAAGCGTGAAGATGTTTTTGTGGAATTTCTATCTTTTGGTGTCGAGTTACTATTCACGTTATACGGCACTATTCACGATACTGACACTATTCACGATATCTGGCACTATTCAAGAAAAAATAAAATTTCTTCTTTTATCAAAATATCTATTACGGATACTAGCTCTGATTGTATCCATGTTTTGATCATTCTTGAATTTTACACCGCTATGATTATTTTTGAGGTATTGTTGGACATGGATAAAACAAAGTACGAATCCTTAATCCTTAATCCTTGTCATTTTGTTTCACTGGATTCGTTCTTTAAAAATATTTTCATCATCCTCGGTCTTAAATGATGATATTATTGAATATCTTTGGCACGTAGTGCAAGAGATGAATGATTTCTGAAGAATATCTTTGGCACGTAGTGCAAAGATGAGCAGTGTTTAAATGAACATGATGGATCGATGAATATCTTTGGCCTTTAGTGCAAAGATGAGCAGTGTTGAGATGAACATACGACCGATTGATGAATATCTTTGGCTTTGTAGTGCAAAGATGAATATTTGATTTGAGATGAATATTGATTGATGTTACGGGATAAAATATTGATGATGGATTTATTAAATTCATAGATTATAGTAGATTTCATTCTCTACGTAACTCTTCTATGAATTATTATTTCCGCTGCGAATATTGATCTGAAACTTGTTGTCTATTGTATTCTATCAGATTTTTCCCTGTTGGAGACTAACGATAATTTGTTGTATATTATCTTAGTCATAGTATTCTTTACTGGGCTAGTTGAGCTCACCCTTTTCCTTGTTGATCCATTTTTCTTCTCAGGAGGCGAGAATGTAGCGAGTACTAGTCGGGGTATGGAATGAAGGTTCTAGAGAGAGTTGTTTAGTAGTCCTCACCATTTTTGTAAAATAATGTATCAATAATTGGGATGAGGATTTATTTGGGTATGGATATTGTCTAGAAGACAATATTGTATTTAAACTCACAGTATATATTGTCGTATTTCACACGACATTTGTATTATTGAAGTTGTAGTTTGCTTCTTGTACCATGTATTTGGCGACTCAGAATGGGTGTTGTGTATACCAATTTTGGGGGCGTCACAGTTGGTATCAGAGCTTAGGGATATGATCTCTGGCGGAGATCGGGGAATAGAACTAGGAGGGGAGAGACGAGTAAATCCTTCGCTAAGTATGTCCTACTAGCTTATTTGTTAGTTAGTCGATCAATATAGGGATATTATGTGATATATTGATTTCCTTAATTAACCCTTGTTTTTTGACAGTATTTGAGAATGTCGACTGAGAATATTAATAGTGGAGTAAATGAGACCGTGGAGATGCTGTGCTTACCAACGAGGAGAACGTGCAAACAGTCGGGCAATGTTCCTCCCATGAACAACACCATTGAAAGCGATGATGAGCGAGGGGATGTTTAGAAGTTTTTTTGCGGTTCATGCAAAATCGAGACGAGGAGACTCGTGTTCCAAATATAGGAGGAAATGATAGCAATTCACGGGTGGTCACAATGAAGCGGTTCAAAGAGTTGGGACCACGAATTTAAGGGAAAGCCCGTCCGATCATGGGCGGAAACATGGGTCAAACAAATTACCAAGATATTCGATGTCTTGGGATGCACGGAGGAATGAAGGTTCCATTCGCTACCTTTATGTTCCGTGGTGAGGCGATTATTGGTGGGAATCATGAAGCGTACCCATCCAAATTGCACTCGCATGTCATGGGAGAGCGTTTGAAAGCAGTTCAATGACAAGTACTTCCCCGAAAGTATTCGCTATATGAAGGAAGTGGAGTTTATTAGACTAGAGCGAAATAACATGATGGTGTCCCAAAGACGAGGCGAAGTTCGCGGAGTTATCGAGTTGCACCTCATTTGGTGGAGAATGAGGAACGTGACGGGATGTTTACGAGAGGTTTGAAACCCGGCATACGTCGAAGATCTCATTTCTCATAAATTTTCTCTCTATTCGAGATGTTGTCAGCGAGGCTCGGTTGTTAGAGCGAGATAACGAAAGACGTTCAACTGAGGGACATATCGACCAAAACGCCCACAATAGTTTAAGGTATGCTATAATTGTGGAAAAGAAGGACATATCGCTCGAGATTATGCGATGTCGAAACCATCCAAATGAGAATGGTGACTCAAAAGGATGTCCCCGAAAAAGTCAAAGTCAACGGTTCTTGGAAGAGCGTTTGTGTCGTGGCCGGTTAAATGCAAGAACCCGAACGAAATTAGCACGGGTTAGTTAATTATAAATTCTTGCGAAGTTTATACCTTACTAGATATCGGTTCTACCCATTCTTTTATCTCTCTTGCTTGCGCTCAAGGTTTGAACTTGACTACGGAGAAATTAGACTTTGACCTATTTATGGAGACTCCGTTAGGAGAAACTTTCATTACATCCGTTGTTTAGAAATCTTGCTTGATTCAGGTTGGCACTATCACATTACCTGTTAACCTTATTTCTATAGAGATATTTGCTTTTGATGTGATTTTAAGGTTAACTACTCATCATGCCGAAATTGATTACTTTCATAAGGTTGTTAGTTTTCATATTCCTAAGCAACCTGTTATTCGAATTCAAGCAATCAAACCATTGTAGTCAAACATTTTCATATCAAGCCATGAAGTCATTCGTTTATTACGGATGTCAAATTTTCTTAGTCCATGTTATGGATTTGAATAAAGACATGTCAGATTTGAATAATATTCCTGTTGTTATTGATTTTTCCTGACGTATTTCCTGAAGAATTTCTTGGTTTACTCCCAAAGCCTGATATTAAATTTTGTATCGACTTTGAATCCGGTACAAAACCCATTTCTAAAATCTCATATCGAATGGCTCCTATTTGAACTTCAGGAGTTAAAAATTCAACTATAGAATTTGGTACCTGAGCCTTTATATGGTGACTTCCTTTGTGGAATTCACCTAAGCCGACTCTCTGTAGGGGGGCGTCATATTAGATGCGATAGTAAACTGATAGGTGTCATTGTGACGTGCTATCCAAGGATGGGATATGAGTCACAGTTGAGAACAACCTAAGTCGGTAATCGAAATGCGTAGTTTTCTAGGCTTAGTTGGTTATTATCGGAGAGTCGTTGAAGGATATTCTCGAATCGCTATTCCATTAACATAGCTAACTCGTAGAGATACAAAATTCGAATGGAGCAAGGAATGTGGGAGGAGTTTCGAAGAACTCAAGAGGAGACTCATTTCAGCACATGTTCTGACCATGCCATCTTGGAAAAGCGAACGTGGTAGCTGACGTGTTGAGTAGAAGATCGTATACAAGTACGAGTAAGATATTGTCAAAGACTAATTTCGTATAATTTACAAATAATAGAGATGGAGATGAAAACTCTAGGTACCCACGTGATGATATACGAGTATAATCGACTTTAATCGATAAAGTTAAAATTTCGCTCGCCACCCAATTCGGAGCAGATGATGCGTATGAAGAAGAAAGTACAAGAAGGAGCTATTCCGGAAGCGAGAATTGATGAAGAAGGAATACTTCGAGTCCACTCTAGACTTTGTGTTCCTAACGACTCTGATTTGAAGAACAAGATTATGATGGAGGCACACAATACACCATTTGCAATCCATCCTGGAAGTACTAAAATGTATCGTGATCTTCGACATACATTTTGGTGGAATAATATGAAGAGAGCGATTGCAAAGTTTATCTTGATGTGTTTAACTTGCCAACGTGTAAAGGCGGAGCATCTAGTACCTAAGGGTCCGTTGCAACCACTTGAGATTCCGGAATGGAAGTGGGAACACATTACCATGGATTTCGTTATGGGTCTTCCTACGGTTTCTCAAGGCATCAATGCTATTTGGGTTATTGTTGATAGATTAACCAAGTCTGCTCATTTCTTGCCGATCTGGAGACTTATTCACTTGAGCGTCTTGCTAGTATGTGCGTGAATGAGATTGTGAGGTTGCATGGCATGCTGTATCCATAGTTTGGGATCGTGACCCAAGATTCACTTCAAGATTTTGGGTTAGCTTGCAAAAAGCTATGGGCACGGATTTGCGATTTAGTTCTAAGCATACCATCCCCAAACGGACGGACAATCGAGAGGACTATTCAAACTCTTGAAGATATATTAAGACTCTGTGTCCTGAGACTTCAAGGGTAGTTGGGATAAGTATTTACCATTGGTAGAATTCTCCTACAACAACAGATTATCGTGCAAGATATAGGTGTGGCTTCATTGAAGCATTATATGGACGAAAATGTCGTTCTCCAATATGTTGGGATGAGGTGGGTGAAGCAACATTGTTGGGACCCGAGTTAGTACGTATGACTACCAAAAAGATCCAAATGATTCGACAACGATACAAACGCACAAGATCGACAAAAGAGTTATGCGGATCTTCATCGAAAGGACGTGGAATTTAGTGTAAGGGATCATGTATTATTGCGAGTTGCTCCATGGAAGGGAGTTACAAGATTTGGGAAGAGAGGAAAGCTCAATCCACGATTTATTGGTCCATTTCAAATTCTTGACCGAGTAGGAAATGTAGCCTATAGACTTGCGTTACCTCCGAGTATGTCTCGTGTTCATAATGTGTTTCACATATCTGTACTTCGTAAATATGTGAAAGACCCGAACCACGTTATAGAGTTAGAACCGGACGAGATAGCCAAGACTTAACGTATGAGGAGGTACTGCCAAGATTTTGGATAGGAAGGAGCATGTCCCTACGCCAAGAAAGGTCATACCACAAGTTAAAGTTTTGTGGAGGAATCATGCTATAGAGGAAATGACACAGGGAATTGAAACGCGAAATGAAAGCGAGGTATCCTCACCTTTTGAAACACCAGTATGTATCGTCCAATTTCGAGGACGAAATTTCATAAGGAGGGAGGTTGTAAGACCCAAATTTTTTTAAATAAAAAGGAATTTCCTTTATTTATTATTTTGAAATAGTAAGGGTTGATTTGATTAATGTGGATAGTTAAGGGTTAAATACGCAAATATTTCAAAATAAGCAAGTGGTTATAAAATATTCATTTTGTTAGGGGAATATTCGTTTGGTCGTGGAATATTACGTGACTTTGTCGGGAATATTCGTTTGGTCGTGGAATATTAAATCTTTGTCGGGGAATATTAAATGCGACGGTAGCGCACCATGTGTGGGCCCCATAACGGAAAGTGATTGGATGAGGAAAAGCACAAAGTTTGGGTGGTTATAAATAACAGCGTGTAGTTATTACCAATTAAGATCGTTGGAATACCCATTGGGTTAAAATACAAGATGTCTGGCGTGGTTGAGCGATAGCACTGCAGTATTGCATCAATTATTGATCCTTACGTAAGAAGGCACTACTCAATAATTGTTACAGTAGTTACTGTTCAATAGTTTATTTTATTGATTCAATAATTGTTGCGTTGATATTTTATATTATTATTGTTTCAATAATTGTCACTGCACAGTATTTCCCATTATCAGATCAATAATTCATATTATTTGAATAATATTATTAGATAACATTATTGGCAATGTCTAGAAAGTTACATCTAAGGAGAGGTTTGGTCACCTAATTGCACGCCAATGAGAGAGATCCTTATTGGAAAGCCCCCTCTTTCTGGGAACAAATTTGGGTCATCATAAATGTGATTCTTTAATATTATTTGTGAATAATTAATTATTGATTCATATGATAAGGAAATATTTATTTTATATGAATATAAATGATGGATTTATTTATGTGGTTATTAATGAAGGAATTAATGCTGAGATGTTTTATTTGTATTTTGTCGGATTGGAGGTATTAAAAGATCAAATCGGTGTTATTATACTTTATTGTGTGAGTTATAATATTTAATCCGAATAGTTGGATCGTTGTAATTTTTGGATATGTTATACATATATAAGTTGAGTATATGTCCACAAATTTTGAACCGTTAAAGATGGGCGATAATTTATTATGAATTTTAAGAGGTGGTGATTTGGAAATTAGGTTTATAATTGATTTTGGTGGAAAATTCTAGAATTGAGTGGGCCCCACTTGTGGTTGGTGAAAAAAAATGTGCTAAATTTTATTTCAAATGTGGTGGGTGGCAATAGTAGCGAGTAAAAGCCATCGTGTAGCTTGTCAAGTCTGCTTGGCGGGCTAACATTTTCCTATAAATAGAGGGCTAAGTTAGAATTGAAAATCACACGAAACAAAGTTTTCTCTCTTTCTCTCTATATTATCGAGTGTATTTTGTGAGTATTTAGATACTTTGAGAGTTCTTTGTTCAAGATACAAGTTTCATTCAAAGATCACTTCGACCTTTCCTTCCAAGCAATCTTGATTCTTTGAGGTAAGGGATATTATTTTTTTAGTAATGATATTATTTCTTCAATATCATTATCTTTGAAATGTTGATCTGAAGTTTTATCAAATTTGGAACTTTTTCATGTCGGGTTACTATTCATGAGTTACTATTCACGAGTTACTACTCATGAGTTACTATTCACGAGTTACTATTCACGAGTACTATTTATGAAGCGTGAAGATGTTTTTGTGGAATTTCTATCTTTTGGTGTCGGAGTTACTATTCACGATATCGGCACTATTCACGATATCTGACACTATTCACGATATCGGCACTATTCAATAGAAAAATAAAATTTCTTCTTTTCGTCAAAATATCTATTCGGATACTAGCTTTGATTGTATCCATGTTTTGATCATTCTTGAATTTTACACGCTATGATTATTTTTGAGGTATTGTTGGACATGGATAAAACAAAAGTACGAATCCTTAATCCTTAATCCTTGTCATTTTGTTTCACCGGATTCGTTCTTTAAAAATATTTTCATCATCCTCGGTCTTAAATGATGATATTATTGAATATCTTTGGCTGTAGTGCAAAGATGAATGATTTCTGAAGAATATCTTTGGCACAGGTGCAAAGATGAACAGTGTTTAAATGAACATGACCGATCGATGAATATCTTTGGCCTTTAGTGCAAAAGATGATGAGCAGTGTTGAGATGAACATGGCCGAATTGATGAATATCTTTGGCACATAGTGCAAAGATGAATATTTGATTTGAGATGAATATTGATTGATGTTACGAGGATAAAATATTGATGATGGACATTAAATTCATAGATTATAGTAGATTTCATTCTCTACGTAACTCTTCTATGAATTATTATTTCACCGCCAATATTGATCTGAAACTTGTTGTCTATTGTATTCTATCAGATTTTTCCCTGTTGGAGACTAACGATAATTTGTTGTATATTATCTTAGTCATAGTATTCTTTACTGGGCTAGTTGAGCTCACCCTTTTCCTTGTTGATCCATTTTTCTTCTCAGGAGGCGAGAATGTAGCGAGTACTAGTCGGGGTATGGAATGAAGGTTCTAGAGAGAGTTGTTTAGTAGTCCTCACCATTTTTGTAAAATAATGTATCAATAATTGGGATGAGGATTTATTTGGGTATGGATATTGTCTAGAAGACAATATTGTATTTAAACTCACAGTATATATTGTCGTATTTCACACGACATTTGTATTATTGAAGTTGTAGTTTGCTTCTTGTACCATGTATTTGGCGACTCAGAATGGGTGTTGTGTATACCAATTTTGGGGGCGTCAGAAGGAGTCTTATTATGGGTTGTGGGAGTGGTTGACTTTACAACTACGTAATAATTCCAATTTGTTGGAGAGTACGCCCTTTCTATAGAGATAGAAAACTAGGGTTTAGCCAATACCCCTTCTTCTTGAAAAATTCTTTTTCCTTGGTGGATCACCTCTAGAGGCCAAACATATGGGTGGCTAACGTTGATCAAAGGAAGGAACAAAACCCCGGTGGATTCAAGTTGAACGCGAAATGATTTGGAGGTGAACTTGTACCTGAGGAAGCTCGATCTTCAAGGGTATGATTTTATTCTTTATCTTTTTGTTTAATTAATAATTGTGCATAAAGGGTGATCCGGGTATATGGTTTGTAAATTTTTTTAAACTCTGATTTTACTCGCTTCCGCTTAATTTTAGCAATTTAATTGCGCACATGAATATTACAAACCTAACAGTGGCATCAGAGCCAAACCTTTATGCGAATTATTAATTGTTTTAATTTGATATTATATTGATATGTGTTTAGAACAATTTAATTGGGCATAATTTTATTGTATAAAATTTAATAAAAAAAAAAAAAAAGGACCGAATTTTTTTTTTTAAGGCAACAGGATGCGCACGGAAATCGAGGCAAGGATATCACATTAACATATTAATAGTTATACCATATGCTTAGTCATGTTAACAAGAGTTATACTAAATATGGTGCACGTGATTCACGGAAAGCATGAAAGCTGATTCTTGATTTGTAATATAAAATATATATAATATTTATACTAACCGTATAGATTTACGGATATTATATATATATAATATATATATATACATATATTAATTATTTTATAATTAAAATAAGAGTTTATTTTAATTTTAAAATAAAAGTTTATTTTAATATTAAAATAAAAAGGTTTATTTTAATTTTAAAATTAGATTTCATGCTAACTAATTAGAGTTGGAATTGGATTCCATGATAACTAATTGAATTGTATTCCATGTTTCCTTAAATAAAGGAGTTTATTTAGATATGAAATAAGATTTCATATTATTCAAAATAAAGGAGTTTATTTGTGAATAGGAAAAAGAATCCTAATTTCTTTAAATAAAGGAGTTTATTTAAATATGAAATAAGATTTCATATTATTCAAAATAAAGGAGTTTATTTGTGAATAGGAAAGAATATCCGTGTTTCCTTTAATAAATTTTTTTTTACATGGAATTGGATTCCATAATTAATTAAAATAAAAAGTTTATTTTAATTAAAGATTTTTATATATGGAATTGGATTCCATAATTAATTAAAATAAAGGAGTTTATTTTGATTAAAGATTTTGATTAAAATAAAATAGTTTATTTTATTCAAAATTGAATAAATTAAAATAAAATAGTTTTATTTTTATTTAAATTTTGATTAAAATAAAGGAGTTTATTTTGATTCAAAATTAGATTTTATACTAACTAAATTTACCCATTAAATGATATCAATATATATATTAAATGTTTATTATTCATAAGATGAATGTTATTTATTGATGCATATGATGATGTGTATGATAATAAATGGGATTGATTATGGACTATCGACCAATGTGATTGGATTTTATTTTAGTTGGATGCATGAATGTATGGGTTTTATTAAATGGGGTCTGCAGACCTCGCCTTCTCTAATTTTTCTTAATGTAAATTCTATCTCCTCCTATGTACTTCCCTCGATATTTGCGATCAAAGGTTTCTATTTATTTTAATTAGTTTTGTAATAGGAATAGTTAGAATTAATTTTTGAAGAATTAGAGATCAAGGAGCAAGGAGCGCTTGAAGACCCGTTTGTAATGGAGCCCGAGTTTAAATGTAATAGTTATATTTAAATATTATTTCTTGCACCCCTAGGGTTTGACCTTTTGGTTCACTTGATGGCTCTAGTGAACCAAACTAGAATAAAAGTCCATAATCAATCCAGGTAGAATATAGTTCACTATATATATATTATATATTATGCAAACATGCTTCGCATGTTCATTAATATGACGCGTATTTTATATATATATGTAAATGCTACTAAAACAAGATGAGACAAATTAATAACAAACCCCTCAATTTTTATATTAAGTCCTAAGCGTTCAAAGATATTTGGAATATCGAACGTCGCCTTCTAGCATGATAAAATTAATAGAGTATTAAATATTTAATATGAGTTTGTTGTGTCACCACAAGGCAAGTATTAAGTATTTAAGATGTTAATTTATCACATTTGATGCTTATAAAGAAAATTGAACAATATTGTTTTATTGTGTCACCACAAGGATGATATTTTTCTTTTTGAATATTTGGAGTGCTAGGTCGGACTTAACTTGGATAATTTTGATTCTATGTGCCACCACTGATCAAAATAATCTAAGAGGCAAAAAAACAAGGAGTTGCATAGTTGATGTAATTGACAAAAGTTGTCTACCTATTTATTTATATATAGTTTGTTGTGTCACCACAAGGCTATATACATTTGAAATGGGATCCTTATTCTCACTAGCAAATCTTTAATTAGATTTTGCCAACTATATAGTGAGGGTAATATAGTTTGAAGAAAATAGTGGGAGATACCAATTTAAAACAAGACCTAATTTATTTTGGTAATTAATAAAAGAATGTATGTTAAAATGTTGTTAATTACAAATTCATTTACGTAATTTTACAATGTCAAAAATTTCTATCAACGCAAAGCATATAGATGCTAATTAACCTAATCCAAGAATTAAATCGGATTGGTTAAGGAATTTGAGAATAGTTCTCATAGTGAAAAAACAATCTTATGTCCTTAATACGCCTATCCTCGCAATGGTTGCGCATAATGCCTCGAGGGAAGAGATTGCTACTTTTAGAAAGTGGCAAGATGATGCACACCGCTCAATGCATCATGCTCGCATCCATGAGTAACGAGCTTCAAATGTCGATGAAAACTATGGATGCTCCTACTATATTCCCGCACATCAAGTAGTTGATGGTGAGGAAAGTAAGACCGATAGATATAAGATATCTAAGGAGCTCTTCCGATCTAGAATGGCCAATGGCACTATAGTAGTGCAGATAAAAAGTTTTTAACATAATCAATTTGATTGATCAATTAGGACAACCGGTTTTGTCATGGATGGAGAGTTGAGCCAAGATTTGATCTTGCACTCACTCCCTACTCCTTTCACAATTGTTGTGAATTTTTATATGAACAAGCTAGATATCGACCTCACCGATTTGCTTAACATGTTGAAAAATGTTGAGAGTCACTTTCCAACCAAGAAAGACCAAGTCTTCTTGGTAGGGGCCAAAGGATCTTCCGAAAAGAAGAACGATTCAAAGAAGGTAAATAGAAAGGCATAAACAAAGGATAATAAGAACAAAACGATATGGATAGCAAAGGAGTTTGCTTCCACCGCAATAAGCTTTGGACACCGGGAAAGAAACTCATGAGAAGCATCTTGTAGAGGCTAACCAAAGAAGCTTAGTGAAGTTTCTACATAATACGCTTTTTTGTTCATGATTGAAATAAATTTTTCTTTAAGTCAAGGTTCTACTTGGGTATTGGATACCGACTTTGGTTATCATAAATATAGATTTATGAAGGACCAAGCAGAAGTAGAAAGTTAAACAAATATAAGTAATCCTATGTGTGGAAAATGAAGCAAAGGTTGTTGCATTAGCCATAGAAACTTATAGTTTAGCAATGCATACGAGCAAATCTATTAAGTCAATAAGTTGTTATTGTATTCCAGTTCTTGTTAAAATATTATTTCCATTTTATTGTTGGACAATGAAATCTTTGGTATTATAATTAAGAACAATTGTTGTTCTATTTATAATAATAATGTTTTGTATAGAATCGGAATATTACTTAATAAATTTTGTATACTTGATTTACGTGAAAATATATTTTGCAAATTGAACAAATTAGTATAAGAAAAGGAGATGATCATTCAAAGAGTTGAATGTGTGTATTTGTCGAAATACAAGTATGAATTATTTGAAAGGTTCAAAGAATTCGAGAAATGAAACAAATTGGCAAAGTATTAAGATTCTTTGATTAGATCAAGGAATAAATACTTGTACAATAAGTTTCTAGATCATCTCAAATGGTTTTCGATAATGGACACATCCCGATACGCAATAATTGATTGATGTATCCGAATGAAAAATCGTACCTTGTTGGACATGGTGCGGTCCATAATGATTTTACCGACATTCCAAAGATTCTTCTTACGGGATAATGTCCTAGAAATGGTCGCATATCTCACGAAAATGGTAACCTCAAAATCCATTTCCCAAGACTCCATAAAAGTTATGGACGTGGAGGATTCCTAATCTTAAGTATGTTAAGATAAGGGTTGTCCAACTTATGTGAAAAGGTTTCAAAGGATAAGCTTGGGACAAGATTTGACAAGTGTCGATTTGTGGGACATCCTAAAGTAAGTTTAGGGTATATGCTCTATAATCTTACTTAGAAAAAGGTGTTTGTTGCGAAACACACTACCTTCTAAGATAAAGGTGTTTATCATTGAAGGGGCTAGTGGGAGGATAATAGATCTTGAAGAGTTCAAGAACCACAAAACACTATAAGTCAAATAAGAGGAACCTATAGATACACCTATTGTACCACAAATCAATCGTAAAATCGAATAATCTACCAAGATACCTAGGAGGTATGGATTCATCATGGATGATGATGATGAGGTACACATCATAGAAGATGATGATCCAGAGTTACATTCGATGAGGTAAGACTTCTAGTGTGTACAAAAGGGACAGTGGGAGCACCGTGACATTCCTAATATTATATGTTGATATACTACGGATGAGGAATTACATACCAATGCTACAATCAGTAAAGATAAAGTTATCTAAACATTCCTCCATGAATGGTTTGGGAAGAGTATCCTAATTGGGGATAAAATCTATATAGATAGATTCAAGAGGATGCTCGACTTAACCCAAGGAACGTATATTCATTTGATGCTAAAGTTGTTTAGCATGGCAAACTCCAAGAGATGTCACATGTCGATGAGCTATGGAGTGTATCTCTCTTAATAGTCCCCACAGACTCCTGAAAAGAGAGGTCGCATGAGTGACAATCATGTATGCAATGAAATGTACAAACTCGATGTTGATCACCATATTATGGAGAAGTTCACTATGAGTTAGTGAAAAACATCTTAAAGTGCTTAACCCAAGACTAAGGATGTGATCATATTCATGGTGGGTCTTAATTAAAACTAGAGGGCTTAACAAGCTCAAGTTTTTCGCACGGACCAAGACGACGAGAAAAATCCACTTTAAGGTAAAGGGTTACCTTGAATGCAGTGTTGCGATTGAATTGGAAAGGTTCCATACAAAGAAAGAGTTGTTGGTTTAGTGATAAAGACAAAGTATATAGCTATAAATGAAGCCATGAAGTTGATTGTTTGGATTAAAAGTTCATTACAGAACTAGGAATAGTTCCTAAGTCTCATCTTGGATCTAAACATGTGTTGTGGCACTTTCATTTGATTATTAGAATCATTGAAAGATGGGAAATAACTATAGAGATAGTGGACTCTCATGAACAACATTACATATCCATTAACTAAAGCTTATCCAACAACAGGATAATCGTCACTTAGAGAAGAAGAGTATAAGATACAATGGCGATTGGCTTTAGTGCAAGTGGGAGATTGAAAGTAGTATGCACACAAGCCAATCATGTTTGATGATAAAGCATATACTTTGTAACAATCTTATTCATTTATTAATAAAAAGTATTAATTTATTAAAGGCTTTTAATTATCTACATGATGTCAGTTTTATAATATGTGATAAACCCATAGTTTTAAGCAATGCTTTTAGAATAATGATGATGATCATTTTAATGAGATCTAAATTCTTAGAAAGCTTAAAACTAAAATAGTTCCCAATCGTTGGATTACTAAATTGGGGATTAGTAAATCCAGATAGATTGGTACATACGTTGCTTGCTCATTGGATGAGGATGATTGATCTCATGATCATTTATGTGGAGACACTAAAGCAAGTATGTAGGTGCTTATTAGAGAATAAGTTCATTTGAACGTGGCTCGCTAAGGAATACCTAATGGAGTTTTATTTGCTCACAATAGGAATTCTCGTAGTGATAGTAGTACAAGTGATCCTTGGACTTGAGATCATCATAGTATCTTGTGTATGATGAGTTATACTTTGACTTATTCCTTAAGACCCTTAGGGTATATCAAAGGGTATGTTTGGGTATAATAAGTTGTATATGGAGATAATGTATGATCAATAAAGAATCTACCACTTCTAATAAAAGAAGAGAAATGTCCTATGTGATTCGATAAATGACAACCCAAAGAGTCCTTGGCCAAGGCGTAATGAAATTAGAAAGGAGTTTCTAATTTGCATTATTTGAGTTGTACATTTAAGGATCGAAATACATATAATTAAATAAAATAAGACTTGACAATTCCATGTCTTATATTTAATTGGGACATTGCATGGTGGAAGGATTGAATTGTATTTTGTAACTATTTACTCAAAGGTTCTTTTATGATTAATGTTGAAATCTATATTATCCGGAAAGTCGTTGATCGCTAGGGGAGGCTTATCCTATTGTAGAATAAATATTATTTATTTAAATAAATCAATTGTTTAATTTATATATTTAAATAAGATTAGAATTGTTCTAATTGATTTATTCACAACCTGGTTTAATATGGAGAACCTAAAGGGTCACACCATAAAA
This sequence comes from Panax quinquefolius, assembly GCA_020205615.1. Taxonomy (NCBI): domain Eukaryota; kingdom Viridiplantae; phylum Streptophyta; class Magnoliopsida; order Apiales; family Araliaceae; genus Panax; species Panax quinquefolius. The sequence continues at coordinate 71,800,869 of CM035155.1, read as the reverse complement.
GGAAGAATAATTATTTAAGAAGTTAATGGCATAATCGTTATAATATAGTTAAGTATATTTAATTTAATCTATGGTGATAGAATAAATTAAATAGCTTAATATTTATTATTTAATATTTTAGAAATATTAAATATAAATTAATAAGAGGGGTCTTATTAATATTATTACAATTATTATTATTTTAATTTCTAAAAGAGTTTAGGAATTAATTTAATATAAGTACTCTCATTTATTCCTAATTGGATTAGGAAGAAAAATTAGTTAAAGGAGTTTAATTAATTATCCCTAATAAGATTAGGGAGCTTAATTAATTAAAAGAATTTAATTAATTAAATAAATCCCAATTCCTTAATTGTTAAGGTGGGTTGCCCACATCTATAAATAAGAGGAGTCTTATTATGGGTGGTGGGAGTGGTTGACTTTACAACTACGTAATAATTCCAATTTGTTTGAGAGTACGCCCTTTCTATAGAAATAGAAAACTAGGGTTGAGCCAATACCCCTTCTTCTTGAAAAATTCTTTTTCCTTGGTGGATCACCTCTAGAGGCCAAACATATGGGTGGCTAACGTTGATCAAAGGAAGGAACAAAACCCCGGTGGATTCAAGTTGAAAGCGAAAGGATTTGGAGGTGAACTTGTACCTGAGGAAGCTCGATCTTCAAGGGTATGATTTTATTCTTTATCTTTTCGTTTAATTAATAATTGTGCATAAAGGGTGATCCGGGTATATGGTTTGTAAAATTTTTTTAAACTCTGATTTTACTCGCTTCCGCTTAATTTTAGCAATTTGATTGCGCACATGAATATTACAAACCTAACACTAAGTCCGTAAGCTCGGTATTACTTACGAGCACTTCTAGGTGATCAGCCTATTGTATTCTATATTGATCAATACTACATCCATTAAACGTATGTACGTTTAATCATTTGGCAACCTCACATGCCTGTCATTTTACCAACAAAACTTTTATTTAACATTTCAGTCTTCTTTTGAAAACCATATCAAGTAGTTGACAAAAGATAATCACATTTGATAACAGATGAATAAATTATCAACAATCCACTCAATATGTCAAGTCTAGCCAAAAGAACTGGCTTTAAGTTCATTGTACTTCAATTCATTTGTAAGGATACATGAACTTCAAAAACTTGTTCAGATTGAGCTGAGTCAAGAGTTAGAATACTTGCCTTTAGCGTCTGCTACAGTATAAATACTTTACGATTGAATCTTTCAAGTCTCTACAACACATGATCACATAATGCCTCATATTAGGTCACATAATCCAGTGTGTATATGACTATATCTTACCCTTAATCTCAATCTAATCGTGTATTAGATTTGTTTACTATCAATTCCCATTTATTATTCTACTTGCATTCATAGTTGGATAAGTTATTATCAACCTTTACACATTACTCTTTAAGGTTTAACAATGTTTTACCAATGTTACTTCCATACAAGTTTATTTTGAATTCATTCCTTTTCTGTTCTTCATACTCTAAATCATTCTTTACTATCACTTGTCTAGGGCTGGCACTGCAGCGCCGACTTGTCCTCTCTATACCGCGATGCGGCGTGAGTTGATAATGAAGAGGTCCGTGATTTGGCATACAAGCACATGAGTCCTTATTTAATGGGTCGTGCACATGAGTTCCAGTATGTCATAGTCCTGTACATGGCGCCATGCGCACACAAACAAGATTAAAGTTCACACATGCGCAAGAAGTTTCCAGCAGTGCTCAAATAGTGCTTTCGTACCGGGCGTGACCAATTTGGTCTAGGGTTTACGCCGCGACACCAACTCTGTGCACTAGAAAAAAAATTCAGTTTGTGAAATTTTGTGAACTTCCCGGACGCATAACTCCTTCGTTATAAGTCCGAATTGGCTCGTTCAAAAGCCCACGGTTCACAAATTACGTAATCTACGCGTTCATGCAAGAATTTTTTCTATTCGACTTCGTTTGCTAAAAATTCGCCTATTGGTTCATTTTTAACGTAAACGATAAATGTTCGTGAACGTTCAATGATCGTTTCTTCGTTCTAAGTCAGAATTCACTCATTTTCGAGTTTGAAACTCTTAAATGACGAACATGACTTGTCTCCATTGGAAAATAACCTTTCCGAGTTCAAACTCAAAATTTGACTTCTAATCCTGGAATTTCACGAATTTGACGATTATCATCTAATCGTGCGATTTCCGGCAAATCTTAATTCTTATGATTTGTTCAACATTACAAATGAATTCCATTCATCATGTGAACATCTTAATATACTTATACCAACAACTTCTACACATGGTTGGATTTTGACTTTATTTCTTCATAAGCTCATAACTTGATAAATTATAAACTACATATGAACTTATCATTCATGACTTATGATAATTAATGTTTCTCAAGCATCATACCTATATGTTCTCAACATATAGCTTTACTTATGTATACTTGATACATATGATCATACAAGTTCTTTTACTTCCATATTACTTATATTACTAAACTCATTACAAGTTCATAATACATTCACATAAGTTTCTAACTTATGCTAGCTTAAATGACTTATTACTAACTTATATGGCTTAAGTTCATTACTTACACATACTTATTTCTTTTTATCATTCATGTTCCTTAATCCAAGCTTTTCTTATCAACCTATCATGATAGAGATAGAAGATAATTGGAGAAGGGATCTTACTTTAGAAGTTTTTGGTAAGTAGCTCCTTTCTTCTTCTTTCTTAAGTAAGTGACTTATTGCAACTTAATCACCCTAATAATTAAGCACTTTGAGAGTGTTTGGATTATTTGAACAAGTGCCAAATAGCTTGCCAACCTTCTCTATTTATAGGATTTTCAAGGTTAGGGTAGTTTAGTCTTTAAACCAATCCCACCTCCTTTCTATTCATTACTTGAAAGGCACAACTCTTATCTTTTGCTTGTCCATCACTTATTTTACTTGGTCATTACTCATTTACCATATTCATATGGTTTATCCCATGGGTTTGCCAACTCATAGATTCTAGCTTGGGCTTGGATTACATAAATCCTTGGGCTTTGCTTTAACAAACACTCACTTGCTTATTAATTCAATAATTGGGCCTTAACATTAATTGACTTGGGCTTGTACAAAATCCTAACCAATCTTTACAAGTCCATTAATATTACATAATACATATACATATAGTTTATGCATCATTCTCGTATTCTATTTCATATAGAATTTATATACAATAATTCATCCTTTATACAAACTCGTATAATACTTCGTATTACACTTGTTTTCATCCCTTTGCACAATACCAAAGTATTGTACAATTATTACTTTACTCATTCCTACTTCACTTTTCTTAACGTTTATAACTTAAGTCCGCAAGCGAAATATTACATTTTCCATAACTAGATTATTATTACATAATCCATCTTACCTTAATATTCTATCATTACGTATTTCTCAAAAATTCAAAAATAACTCTCGAGCAAATACCGATGAATAGTGTTTTTCGAAAAATTTCTCGGAAAACTTTCAATTTTGTCTTAGAAATTCAAACACTTTAATTCCTTCACGTAGCTCAAATACTACGACATTCCAATATCAATAAGTTATAGAATGACAACCATCTTGATAACACATAGAATATAATTTTATTATTATTTTTTAATTTAATAAAATCATTTTACAATAAGATCCGAATTTCTCGGTCGTTGCATTCTTCCCCCCTTATAAAGATTCTGTCCCCAGAATCTCGTCTTACTTAATCAAATAGATGAGGAAAATTTTTCTTCATCTTTTCTTCTAATTCCCACGTTGCTTCTTCGGCATCGTGGTTCTTCCATAATACCTTCACCGATGGTATTACTTTGTTCCTCAGAACTTGCTCTTTTCTATCAATGATTTGAATCGGCGATTCTTCATATGATAAATCCTTCTCGATATGAATAGGCTCATACTCGATTACGTGCTTATAGTCCGTCTTATATAGACGTAATACAGATACGTGAAACACGTTATATATTCTTTCTAGTTCTGGAGGTAATGCTATCACATACGCTACCTCTCCCACCCGTTTTAATACTTCAAAAGGTCCTATAAACCTTGGACTTAACTTTCCTTTCCAGGGAGATACCTTTAGAAACATATACGAACCTACTTCAAACTCTCGGTTTAATCTATGTGAGTCTGCATACTTCTTTTGTCTGTCCTGAGCTGAAACAAGACGCATCCGAATTAACTTAACCACATCCACTGTCTGCTACACCAATTCTGGTCCTAGCATCCGACGTTCTCCCACCTCGTCCCAATATAATGGTGTTCTACACCTTCTTCCGTACAGAGCTTCATAAGGTGGCATACCTATGCTTGCATGATAACTGTTGTTATATGCCAACTCTACAAGTGGTAGGTGATCATCCCAACTACCCTTGAAATCCATGACGCAAGAACTCAACATGTCTTATAACGTCTGAATTATCCTCTCGCTCTGTCCATCAGTTTGTGGATGATAAGTTGTGTTTAACTTCAACTGTGTTCCCAGCTGTTCTTGCAAACTTCTCCAGAAATTTGATGTGAATCGTGGATCACGATCTGACACAATCGATACTAGTACTCCATGTCTAGAAATAATTTTCTTGATATAGAGTTTAGCTAACTGGTCTAAGTTATACTTGACCTTAATTGGTAAGAAGTGAGCCAATTTCGTCAATCGGTCGACTATTACCCAAATTGAATCATACCATTTTGCCGTTATTGGAAGTCCCACCACAAAATCCATCGAGATATGCTCCCATTTCCATTCTGGAATCTCCAATGACTGTAACAAGCCACTGGGTCATTGATGTTCGACCTTAACTTTTTGACAAGTCAAGCACCTACTCACATACTCTGCTATTTCTCTCTTCATGTTTGGCCACCAAAAACTCTGTCGAAGGTCTTGATACATCTTAGTGCTACCAGGATGTATCGAGTACCTTGAACTATGAGCTTCTTGTAATACTTGCTCCTTTAATTTCGTCTCATTCGGAACCCAAATTCTTCCTTCAAATCTTAATAATCCCTCAATATCAAGACTATACTTAGCAGCTTCCTTCTCGGATAACCGCTTCTTCATTTGGTTACACTCATCAGTCTTGAGTTGTACCTCCTTGACTCTCTCTACGATGGTAGATTACATCTCCGTCATAAAAAGTATCTTCCTCAAATCAATTGGCAAGTTTACTTCTATTTCCATCCTAGCCATCTCTGTTATTAACTCATTTTGAGTCGTTAACATAGACAACTTTTCCCGACCCTTCCTACTTAAGGCGTCGGCAGAATATATCGCTTTCCTCGGGTGATCTGAGATTTCACAATCTGTAATCCTTTATCAACTCTAGCCATCTTCTCTCTCGCTCATATTCAATTCCTTCAGAGTGAAGATATACTTTAGACTCTTATGGTCTCAGATATATCTCACATTTCTCCCCATAAAGATAATGTCTCCATATCTTTAGGGCAAATACTATCATGACCAGCCCCAGATCATGAGTAGGATAAACTTTCTCATAATCCTTCAACTGCCGTGATGCATACGCAATGACTTTGCCATGCTGCATGAGTACGCAACCAAGTCCACTATGCGAAGCATCACTATATACTACAAAATTTCCTGTGTCATCTTGCAATGACAAAATAGGCGCTTCACTTAATCTTTTCTTCAGTTCTTGAAAATTGTCTTCACATTTGTCCGTCCATACGTATTTCACCGTCTTCCTTGTCAAGTTAGTCAACGGGGTACCTATCTTCGAAAATTCTTGGATAAATATTCGATAGTATCCTGCTAACCCTAGGAAACTCTGAACCTCAGTCGGTGTTTTCGGTTATTCCCAGTTCATCACTGCTTCTACCTTTGCTGGATCCACTGAAATCCCTTCTTAGTCAATGATATGACCTAAAAACTGTACGTTTTTTAGCCAAAATTCACACTTGGTGAATTTCGCATATAACTTCTCCTTTCTTAGTGTTTCTAACACTAATCTTAAATGTTCAGTGTGATCTTCTGGCGTCTTAGATTAGACTAGAATATCATCGATAAACACAACAACAAACTTGTCCAAATATGGTTTGAACACTCTGTTCATCATATCTATAAATGCAGCTGGTGCATTCGTCAACCCAAATGACATCACCAGAAACTCGTAATGACCATAACGAGTCCTGAATGCCGTCTTTGGTACATCCTCCTTCATAACCTTAAACTGGTGATACCCCGTCCGCAAATCTATTTTAGAAAAATACTTTGCCCCTTTTAACTGATCAAAGAGATCATCGATCCTGGGCAATGGGTATTTATTCTTTATTGTTACCTTGTTCAACTCCCGATGGTCGATACAAAGCCTTAACGATCCGTCTTTCTTCTTGACAAACAACACCGGTGCCCCCCACGGAGAAACACTTGGCTGAATGTACTTTCTATCCAATAGTTCCTGTAACTGAACCATTAACTCCTTCATTTCCACAGGCGCCATACGGTATGGGGCCCTTGAGACTGGTGCCGCTCATGGCACAATGTCTATTACGAATTCGATCTCCCGATCTGGCGGTAAACTCGATAACTCACTTGGAAATACATCCATGAATTCGTTTACTATAGGTATTTATTCCATGGTTGCTCTCACATGCTGGGTATCAACAACATGGCATAGATAACCTACACACCCCTTCTTTAAAAGGTTTCTAGTTTGTGTCATCGTAAGACAACACGAACGTCCCAGCGATTTATTACCGTAAAATACTATAGGAGGTTGCTTCAACGTCCTGATGCTCACACATTTCTTTTGGCAATCTATAATGGCTCCATGGTTAATCAACCAATCCATTCTGAGAATTATATCGAATTCTCCTAGCTTTATCGGTATTAAGTCTACCGATAACTTACAACCACGTACATCTACGCAACAACTCCTATGAATACTTTCAACAGGAATTATCTCTTTGTTTGCTACCTTAATGTTCAAAGGTATATGCAACTTTTCGGAAGTAATCCTAGTCGTCTAGCAAAATCACATGCTATAAACGAACAAGTAGCACCCGAATCTAATAGCACGTATGCATTTATGTTATTGATCGGAATAATACCTGCAACTACATCCCCTGATGCCACCGCATATTGGACCGTCATATTAAAAGTGCAGGCCATTGATCTACCCGGCTGAGCTGGACCACTAATAGCCAACTTACCATTATTAGTGCCCTTATTTCATTCCATACCTTTCTTCGGGCAATTCTTCGCTATGTGGTAAGTTGATCCACATACAAAACATCTGTGGTTTTTCTTCGGATTGGGACAATTAGGCGAAATATGCCCTTCCTGTCCACAATTATAACATACGGCCTTTCCTTTGAGATAGACTCCTAAGTGAGTCTTCCCGCAGGTTTTACAGGCCTCCATCCTTCTCTTGGAATCCCCTTGTTTTACTCCAGTATTAGCAGAGTTAAAGCCCTTTCTTTTCTGACCGTCGCCACTACCACTGGCTCCTTCAGTCTTGATTCCCCCATCAACTTTACCCTTATTTTTCTTATCTTTGTGGTACTGGCTGAGAGCCTCATTCCCACCTTCGGAAATAATTGCCTTCTCTAAAATTGTTCCAAAGGAAGTAATTTGAAACATCGAGATCCGGCTATAGAGCCAGGGTTTCAAGCCCTGCTCGAATCTCCTAGCCTTCCTCACTTCAGACCAAATCTTGTCAGTTCATTAAACTTGGCAGCATATTGGGGAACTGTCATATCCCCTTGTTTCAATTCAAGAAACTCATTTCCATTCTCCCTTGCATACTCGTGGGAAAATAGTTCTCGAAGAAAATCTCCTTAAACCTCTCCCACTTTAGGTTTCCTATATCGGCCCTAGCTTGGTTTGTCTCCCACCAGAAGTTGGCCTCTCCTTTCATCAAATAGGTTGCAAAGGCAACCTTTTGACCCTCCTCAACATTTGCTATAACAAATTCTTTCTCAATTTCTTTTACCCAAGTATGGGCTTCTATAGGGTCCGTAGTTCCTTTGAACTCCGGTGGACCTACACTTTTAAAGTCCTTAAAAGTAGTAGCTCATACTACTCTAGGAATTACGGGTACATTAGCCCTCGTTCTATTAAATGCGGCCGTTAAAAGATTAACGAACTCCTGCATTAGATTAACCGGACCACCCTCCGGTTGGTTAACATTAGTGTCTTGATTTCGTTGTCTCCATCTTGGCTGCATTTTGCTATTAAGAAAACAACACATCACTATTACCTTCTTCTTGTTGATTAGTTATTATTTATAATGAAATAATAACTCATACTCAGTAATCAGTATATTCCATAAAAAGACTTATATTGATTCATAACTTGTAGTATAATACTACATTGTTTACATTACTCAGCCTTAGATGATTACATTACCATCCCGCAATTACTTTCCAAAAATTGGGATTTACAAAAGACTACCCTTGATATACAAAAGAGGGTTTTACGTCACTACTAGATACATAATATTTACATATCTAATCTACTCTAGCTATTGCTAGATTACATCTGCCGAATGGCATTCTCAAAATCTTTCTTGGCCAAACCGGCTATGACATCTCGACTAATGGTATGTCGAGTCTGCCCTGCTTCCACTGGATATCCAGCTACTTGCTACTGGAAGTCCACGTGAGAACTCCTATGTATATAGGACATCCTCTCCAACTTCTGCTGTTTAGTCTTTAGCTCCTGCTTAAGCTCAAAGACTTCACATTTCAGCTCTCGGACCTTGTCCTTAGCTAGAATTCTATCATCGTGCTCTTCTTCCCACATACCCTCCATGCTAGTCTTGTCCTCACGGACAGCTTGGAGTTCCTCTTCCAACTCCTTCACCTCTTGGCAATAATGGACTTTCCTATCCAATACTGACATAAATAGTGCCTTCATTGACTCTTCAGTAGTCAATTCTTCTGTAGGTGGAACCTAGTGAAAGGACATCACGTCCACCACCTCCTCTAGCATGCCATTGAAAATAGACATATAGTCTAAATCGTCCAAGTCTCCGGACTCTATTACTACCACCTCTGGCTCAATCGCTGCGGGATTGGATAGTATCTCTACCCGATTAACTGAATCCTCGCTCACTACATGTATATTTCTATACATATCATTTTCTCCTGACATCTACAATAAAAGAATATAGTTTGATTAGTACACGTTAGTAAAATAATAAAAACACATAACATAATATAATGCATTTTTATAAGGTTATCTTTCATCTTTTACTTCTTTATTAAGGTTATGGCTTAAGGTTCTAATCCCCCTTAAGTTTTATAACCTAGGCTTTGATACCAACTTGTAACGCCCCAAATCCGGGTATCTTCCAACCCGAAAGATGGTGCTATACTATACAAACTTTCATACATTCATTCCATTGAAAAGTCTCAAAGAACGAACATAACGTCTATATATTAAAAGTAATATTTACATTTCCCAAGTTCTATACCAGTTACAATGGTTCTTTGTCATAATATTCATTACATTACAACAATAGACCTATACTATTACAAGACAACTTAATAATCTGCCTTAGCTTTTCCTTTATCCTTTTTCTATCCTTCGGGACGTTCAGTCTTAGCTGCATTCATATGGTTCAAGCAAGAGTGAGCATAACTAGCTCAGAGAGTATAACAATTTCAATAACAACATGCTTGATACATATAAATCGTATATCTTCGATAACTGAACAATAGTTATGAAGTATTATTGATAATTCAAAATAGCACTTCATCTTTCTTTCAAAATGTTTCACAATGAATAATATTCAGTAAAACATTCACTCAGGTCAAAGACCTCGAGTATTCATTCTTTCTTTGAAAAGGACAACCTTGGAACTAAGTCTATAAGCTTGAGATTACTTACGAGCACTTCTAGGTGATCGACCTATTGTACTCTATGTTGATCAACACTACATCCATTAAACGTATGTACGTTTAATCATTTGGCAACCTCACGTGCCTGTTGTTTTACTGACAAAACTTTTTTTTAACATTTCAGTCTTCTTTTGAAAACCATATCAAGTAGTTGACAAAAGATAATCACATTTGATAACAGATGAATAGATTATCAACAATCCACTCAATATGTCAAGTCTAGCCAAAAGAACTGGCTTTAACTTCATTATACTTCAATTCATGCGTAAGGATACATGAACTTCAAAAACTTGTTCAGATTGAACTGAGACAAGAGTTAGAATACTTTCCTTTAGCATCTGCTATGGTATAAATACTTTACGATTAAATCTTTCAAGTCTCTACAACACATGATCACATAATGCCTCACATTAGGTCACATAATCTAGTGTGTATATGACTATATCTTACCCTTCATCTCAATCTAATCATGTATTAGATTTGTTTACTATTAATTTTTTGTTTATTATTCTACTTGCATTCATAGTTGGATAAGTTATTATCAACCTTTACACATTACTCTTTAAGGTTTAACAATGTTTTACCAATGTTACTTCCATACAAGTTTATTTTGAATTCATTCCTTTTTGTTCTTCATACTCTTAATCATTCTTTACTATCACTTGTCTAGGACTAGCGCTGTGGCGCCGGCTTGCCCTCTCTATGCCACTCTGCAGTGCGAGTTGACAGTGAAGAGGTCCTGGACTTGGCACTGTGGCTCGAGTCCTTACTTAATGGGTCAGTATATAGCCACGAAGTTCCCAAAGATGTCATGGTCTGTACATGGCGGCTATTTCACTAAATAGTACTAAGGTTCGCCTTTGCGCCGAGTTTCTAGTGTGCTCAGACACCTTTTCTTTCGGCTACTGCAAGCATGACCAATTTGGTCTAGGGTTGGCGCCAACTCTGTGCACCAGAAAAAAAATTCAGTTTGTGAAATTTTGTAGAACTTCCCGAACGTATAACTCCTTCGTTATAAGTCCGAATTTACTCGTTCAAAAGCTTACGGTTCACAAATTACGTAATCTACGCGTTCATGCAAGAATTTTTTCTATTCGACTTCGTTTGCTAAAAATTCGCTTATTGGTACCTTTTTAACATAAACGATAAACGTTCGTGAACGTTCAATGATCGTTTCTTCGTTCTAAGTCAGAATTCGCTTATTTTTGAGTCCGCAACTCTTAAATGATAAACATTACTTGTCTCCATTGGAAAATAATCTTTCCGAGTTCAAACTCAAAAATTTGATTTCTAATCCGGGAATTTCACGAAGTCGACGATTATCATCTAATCGTGCGATTTCCAGCAAATCTTCATTCTTATGATTTGTTCAACATTACAAATGAATTCCATTCATGATGTGAACATCTTAATATACTTATACCAACAACTTATACACATGGTTGGATTTTGACTTTATTTCTTCATAAGCTCATAACTTGATAAATTATAAACTACTTATGAACTTATCATTCATGACTTATGATAATTAAAGTTTCTCAAGCATCATACCTATATGTTCTCAATATATAGCTTTACTTATGTATATTTGATACATATGATCATACAAGTTCTTTTACTTCCATATTACTTATATTACTAAACTCATTACAAGTTCATAATACTTTCACATAAGTTTATAACTTATGCTAGCTTAAATGACTTATTACCAACTTATATGGCTTAAGTTCATTACTTACACATACTTATTTCTTTTTATCATTCATGTTCCTTAATCCAAGCTTTTCTTATCAACCTATCATGATAGAGATAGAAGATAATTGGAGAAGGGATCTTACTTTAGAAGTTTTTGGTAAGTAGCTCTTTCTTCTTCTTTTTTAAAGTAAGTGACTTATTGCAACTTAATCACCCTAACAATTAAGCACTTTGAGAGTGTTTGGATTATTTGAACAAGTGCCAAATAGCTTGCCAACCTTCTCTATTTATAGGATTTTCAAGGTTAGGGTAGTTTAGTCTTTAAACCAATCCCACCTCCTTTCTATTCACTACTTGTAAGGCACAACTCTTATCTTTTGCTTGTCCATCACTTATTTTACTTGGTCATTACTCATTTACCATATTCATATGGTTTATCCCATGGGTTTGCCAACTCATGGATTCTAGCTTGGGCTTGGATTACATAAATCCTTGGGCTTTGCTTTAACAAACACTCACTTGCATATTAATTCAATAATTGGGCCTTAACCTTAATTGACTTGGGCTTGTACAAAATCCTAACCAATCTTTACAAGTCCATTAATATTACATAATACATATAAATATAGTTTATGCATCATTCTCGTATTCTATTTCATATAGAATTTATATACAATAATTCATCCTTTATACAAACTTGTATAATACTTCAGATACACTTGTTTTTCATCCTTTGCACAATACCAAAGTATTGTACAATTATTACTTTACTCATTCCTACTTCGCTTTTCTTAACGTTTATAACTTAAGTCCGCAAGTGAAATATTACGTTTTCTATAACTAGATTATTATTAAATAATCTGTCTTACCTTAATATTCTATCATTACGTATTTCTAGAAAATTCAAAAATAACTCCCTTTATAAATACCGATGGATAGTGTTTTCAGAAAATTTCTCAGAAAACTTTCATTTTCGTCTTAGAAATTCAAACACTTTAATTCCTTCACGTAGCTCAAATACTACGACATTCCAATATCAATAAATTATAGAATGACAACCATCTTGATAACACATAGAATATAATTTTATTATTATTTTTTTAATTTAATAAAATCATTTTACAATAAGATCCGAATTTCTCGATCGTTACACTCTTAGTTTAGATGTGCTTGTACTTGCTGATGAGGTGCCTTTTCTCTACAAGGACTATAACTTTGATGCAAAGTTGGACTCAGACTTGATGGAAATCCAAGAGGACATTGAGATACCTCAGGAGATTAAGGTATGGGTTGAAGACAAACCTAAACCTAATCTTGATCAAACCATTTCTTTCAATCTTGGAACCTTAGAAAGCCCTAAGCTAATCCAGATTGGTTCAGACCTAACCCCAAACCAACGGAATGACATGGTTCCGCTACTAACCCAATTCCAGGATGTGTTTGCATTATCTCACGAAGACATGGTGGGTTTGTCCTCTGGCATTGTCCTTCATCTCCTTCCCATTAAGAAGGGATTTAAGCCAGTCAGACAGAAGCTCAGGCGATTGAAACCTGAGTGGAGTTTAAAGGTGAAAGAAGAAATTGTGAAATAATTTCAAGCTGGCATTATCATGGTGTCCACATATCTAGAATGGATATCCAACATTGTTCTCGTGCCTAAACCATGAGGAAAGGTGTGAGTTTGCGTGGATTACCGGGATCTGAATAAAGCTTTCCTTAAAGATAGCTTTCCCGTGCCCTTTATCCACATTCTCATTGACAATACTACTCAATACGACATGTACTCCTTTGCGGATTGCTTTGCGGGGTATCATTAAATTATGGTCTTTGAGGAAGATCATGAGAAATATGCTTTCATCACGCCTTGGGGAACCTTCTGCTATAGACAGTTGTCATTCAACCTCATCAATGCCACGACAACCTATCAACGAGCTATGATGGCTCTTTTCCATGACTTAATGCATAAAGAGATAGAGATCTACGTGGATGACATCATTGTCAAGTCCCGAAGGCATGAAGACCACTTAGACTATCTCAAAAAGCTCTTCAACAGGTTGCGTAAGTACAACTTGAAGTTAAATCCAGCCAAGTGCGCCTTTGGCGTTAAATTCGATAAGTTGGTAGGTTTCCTAGTCAGCCATAAAGGGATTGATCTCGATCCCATCAAAATCCAAGCCATCAAGGAAATGCCCATTCTTCAGAAAGAGAAGGAAATATGGGGATTTTTGGGAAGAATCAACTTCATTAGCAGTTTCATCTCTCAACTCACAACAACCTGTGAGCCCATTTTCAAATTGTTAAGGAAGAACTCCTCCATGAAATGGAACAATGAATGTCAGAAAGCCTTCCTTACAATCAAAGAGCAGTTGGTTAATGCTCCTATTTTGGTAACACCCAGGGATAGTGTTTCCCTATTCATGTACTTGTCCATTAATGACAATGCTATGGGCTGCATCCTGGGACAAAAAGACGATAGAGGCCAAGAACATGAAAGTAGTATGCACACAAGCCAATCATGTTTGATGATAAAGCATATACTTTGTAACAATCTTATTCATTTATTAATAAAAAGTATTAATTTATTAAAGGCTTTTAATTATCTACATGATGCTGTTTTATAATATGTGATAAACCCATAGTTTTAAGCAATGCTTTTAGAATAATGATGATGATCATTCTAATGAGATCTAAATTCTTAGAAAGCTTAAAACTAAAATAGTTCCCAATCGTTGGATTACTAAATTGGGGATTAGTGAATCCGGATAGATTGGTACATACGCTGCTTGTTCATTGGATGAGGATGATTGATCTCATGATCATTTGTGTGGAGACACTAAAGCAAGTATGTAGGTGCTTATTAGAGAATAAGTTCATCGAACGTGGCTCGCTAAAGGAATACCTAATGGAGTTTTATTTGCTGTCGATAGGAATTCTGTAGTGATAGTTGTACAAGTGATCCTTGGACTTGAGATCATCATAGTATCTTGTGTATGATGAGTTATACTTTGACTTATTCCTTAAGACCCTTAGGGTATATCAAAGGGTATGCTTGGGTATAATAAGTTGTACATGGAGATAATGTATGATCAATAAAGAATCTACCACTTCTAATAAAAGAAGAGAAATATCCTATGTGATTCGATAAATGACAACCCAGTAGTCCTTGGCCAAGGCATAATGAAATTAGAAAGGAGTTTCTAATTTGCATTATTTAGAGTTGTGCATTTAAGGATCGAAATACATATAATTAAATAAAATAAGACTTGATGGTAATTCCATGTCTTATATTTAATTGGGACATTAGATATGGTGGAAGGATTGAATTGTACGGTAACTATTTACTCAAAGGTTCTTTTATGATTAATGTTGAAATCTATATTATCTCGGAAAGTCGTTGATCGCTAGGGAGGCTTATCCCTATCAGAGAATAAATATTATTTATTTAAATAAATTAATTATTTAATTTATTTATTTAAATAAGATTAGAATTGTTCTAATTGATTTATTCACAACTAGGTTTAATATGGAGAACCTAAAGGGTCACACCATAAAAAGGAAGAATAATTATTTAAGAAGTAAATGGCATAATCGTAATAATATATATGTATATTTAATTTAATCTATGGTGATAGAATAAATTAAATAGCTTAATATTTATTATTTAATATTTTAGAAATATTAAATATAAATTAATAAGAGGAGTCTTATTAATATTATTACAATTATTATTATTTTAATTTCTAAAAGAGTTTAGGAATTAATTTAATATAAGTACTCTCATTTATTCCTAATTGGATTAGGAAGGAAAATTAGTTAAAGGAGTTTAATTAATTATCCCTAATAAGATTAGGGAGCTTAATTAATTAAAAGAATTAATTAATTAAAACCCAATTCCTTAATTGTTAAGGTGGGTTGCCCACATCTATAAATAAGAGGAGTCTTATTATGGGTGGTATGGGTTGTTGACTTTTTCAACATAATGTAATAATTACAATTGTTGGGAGAGTACACCCTTTTCTATAGAGATAGAAAACTAGGGTTTAGCCAACCACCCATCTTCTTGAATTTTATTCTTCCTTGGTGGATCACCTCTAGAGGCCAAACACATGGGTGGCTAACGTTGATCAAAGGAAGGAACCAAACCCTATGGATTCAAGATCGAACGCGAAAAGGATTTGGAGGTGAACTTGTACTTCGAGGAAGCTCGATCTTCAAGGTATGATTTATTCTTTATCTTTTCGCTTAATTAATAATTATGCATAAAGGATGATCCGGGTATATGGTTTGTGAATTTTTAAACTCTGATTTTTACCACGCTTAAGTTAATTTTAGCAATTTGATCATGGCGTATGAATATTACAAACCTAACAAAGGGCATCGAGCCAAACCTTTATGCGAATTATTAATTGTTCAGATTTAATTTGTATATTGATATGTGTTTAGAACAATTTAGTTGGGCATAATTTTATTGTATAAAATTTAAATAAATAAAAAAAAAAAAAAAAAAAAGGAACGAATTTTTTTTTTTTTTTTTGTAAAGTCACCCACGTGTTTCGCCTGCAAAAGGGGCACGGTTTCATGAAAATTGGAAAAGCAGCAGGTGTATGCTCTTTTGTTAAAAAATGAAGGAGAATTGTTAATATATATTATATAATACGGATGCTATATATATATATATATATGATTAGCGGAAATTAAATAAAAGTAAGCAAAAGCAAATTTCACACATGCTCACTGAAGCACAGGAAAGTTCTACTAATTAGAAATCAAGGATTTCATGTAAATTGCCCAGAACTTTCGGTTTTTTAATTATATATATATATATATATATTATTAGTAATTATATATATATATATATATATATATATATATATATATATAATATATATATATATATATATATTATTTTTTAATCTTAAAATAAAAGTTTATTTTAATTTTAAAATAAAAGATTTATTTTAATTTTAAAATTAGAATTTCATGCTAACTAATTAGAGTTGGAATTGGATTCCATAATAACTAATTGGAGTTGAAATTGGATTCTATTGTTTCCTTAAATAAAGGAGTTTATTTAGATATGAAATAAGATTTCATATTATTCAAAATAAAAGAGTTTATTTGTGAATAGGAAAGAGAATCCATGTTTCCTTAAATAAAGGAGTTTATTTAAATATGGAATAAGATTTCATATTATTCAAAATAAAGGAGTTTATTTGTGAATAGGAAAGATAATCCGTGTTTCCTTTAATATTTTTTACATGGAATTGGATTCTATAATTAATTAAAATAAAAGAGTTTATTTTAATTAGAGATTTTTTTTTTACATGGAATTGGATTCCATAATTAATTGAAATAAAAGAGTTTATTTTAATTAAAGAATTTTAATATATATGGAATTGGATTCCATAATTAATTAAAATAAAGGAGTTTATTTTGATTAAAGATTTTGATTAAAATAAAATAGTTTATTTTATTCAAAATAGGATAAATTAAAATAAAATA
Source organism: Panax quinquefolius (assembly GCA_020205615.1). NCBI lineage: Eukaryota > Viridiplantae > Streptophyta > Magnoliopsida > Apiales > Araliaceae > Panax > Panax quinquefolius. The sequence continues at coordinate 71,783,767 of CM035155.1, read as the reverse complement.
GTTTTATTTTGATTTAAATTTGGATTTAAATAAAGGAGTTTATTTTTATTCAAAATTAGATTTTATACTAACTAATTTTGCCCATTAAATGATATCAATATATATATTAAATGTTTATTATTCATGAGATGAATGTTATTTATTGATGCATATGGTGATGTGTATGATAATAAATGGGATTGATTATGGATTATCACCAATATGATTGGATTTTATTTTAGTTGGATGCATGAATGTATGGGTTTTATTAAATGGGGTTCACAGTACTGCCTTTCTCTAATTTTTCTTAATGTAAATTCTATCTCCTCCTATGTACTTCCCTCGATCACGATCAAGGTTTCTATTTATTTTAAATAGTTTTGTAATAGGAATAGTTAGAATTAATTTTGAAAAATTGGAGATCAAGGACAAGAAGCGCTTGAAGACCCGCTTGTAATAGAGCCCGGGTTTAAATATAATAGTTATATTTAAATATTATTTCTTGCACCCCTAGGGTTTGACCTTTTGGTTCACTTGGTGGCTCTAGTGAACCAAACTAGAATAAAAGTCCATAATCAATCCGGGTAGAATATAGTATTCTATATGTGCATGCTTATACTATATATATTATATATTATGCAAACATGCTTCGCATGTTCATTAATATGACGCGTATTTTATATATATGTGCATGCGTGCTAAACAAGATGAGACAAATTAATAACAAACCCCTCAATTTTTTATATTAAGTCCTAAGCGTTCAAAGATATTTGGAATATCGAACGTCGCCTTCTAGCATGATAAAATTAATAGAGTATTAAATATTTAATATGAGTTTGTTGTGTCACCACAAGGCAAGTATTAAGTATTTAAGATGTTAATTTATCACATTTGATGCTTATAAAGAAAATTGAACAATATTGTTTTGTTGTGTCACCACAAGGATGATATTTTTCTTTTGAATATATGGAGTGCTAGGTCGGACTTAACTTGGATAATTTTGATTCTATGTGCCACCACTTGATCAAAATAATCTAAGAGGCAAAATACAAGGAGTTGCATAGTTGATGTAATTGACAAAAGTTGTCTACCTATTTATTTATATATAGTTTGTTGTGTCACCACAAGGCTATATACATTTGAAATGGGATCCTTATTCTCACTAGCAAATCTTTAATTAGATTTTGCCCGAACTATATAAGTGAGGTAATATAGTTTGAAGAAAATAGTGGGAGATACCAATTTAAAACAAGACCTAAATTATTTTGGTAATTAATAAAAGAATGTATGTTAAAATGTTGTTAATTACAAATTCATCTATAGAATTTTACAATGTCTAAAATTACTATCATCTGCAAGCATATTAGATGCTAAATTAACTGCATCAAATTAAACGGATTGGTTAAGGAATTTGAGAATAGTTCTCATAGTGAAAAGCTATCTTATGTCCTTAATACGCCTATCCTCGCAATGGTTGCGCATAATGCCTCCGAGGAAGAGATTGCTACTTTTAGAAAGTGGCAAGATGATGCACATTGGCTCAATGCATCATGCTCGCATCTATGAAAGTAACGAGCTTCAAATACGGCATGAAACTATGGATGCTTCTACTATATTCCCGCACATCAAGTAGTTGATGGTGAGGAAAGTAGGACCGATAGATATCGGATATCTAAGGAGCTCTTCCGATCTAGAATGGCCAATGGCACTATATAGATGCATAAAAAAGTCCTTAACATTATCAATTTGATTGATCAATTAGACAACGAAGTTTTTTCATGGATGGAGAGATGAGCCAAGATTTGATCTTGAACTCACTCCGGACTCTTTCACAATTGTTGTGAATTTTCATATAAACAAGCTAGATATCACCTCACCGATTTGCTTAACATATTGAAAAATGTTGAGAGTCACTTTCCAACCAAGAAAGATCAAGTCTTACCGGTAGGGGCCAAAGGATCTTTTGAAAAGAAGAACGATTCAAAGAAGGTAAATAGAAAGGCATAAACAAAGGATAATAAGAACAAAACGATACGGATAGCAAAGGAGTTTGCTTCCACCGCAATAAGCCTCGACAATCGGAAAGAAACTACGAGAAGCATCTTGCGAGAGGCTAACCAAAGAAGCTTAGTGAAGTTTCTTCATATCGCTTTTGTTCATGATTGAAATAAATTTTCTTTAAGTCAAGGTTCTACTTGGGTATTGGATACCGACTTTGGTTATCATAAATATAGATTTATGAAGGGACCAAGCGTAGTAGAAAGCTAAACAAGTATAAGTAATCCTATGTGTGGGAAATGAAGCAAAGGTTGCAACATTAGCCATAGAAACTTATAGTTTAGCATCGCTTACGGCAAATCTATTAAGTCAATAAATTGTTATTGTATTCCAGCTTCTTATTAAAAATTTTGGTATTATATTTAAGAACAATTGTTGTTGTTCTATTTATAATAATAATGTTTTGTATAGAACTGAAATATTACTTAATAAATTTTGTATACTTGACTTACATGAAAATAATTTTGCATATTGAACAAATTAGTATAAGAAAAGGAGATGATCATTCAAAGAGTTGAATGTGTGTATTTGCTAAAATACAAGTGTGAATTATTTGAAAGGTTCAAAGAATTCAGAAGTGAAACAAATTGACAAAGTATTAAGATTCTTTGATTAGATCAAGGAATAAATACTTGTGCAATAAATTTCTAGATCATCTCAAATGGTTTTCTCATAATGGACACATCCTGATACGCAATAATTGATTGATGTATCTGAAGGAAAAATCGTACCTTGTTGGACATGGTGCGGTCCATAATGATTTTACTGACATTCCAAAGATCCCTCTGGGTCATGTCCTAGAAATGGTCGCATATCTCACGAAAAGGTAACCTCAAAATCCAAATTTCAAGACTCCATAAAAGTTATGGATGTGGAGGATTCCTAATCTTAAGTATGTTAAGATAAGGGGTTGTCCAACTTATGTGAAAAGGTTTCAAAGGATAAGCTTGGGACAAAATTTGACATGTACAGATTTGTGGGACATCCTAAAGTAAATTTAGGGCATGTGTTCTATAATCCTACTTAGCAAAAGGTGTTTATTGCGAAACACGCTGCCTTCTAAGATAAAGGTGTTTATCATTGAAAAGGCTAGTGGGAGGATTATAGATCTTGAAAAGTTCATGAACCACAAAACACTATAAGTCAAATAAGAGGAACCTATAGATAGACCTATTGTACCACAACCGAATCGTAAATCTGGAATAGTACCGAAGATACCTAGGAGGTATGGATTCATCATAGATGATGATGATGAGGTACACATCATAGAAGATGATGATCCAGAGTTACATTCGATGAGGTAAGACTTCTAGTGTGTACAAAAGGGACAGTGGGAGCGCCGTGACATTCCTAATATTATATGTTGATATACTACGGATAAGGAATGACATACCAATGCTATAATCAGTAATGATAAAGTTGTCTAAACATTCCTCCATGAATGATTTGGGAAGAGTATCTTAATTGGGGATATAAATCTATATAGATAGATTTAAAAGGATGCTCAACTTAACCCAAGGAACGTATATTCATTTGATGCTAAAGTCGTTTAGCATGGCAAACTCCAAGAGATGTCTCATGTCGATGAGCTATGGAGTGTATCTCTTAATAGTCCCCACGCACTCCTAAAGAGAGATCGCATGAGTGACTATCATGTATGCAATGAAATATACGAGACCGATGTTGATCACCATATTCGGAGAAGTTCAAGATGAGTTAGTGAAAACATCTTAAAGTGCTTAACCGCACTAAGGATGTGATCATATTCATGGTGGGTCTAAATTAAAACTAGAGGGCTTAATGACTCAAGTTTTTCGCATGTACTAAGATTTACGTAAAAATCCACTTTAAGGTAAAGGGTTAACTTGAATAAAGGGTGCAGTTGAATTGGAAAGGTTCCAAACAGCAAAGAGTTGTTGGTTTAGTGATAAAGATAAAGTATATAGCTATAAATGAAGTCGCAAGTTGATTGTTTGGATTAAAAGTTCATTACGTAACTAGGAATAGTTCCAAATCTCATCTTGGATCTAAACATGTGTTTGTGGCACTTTCATTTGATTATTAGAATCATCGAAAGATGGGAAATCACTATAGAGATAGTGGACTCTCATGAACAACATTACATATCCATTAACTAAAGCTTATCCAACAAAGCAGGATAATCGCCACTTTAGAAGAAGAGTATGAGTTACCATGACGATTGGCTTTAGTGCAAGTGGGAGATTGAAAGTAGTATGCACACAAGCCAATCATGTTTGATGATAAAGCATATACTTTGTAACAATCTTATTCATTTATTAATAAAAAGTATTAATTTATTAAAGGCTTTTAATTATCTACATGATGTCGCTTTTTATAATATGTGATAAACCCATAGTTTTAAGCAATGCTTTTAGAATAATGATGATGATCATTCTAATGAGATCTAAATTCTTAGAAAGCTTAAAACTAAAATAGTTCCCAATCGTTGGATTACTAAATTGGGGATTAGTGAATCCGGATAGATTGGTACATACGCTGTCTTGCTCATTAGATGAGGATGATTGATCTCACGATCATTTGTGTGGAGACACTAAAGCAAGTATGTAGGTGCTTATTAGATAATAAGTTCATCGAACGTGGCTCGCTAAGGAATACCTAATGGAGTTTTATTTGCTCGTCAATAGGAATTCCAGTAGTGATAGTTGTACAAGTGATCCTTGACTTGAGATCATCATAGTATCTTGTGTATGATGAGTTATACTTTGACTTATTCCTTAAGACCCTTAGGGTATATCAAAGGATATGCTTGGGTATAATAAGTTGTATATGGAGATAATGTATGATCAATAAAGAATCTACCACTTCTAATAAAAGAAGAGAAATGTCCTATGTGATTCGATAAATGACAACCCAAGAGTCCTTGGCGTTAATGTAATGAAATTAGAAAGGAGTTTCTAATTTGCATTATTTAGAGTTGTGCATTTAAGGATCGAAATACATATAATTAAATAAAATAAGACTTGACAAAGAATTCCATGCCTTATATTTAATTGGGACATTGTATGGTGGAAGGATTGAATTGTACGGAACTATTTACTCAAAGGTTCTTTTATGATTAATGTTGAAATCTATATTATCCGGAAAGTCGCTGATCGCTAGGAGGCTTATCCTATCAGAGAATAAATATTATTTATTTAAATAAATTAATTATTTAATTTATTTATTTAAATAAGATTAGAATTGTTCTAATTGATTTATTCACAACCGCTTAATATGGAGAACCTAAAGGGTCACACCATAAAAGGAAGAATAATTATTTAAGAAGTAAATGGCATAATCGTAATAATATAAAGTTATGTATATTTAATTTAATCTATGGTGATAGAATAAATTAAATAGCTTAATATTTATTATTTAATATTTTAGAAATATTAAATATAAATTAATAAGAGGAGTCTTATTAATATTATTACAATTATTATTATTTTAATTTCTAAAAGAGTTTAGGAATTAATTTAATATAAGTACTCTCATTTATTCCTAATTGGATTAGGAAGGAAAATTAGTTAAAGGAGTTTAATTAATTATCCCTAATAAGATTAGGGAGCTTAATTAATTAAAAGAATTAATTAATTAAAACCCAATTCCTTAATTGTTAAGGTGGGTTGCCCACATCTATAAATAAGAGGAGTCTTATTATGGGTGGTATGGGTTGTTGACTTTTTCAACATACGTAATAATTACAATTGTTGGGAGAGTACACTTTTTCTATAGAGATAGAAAACTAGGGTTTAGCCAACCACCCATCTTCTTCAATTTTATTCTTCCTCGGTGGATCACCTCTGAGGCCAAACACATGGGTGGCTAACGTTGATCAAAGGAAGGAACCAAACCCGGGGATTCAAGATTGAACGCGAAAAGGATTTGGAGGTGAACTTGTACACGAGGAAGCTCGATCTTCAAGGGTATGATTTATTCTTTATCTTTTCGCTTAATTAATAATTATGCATAAAGGATGATCCGGTATATGGTTTGTGAATTTTTAAACTCGATTTTACCACGCTTGCTAATTTTAGCAATTTGATTGCGCATATGAATATTACAAACCTAACACCGTTGGCATCGAGCCAAACCTTTATGCGAATTATTAATTGTTCGATTTAATTTGTATATTGATATGTGTTTAGAACAATTTAGTTGGGCATAATTTTATTGTATAAAATTTAAATAAATAAAAAAAAAAAAAAAAAAAAAATTTTTTTTTTTTTCGTAAAAGTCACCCACGTGTTTCGCTTTCAAAAAAGGGCACGGTTTTCATGAAAATTTGAAAAGCAAAGTAGTGTATGCTCTTTTGTTAAAATGTATGAGAATTGTTAATATATATTATATAATACTTGATGCTATATATATATATATATATATGATTAATTATGAAATTAAATAAAAAGTAAGCAAAAGCGATTTATGCACGCTCACTGAAGCAATGAGGAAAGTTCTACTAGAATTAGAAATCAAGGATTTCATGTAAATTGCCCAGAACTTTCTATTTTAATTATATATATATATATATATGTTCCAGAATATATATATATATATATATATATATATATATATAGAATATATATAATATATATATATATATAATTATTTTAATCTTAAAATAAAAGTTTATTTTAATTTTAAAATAAAAGATTTATTTTAATTTTAAAATTAGAATTTCATGCTAACTAATTAGAGTTGGAATTGGATTCCATAATAACTAATTGGAGTTGAAATTGGATTCTATTGTTTCCTTAAATAAAGGAGTTTATTTAGATATGAAATAAGATTTCATATTATTTAAAATAAAAGAGTTTATTTGTGAATAGAAAAGAGAATCCATGTTTCCTTAAATAAAGGAGTTTATTTAAATATGGAATAAGATTTCATATTATTCAAAATAAAGGAGTTTATTTGTGAATAGGAAAGATAATCCGTGTTTCCTTTAATATTTTTTACATGGAATTGGATTCCATAATTAATTAAAATAAAAGAGTTTATTTTAATTAGAGAATTTTTTTTTTTACATGGAATTGATTCCATAATTAATTGAAATAAAAGAGTTTATTTTAATTAAAGAATTTTAATATATATGGAATTGATTCCATAATTAATTAAAATAAAGGAGTTTATTTTGATTAAAGATTTTGATTAAAATAAAATAGTTTATTTTATTCAAAATAGGATAAATTAAAATAAAATAGTTTTATTTTGATTTAAATTTGGATTTAAATAAAGGAGTTTATTTTTATTCAAAATTAGATTTTATACTAACTAATTTTGCCCATTAAATGATATCAATATATATTAAATGTTTATTATTCATGAGATGAATGTTATTTATTGATGCATATGGTGATGTGTATGATAATAAATGGGATTGATTATGGACTATCAACCAATATGATTGGATTTTATTTTAGTTGGATGCATGAATGTATGGGTTTTATTAAATGGGGTCTCACATGACTGCGTCTTCTCTAATTTTTCTTAATGTAAATTCTATCTCCTCCTATGTACTTCCCTCGATCACGATCAAGGTTTCTATTTATTTTAAATAGTTTTGTAATAGGAATAGTTAGAATTAATTTTGAAAAATTGGAGATCAAGGACAAGAAGCGCTTGAAGACCCGTTTGTAATAGAGCCCGGTTTAAATGTAATAGTTATATTTAAATATTATTTCTTGCACCCTTAGGGGAGTTTGACCTTTTGGTTCACTTGGTGGCTCTAGTGAACCAAACTAGAATAAAAGTCCATAATCAATCCGTAGAATATAGTATTCTATATGTGCATGCTTATACTATATATATTATATATTATGCAAACATGCTTCGCATGTTCATTAATATAACGCCAGATTTTATATATATATGTGCAATGCTGCGCTAAACAAGATGAGACAAATTAATAACAAACCCCTCAATTTTTTATATTAAGTCCTAAGCGTTCAAAGATATTTGGAATATCGAACGTCATTTCTAGCATGATAAAATTAATAGAGTATTAAATATTTAATATGAGTTTGTTGTGTCACCACAAGGCAAGTATTAAGTATTTAAGATGTTAATTTATCACATTTGATGCTTATAAAGAAAATTGAACAATATTGTTTTGTTGTGTCACCACAAGGATGATATTTTTCTTTTTGAATATATGGAGTGCTAGGTCGACTTAACTTGGATAATTTTGATTCTGATGTGCCACCACTTGATCAAAATAATCTAAGAGGCAAAATACAAGGAGTTGCATAGTTGATGTAATTGACAAAAGTTGTCTACCTATTTATTTATATATAGTTTGTTGTGTCACCACAAGGCTATATACATTTGAAATGGGATCCTTATTCTCACTAGCAAATCTTTAATTAGATTTTGCCGAACTATATAAGTGAGGTAATATAGTTTGAAGAAAATAGTGGAGATACCAATTTAAAACAAGACCTAAATTATTTTGGTAATTAATAAAAGAATGTATGTTAAAATGTTGTTAATTACAAATTCATCTATAGAATTTTACAATGTCTAAAATTACTATCATCACGAAGCATATTAGATGCTAAATTAACCGCAATCAATTAAACTGGATTGGTTAAGGAATTTGAGAATAGTTCTCATAGTCGAAAAGCTATCTTATGTCCTTAATACGCCTATCCCTCGCAATGGTTGCGCATAATGCCTCCGAGGAAGAGATTGCTACTTTTAGAAAGTGGCAAGATGATGCACAAATTAGCTCAATGCATCATGCTCGCATCTATGAGTAACGAGCTTCAAACGGCGATGAAACTATGGATGCTTCTACTATATTCCCCGCACATCAAGTAGTTGATGGTGAGGAAAGTAGGACCGATAGATATCGAGATATCTAAGGAGCTCTTCCGATCTAGAATGGCCAATGGCACTATAAGATGCATAAAAAAGTCCTTAACATTATCAATTTGATTGATCAATTAGACAACGAGTTTTTTCATGGATGGAGAGATGAGCCAAGATTTGATCTTGAACTCACTCCCTGACTCCTTTCATTAATTGTTGTGAATTTTTCATATAAACAAGCTAGATATCGGCCTCACCGATTTGCTTAACATATTGAAAAATGTCGAGAGTCACTTTCCAACCAAGAAAGATCAAGTCTTCTCGGTAGGGGCCAAAGGATCTTTTGAAAAGAAGAACGATTCAAAGAAGGTAAATAGAAAGGCATAAACAAAGGATAATAAGAGCAAAAGCGATACGGATAGCAAAGGAGTTTGCTTCCACTGCAATAAGCCTGGACACTGGAAAGAAACTACGAGAAGCATCTTGCGAGGCTAACCAAAGAAGCTTAGTGAAGTTTCGATTATAATACGCTTTTGTTCATGATTGAAATAAATTTTTCTTTAAGTCAAGGTTCTACTTGGGTATTGGATACCGACTTTGGTTATCATAAATATAGATTTATGAAGGGACCAAGCAGAAGTAGAAAGCTAAACAAGTATAAGTAATCCTATGTGTGGGAAATGAAGCAAAGGTTGCAACATTAGCCATAGAAACTTATAGTTTAGCACTGCCTACGGGCAAATCTATTAAGTCAATAAATTGTTATTGTATTCCAGTTCTTATTAAAAAATTTTGGTATTATATTTAAGAACAATTGTTGTTCTATTTATAATAATAATGTTTTGTATAGAACTGAAATATTACTTAATAAATTTTGTATACTTGACTTACATGAAAATAATTTTGCATATTGAACAAATTAGTATAAGAAAAGGAGATGATCATTCAAAGAGTTGAATGTGTGTATTTGCTAAAATACAAGTGTGAATTATTTGAAAGGTTCAAAGAATTGTAAGTGAAACAAATTGACAAAGTATTAAGATTCTTTGATTAGATCAAGGAATAAATACTTGTGCAATAAATTTCTAGATCATCTCAAATGGTTTTCTCATAATGGACACATCCCGACACGCAATAATTGATTGATGTATCTCAAGGAAAAATCGTACTTGTTGGACATGGTGCGGTCCATAATGATTTTATGACATTCCAAAGATCCTCTAGGTCATGTCCTAGAAATGGTCGCTGCATATCTACGAAAAAGGTAACCTCAAAATCCAAATTTCAAGACTCCATAAAAGTTATGGACAGGGAGGATTCCTAATCTTAAGTATGTTAAGATAAGGGGTTGTCCAACTTATGTGAAAAGGTTTCAAAGGATAAGCTTGGGACAAAATTTGACATGTACAGATTTGTGGGACATCCTAAAGTAAATTTAGGGCATGTGTTCTATAATCCTACTTAGCAAAAGGTGTTTATTATGAAACACACGCTTCTAAGATAAAGGTGTTTATCATTGAAAAGGCTAGTGGGAGGATTATAGATCTTGAAAAGTTCATGAACCACAAAACACTATAAGTCAAATAAGAGGAACCTATAGATAGACCTATTGTACCACAACCGAATCGTAAATCTGGAATAGTACCAAGATACCTAGAGGTATGGATTCATCATAGATGATGATGATGAGGTACACATCATAGAAGATGATGATCCAGAGTTACATTCGATGAGGTAAGACTTCTAGTGTGTACAAAAGGGACAGTGGGAGCGTCGTGACATTCCTAATATTATATGTTGATATACTACGGATAAGGAATGACATACCAATGCTATAATCAGTAATGATAAAGTTGTCTAAACATTCCTCCATGAATGATTTGGGAAGAGTATCTTAATTGGGGATATAAATCTATATAGATAGATTTAAAAGGATGCTCAACTTAACCCAAGGAACGTATATTCATTTGATGCTAAAGTCGTTTAGCATGGCAAACTCCAAGAGATGTCTCATGTCGATGAGCTATGGAGTGTATCTCTCTTAATAGTCCCCACAGACTCCTAAAGAGAGATCGCGAAAGTGACTATCATGTATGCAATGAAATATACGAGACCTCGATGTTGATCACCATATTCGGAGAAGTTCAAGATGAGTTAGTGAAAAACATCTTAAAGTGCTTAACCGGCACTAAGGATGTGATCATATTCATGGTGGGTCTAAATTAAAACTAGAGGGCTTAACAGACTCAAGTTTTTCGATGCACTCAAGACGACGTAAAAATCCACTTTAAGGTAAAGGGTTAACTCTCAATGGTAAGGTGCGTTGAATTGAAAGGTTCCAAACAAAGAAAGAGTTACCGGTTTAGTGATAAAGACAAAGTATATAGCTATAAATGAAGCTGCAAGTTGATTGTTTGGATTAAAAGTTCATTACAGAACTAGGAATAGTTCCTAAATCTCATCTTGGATCTAAACATGTGTTGTGGCACTTTCATTTGATTATTAGAATCATTGAAAGATGGGAAATCACTATAGAGATAGTGGACTCTCATGAACAACATTACATATCCATTAACTAAAGCTTATCCAACAGCAGGATAATCGTCACTTAGAGAAGAAGAGTATGAGTTACCATGACGATTGGCTTTAGTGCAAGTGGGAGATTGAAAGTAGTATGCACACAAGCCAATCATGTTTGATGATAAAGCATATACTTTGTAACAATCTTATTCATTTATTAATAAAAAGTATTAATTTATTAAAGGCTTTTAATTATCTACATGATGCTGCTTTATAATATGTGATAAACCCATAGTTTTAAGCAATGCTTTTAGAATAATGATGATGATCATTCTAATGAGATCTAAATTCTTAGAAAGCTTAAAACTAAAATAGTTCCCAATCGTTGGATTATTAAATTGGGGATTAGTGAATCCGGATAGATTGGTACATACGCTGCTTGCTCATTGGATGAGGATGATTGATTTCATGATCATTTATGTGGAGACACTAAAGCAAGTATGTAGGTGCTTATTAGAGAATAAGTTCATTTGAACGTGGCTCGCTAAGGAATACCTAATGGAGTTTTATTTGCTTTGTCAATAGGAATTCCTGTAGTGATAGTTGTACAAGTGATCCTTGGACTTGAGATCATCATAGTATCTTGTGTATGATGAGTTATACTTTGACTTATTCCTTAAGACCCTTAGGGTATATCAAAGGGTATGCTTGGGTATAATAAGTTGTACATGGAGATAATGTATGATCAATAAAGAATCTACCACTTCTAATAAAAGAAGAGAAATGTCCTATGTGATTCGATAAATGACAACCCAAAGAGTCCTTGGCAAGGCGTAATGAAATTAGAAAGGAGTTTCTAATTTGCATTATTTAGAGTTGTGCATTTAAGGATCGAAATACATATAATTAAATAAAATAAGACTTGACAAGAATTCCATGTCTTATATTTAATTGGGACATTGTATGGTGGAAGGATTGAATTGTACTTGTAACTATTTACTCAAAGGTTCTTTTATGATTAATGTTGAAATCTATATTATCTGGAAAGTCGCTGATCGCTAGGGAGGCTTATCCCTTGTAGAATAAATATTATTTATTTAAATAAATTAATTATTTAATTTATTTATTTAAATAAGATTAGAATTGTTCTAATTGATTTATTCACAAACCGGTTTAATATGGAGAACCTAAAGGGTCACACCATAAAAGGAAGAATAATTATTTAAGAAGTAAATGGCATAATCGTAATAATATATTATGTATATTTAATTTAATCTATGGTGATAGAATAAATTAAATAGCTTAATATTTATTATTTAATATTTTAGAAATATTAAATATAAATTAATAAGAGGAGTCTTATTAATATTATTACAATTATTATTATTTTAATTTCTAAAAGAGTTTAGGAATTAATTTAATATAAGTACTCTCATTTATTCCTAATTGGATTAGGAAGGAAAATTAGTTAAAGGAGTTTAATTAATTATCCCTAATAAGATTAGGGAGCTTAATTAATTAAAAGAATTAATTAATTAAAACCCAATTCCTTAATTGTTAAGGTGGGTTGCCCACATCTATAAATAAGAGGAGTCTTATTATGGGTGGTATGGGTTGTTGACTTTTTCAACATACGTAATAATTCCAATTGTTGGGAGAGTACACTTTTTCTATAGAGATAGAAAACTAGGGTTTAGCCAACCACCCATCTTCTTGAATTTTATTCTTCCTTGGTGGATCACCTCTAAAGGCCAAACACATGGGTGGCTAACGCCGATCAAAGGAAGGAACCAAACCCGTGGATTCAAGATTGAACGCGAAAGGATTTGGAGGTGAACTTGTACCGAGGAAGCTCGATCTTCAAGGGTATGATTTATTCTTTATCTTTTCGCTTAATTAATAATTATGCATAAAGGATGATCCGGGTATATGGTTTGTGAATTTTTTAAACTCTGATTTTACCACGCCTGCTAATTTTAGCAATTTGATTACAGTATATGAATATTACAAACCTAATGTAACAAGCTATCTATTACCTTAGAAAAGATTCAAAGAATGGTGAATACAAGTACACTTTGATGGAGAAGACTTGTTGTGCTTTTTAGCATGGGCTTCCATGAGGTTACAACATTACCTCCATGGTCACACAAACCATCTCATATCTCGCGTGGATCCTCTCAATTACATGTTCAGTAAACCCATACTTAATTGTCGGTTATTCAGATGGCAGTTGATCCTACAACAATTTGACATCATATACGTGGACGCAAAAAATTTATCACTGTGTCAAGGAATTGCGGATCAATCGTCACGCACCGCAGGGGACTTCAAACCCTTGAAACATACTTCCCGATGAGGGATAATGGTAGTTCGAACACCCTAAAAGTACGATATATATCATACATGGAAAATGTATTTCAATGGAGTCATTAATGAGAGAAGGCTCTAGAAATGGAGCGGTTCTAGTATCCCATGACGGGAGCGAGATCCCGTTGTCATTGTCAAATTATAGTTTATTAGCACCAATAACACAGCTGAGTATGAAGGCTGTATCATGGGGCTAAAACTTGCTCGTTCAATGGGCATCTGACGGTTAACTATCTTTGGGGATTCTGAATTGGTAATCAAACAATCCACATGAATCTATTAAACCAATGAACTACATTTGCTGCCCTACCATCGACAAGTTTTACAGATGGCTTTGGAGTTCGAAGAAATCTCCTTTCTACACATTCCTCATAATAGGAATGAATTTGCGGATGCGCTAGAAACATTGGCCTCCTTGATTCACATACCTGACAAGGAAAGCATGCCAAGCATCACATTTTCCATGCAAAAAGCCCCAGCTTATGGGAACTATGTTGGAGAAGTATCGGATGAGCTACCTCCCATCCACAACCCTTGGTATCAGCACATCAAGGAGTATCTGCGAGATGGATCTACACCCGCTGAGGCGAGCCTGACTAAAAAGAGGCGGATACATTGATTTTGCTATAAAATTCTACCTAAGCGGTGATGCACTCTACAAAAGAGATACAGGACTAGGTCTCCTCAGATGTCTGGACAAAGACCAAGCTCAGAGGATCATGGATGAGATCCATGGTGGAGTATGTGGCCCACACATGAGCAGACCCCTACTTGTTAAGAAAATCCTTAGAACAGGGCATTATTGGCTTACGCTCAAAGCTGATTGTGATAATTACGTCAAGAGGTGCTATCAATGCCAAATTCATGGAAATGTTATCCGCGCCCCTCCAAGGGAGCTCCACAATATGAGTTCGCCACGTCCCTTCTTAATGTGGGGAATGGACGTTATCGGGCCCGTCGAGCCCAAAGCCATTAATGGACATCGATTCATATTCACCATGATCGACTACTTCACCAAATGGGTAGAAGCAGCCTCTTTCCCCAGGGTTAACAAAGAAGTCATCATTGCTTTTATCAGAAAAAATGTCATTTGTTGATATGGACAACCAGAGGTTATTGTGTCAGACAATGCTAAGAACCTCAACAACAAAATGATGGAAGAGTTATGCAGTAAATTCCACATCAAACACCTTAACTCCGTCATCTACCGTCCAAAGATGAATGGGGTTGTTGAAGCGGCTAATCAAAATATCAAGAAGATCATGCAGAAAATGTCTGCCAGCCACAAAGGATGGCCTCGACCTCTTGCCTCGACTTTATTAGCCTACTGTAACTTCAATGCGTACATCCATTGGGGCAACCCCCTACTCATTAGCCTATGGGATGGAAGCAGTGCTCCCCGTAAAGGTGGAAATGGAATCCCTTAGAGTGTTGATGGATGCTCAGCTGAATGAAGACCAATGGTTACAAGATATGTATCACCAATTTTCTCTAATAGACGAAAGGCGAACCACAACTATCTTTCATGGTCAGTCATATCAACAAAGGATCGCAAGATCCTACAACAAAAAAGTCTGGCTACGGCAGTTTAAAAAAAGTCTGGCTACTACAGGAAATGGATGGCGATGAATTTCCACAACTCATCAACTCGGACACCGTGAAACAGTATTATGTCCGAGGTTATCATCAAGCAAACATCCTGGTGTTGGACCATCAGATCACCAGTCATTCCAGTTTTCTAACCCTTTTCATATACTCTTCTGCCTCTCAGGGAAACATACACTTCGAACCAGCAGCCTGGCTTGACCTCATTTCAAACCTTTCACACAATTTCGATTATCCCCCTAGGGATTGAACCTTTCACACCTGCATTTTATCCTGAAGATGAGATTAAACTTTTCCACGCTTGCAGTTTGTCCTGAAAATGGGATCAAACTTTTTCACACCTGTAGTTTGACCCAATCATGGGATCAAACTTTCTTCTCCCCGCAGTATAGCATTCACATCGGATTCATATTTCTCTTCGGCTGCAATTCGTCCTGAGGGGTGAACTACGTTGACTTGATCTCCCTGATACATGGGAGTACGTAGGAAACCATATTCTATATGGCCCGATCGCAATAAAAAAAACAACAAAAACATTTCTACCCTTTTTCTACAAAAACAAAAACCACAAAAACACTTCTACACCCTTCTTCATCAATAAAACTTCTACACCCATTTACCCTTCACATTCAGCATTAAACCTCTTACACAAGGTTCAAACTACGCATACCTGATCTCCTCTTAAATAGGAGTATATAGATAGCCATTTATTGTTCAGTCTAACCCCATACCAAACAAAAATACATGTCACACGGTACTGGGATCAAACTTCAATCCACCACATTTCATCGGCTTAAGACCAAAGAGATGAAACTACCTAACCTCTCCTCACAAATAGGAGATTCGACAACCATCTAAGCTACGGTTGTGCCTCAAAGAGCAACACCAATCCATAAGAGATGGAATTAACTAGTCTTCTCACAAATAGGAGTACTAGCAACCATCTGTGGTGCGGTCAATCTCAGAGAGGAAAATCTACACTCCTCTCCACATTTCCATACAGAAACTAGTCCCAAGGTACCAAAGATGGTAGGGATACACACAGATCAATGATCCATTTTGAAATATCCTGTGACGTCTCAATGTCCACACATCATGTATGATTTCAGAATGCATCAAGATCACAAGCCCTGAAGAAACAGGAAAATAAGTGAAGTGAATTAAAATATATTTGCTTGCCATACATAATACTGTTTGATATATACATATGTGCAATACATGAAAAAATGGCTAAGCTAGTCTGTGCAGGAAAATACAAGGCTATCTACGGATCTGTGTGTATGCGGACTATTAGATCTAACATAGCATCCCTCTCTGAAGAAGGAGGTATTGCTGCAAGCTCTTGCCCAATGGTATCTACACGAGCTAGCAAATCCGAGGCTAACTGCATGGTGTTATGATGCTCATCAATGTATGCATTCATATCGACAAGGATGTCAATCATAAGGGATCTCACTGAAGTACTATCTATGACAGCCACATCCCGAGAAAATAGCGCAGCATCCCGCTCTACAATCAATGCATCTCTAGCTAATTTGGCCTCGTCTCTTTCCAATAAAGGTGTGTCTCTCCCATTAAGAGATGTCAACATAAACGCCCTAGCCTGATCTCTCTCAAAGGTCATCAGATGTAGATTTTGCTCCAGATACTGTGCTGAATGCTGAATCACAGTAGCACTCGTAGTGGGAGAATCCATCACAAATACTGGCAACCAAGTAGTCAAATCCTCCTCGATGGGAGTATCAGTCTCATCCATAGGCTCCTCATCATTAGAATCTATTCCCTGCACTATGGATACTGCCACAGCCGATGCAGTCTCTATCTCCATCCATGCGGAATACTCTACAGAACAACCCGGATGGCTAATGGAAAACTCAGCTAGCTCTCGGTGATCCCAATATGCATACAACCTGGATTTATCCTCTGCTGATAAGTGGCGAGAAGCGAAGCGCTGACTCGATGCCCCCTCAAAAGGATGGAAGTCTTGGAACTGGTCAAACTGACACATCACGACCAGTGGGTGATAGGTGATCATGCCTCTCAAGCCAGCCAAAAGAAGATAATCCATGCCCGGAGAATGAGTAATGAAGTTGTAGGGTTAGCTAAGCCCTGAACACGGTAATATAGCAAATGGATCTCCAATCCCTTCTAGGAAAGCTGACCAAGATGCAGCATCTATACACTCCGCGGGCTGAAAGGAGTATGACATGGCTATATCATGGGTGAAACAATAACAATGCCATCTAAAAGTGCTAATCGGTCTCAAGTGTGACATAAACCACACGTACAGCATGACCGAGCTGCCTGTAAACACTCCCCTTGGATAAGTACAGTAGTATGTGGTCGACCTCAGAGTCTCTGCTATAATCATCAGTATAATGGTGTGACCCTCCCTTAGAGCTCTCACTGCCATGATGACCCCTATGTCCAACTCATCCATGTACCGTAGCATATAGACATACGACAGTATGCACAATAAAAGTACATCAACTCTGGACAAATGCCAATGATCCTCCGGTGTGGTGAAATCCCTGGAATGCCGTGCATAACTATCCTCAGAGCCAAATCTGTCAAATAGAAAATGCTAGGATATAACATGGCCAGATATGAGCTCATCCTACACCACCCTACGCCTCATTCCAGTGAGGGTCATGAACTTCCTACTTATGTCTCCAATCTCTATATGCACGCAAAGTCTGTCCGGTGGCAGCATCGTCAAACGTGCATACTCCTCCAGAGTAGGAGTCAACTCCTGGGTCCCAAATCGGAAAACCTACCTCTCCGATATCCAGTGCTCCATCATGCGCTCTACGAATCTTGTGGGAACCTGAAACATCAATAGGGTCATAGTATGCTGCAACAGATGATCTACAGTCACCCTGTCTGAAGGTGACATGCTATCATACCACAATCGCATACCAGATGCCACCAATAATGGCGGGGTATGATCAATACGGCTAACTGTCGAAGAAGACATCTATACGGGCCGTGTCATAAGACCATCCAGGGGTTAATGCTAAATATCTCAGGACATACATACATATGCATAACATAATAACATGCATGATACAATAGATGGCAATATGATATAGGGAGTGGAAAACTGTACATACATTCTTAAGTATATCATCATCTAATACATCTCTGTACAACTAAAATACAGGGAAAATAGGGCAAAACTGCTCTACAACTAACAGAGGCCTATCAAAAGATATAACAAGAATGGGGCGAAGCTACCCAATGTCTAATAGAGGCCTATAAAAAGAGATAACGAGAATACATCAGAAGAAGACAATGGTGTCAATGTCTACATCATCAATCATGTCCACCTGATGTAACTCCTCTTGAGTCACTGGATCTCTATCCACAAGGATGTCAGGCCTATATAATGGAGGATCTTCACCGACAAAACCATATGGGTCACCTGAGGGACCAGCGCCAGAGCTTGAAGGATCAAAAGTATCTACCTCTGAAGGATCTCTACCCAAGTGTCGGATAAAGAAATGTACCCGATCCAAATGCCGGGTCAAACTGTCAATCTATGTCAAATGAGTCAGATCTTTGACACATGCTAGCTAATCCGTCATCATCACGGATCCTGGAACCATATTTCCCATGAACTGAGTGGCGCGGGTCTGGGCTCCAATGGTACGAGGGAAGCACCAATGCTGGAATATCTCCTGAGTGCAGGGACCCTCTGACAAAGTAAAACCGTCAACACCCAGCAATGGGATATCAATGATGGGTGACTGCGAAATAGGCCAATAACGCCTAGCAGGAGGCAAGATCGTCATACGAATCTCTTCTGTGGTGCTCCTGATAGCACGCTTTCCTAAGTAGAGCTCACGTCCTCCATCTGTGAAAAGAGGAATCCTACGGGTGGAAATCACATGCTAGACACCAGTCGGGTACCCATGCTTAAATCCAATGCTCAAATGCACCCCTAAATAGGGAATCCATTTAATTACATCCATTGTCAACAACTCCAGCTGTAGGTGGCAATGAGTGAAACCCTCAGCAACAGGAACCTCTGCCAATATGGAATGATGTCATCTCTATCCTCATGGATAGGTATCTAAGCCTAACACACTCATAGGATGTAAACATGAGAGCCTCTCATAGGCCCAAAACTACCGACACAAAGTCAAACATCTATTGTCAGTTAACACTCTTAACCTGTACATGGGAAAAGACAAGAGAGATACTCACCAGCAGAAACGGGTAGAATATAACCAAGCCTCGGTCAGGCCCTGCGATCGCATGTGCATTCCCTATAGGAAATAGGCGAAGGTATAGGAACCCCAATCATACTCTCCAATACGGTCCACGTGTCGAGTGGCGTTGATCAAAGCGAAGGACACCGTAGAAGAGTTATCTGCTATGAAGCAGCCCCTAATGATCATAAGGAACAATCGTCGAAGAATGCGATCCCTAACTCCCACATCATTGGGTATGGGCTCATTCAACAGTCCGCTCATAGCACCTACGCTCAAAGGACCTATAAAAATAGTCCTACCCTTGAGCGCCTCTGTCGAAACTCTTAACAAAGATCTGACGGCAGTCGGGGTGATATCCATCATACAAGTCACTGTCGCCCCTCCAAACTCCATACCTGTGATAAACAACCAATCCATCGGCGTCATCATCACATCACAGTCCAGCAAATGGAGTGACTGAGTCTGGTGAAACCAGCGCTCAGACAATGCCCTGAGGTAACCCCAAGGACAACGATGGGGAAGAATGGAGAAGAACGTCCTGAATCCCCAGCCATGTACAGTAGCTCTATAGTCATCGTACAAAGTCTGATACATAGAGTGGATTTTGAACCAGTTCCCTCGAGGTTGTGTAAAGCCGGGAACCTATATCAAATGCAGATCAACATCAGAATCCTTGACTCATCATCAATAGGAAATAAGGAAGATTAAGATCTAACTTTATACCTCGTTTTCGTGTAGATAAACAAGGGTGTCGACTCAAGTCACCTAGAAGATCCGGGTTCATCACCTGAATGCCTGGAAAATCCATACGGGGAACACGTACAGTAGGAGCGGGGTCCGCAACCGGAACATCCTCCTCCTCGTCCTCGACGTCTGGCACTTCAACCTGGACAGGTCGTATCACCGCCTCCACCAAAAGATGAGACTGTCTAATAGAACGGGGTTGAGGCACTTCAGAAGCCCTTCTCCGTACACCAGAAGTGGTTCTGTAGGAACTACATGGCTGATCCGGATCCATAATATCTGGAAAATAAGTCTCCAGATCACCTCATAAAGGTTGTGTCATTTTCCAACATATAGAAACTGGAAAAGAATACATGCATACGTTACCAGGATAGTGAAGAACACTTATATGATAGCAAAATTTTAGAAAGTCGCCCGAACTCAGCAGATCTAAAGAAGAGCTCTCAGATTTCCTTCGCGACACAATTTGAAAATGACTTATAAAAGCAAACCTGCAGGCTTTACATAGCCATGGTTGGCCGTAGGTCCACCTAAGGCTGCAGATGTACCTGCGACACCCCTACATGGGTCCCACCCCTCCAGCTCAGTTTAGTTCGAGTTGCAAAGGAGGTTTCAAGCTGAAAAGGCCAAATTAGGAATCAAAATGCTACGTGATTGAGTGGAATAACATGAAATCTTAGTTTTCACGGGCCAAACTCTGGCTTCACATATCACTCATTGTTATTCGCTTGAATGCAAGGTATACTATACCAATGACCACAGCTTTTGCAAATCATGCTCGGCAATGCATCACACAAGTCCGATGCTGCCAAATACAAGGTCGTAACCCTAGAAGATAACCTTCCCCAGCGGGGGTTACAACGCATTGTCATTCATTGACATGATCCCTGGCGGGGTCCTAATGCTAAAGTCATTCATTGATAAAGTATCCCCGGCTGGGGTCACAACGCAGATTTTCACTTATCCACGTATCCCCGACAAGGGTTAAAACGCATTATTCGTCTATGAACGAATCCCGATTGGGGTTACAACGCCATTTAACAATTAATGTACGTGTCAATGAAGGTCAAGCAGCCTTGACGTCATTTCAACTTATGGTAAGTAAATCCATCGAAGCATCGGAGGCCATTCGATGATATCATCTATCAATGCATTTATCAACATGCTTTCATTACAAGAAAAGATGCTATCAGTGACCACCTATCTACGACCACCTTCTATCATAGATCCGTATTAGCGGCCGACTGCAGTTGCTGATAGGCGTCGTATAAAATTTGGTCCCTGGGATACATATTAGCGACCACTATTCGTGACTAAAATATCTGTGATCGACAATAGCGACCGAATTTGTCATTTCGATCACTAAGCTGAGTCAGCATGGTTCAGCGTCAAAGGCTGACGTGGTCCATGTGTCAGCGACCACAACCGGTCGCTGATACCCTCAACTATTTAGCCGTCACTAATAATTATCAGCAACCTCATGCGGTCGCTGATTTTAAAAAATTGAAAACTAGATTTTTGCTATTTTGTAGAATTCCCAAAAACCTGTACCTGTATTGTACCTGCTTTATCCCAACACACATAAACAACAATATAAACATCTTGCACAATAATATAAACATCCATCGTCCACCGACACATACACCAAACTAGTATATAAACTATATAAACCTTTAAAACCCAATATAAATTGAATAAATCTGCATAAATATAAACAAATCTAATGTTTAAGTAATATACAGACATCCAACGAATGAATATAAAAGTACAAAAATCTCAAAGAACTACAAAACAGAGCTATATCGATCGTCAAGCATCATTGCCTCCTTGATCACACTATAATTATCAAAATAATAAAACAAGTTATAAATATAGTAACTATGTTTATACTGGTATATATTACGACAATATACAACAAATTTATTACCTCGTCGCCATCCCCATGCTCCCCATGTTGTCTTCAGTTGCTCTCTGCCATCGTGCATCGACTAACTCATCAGGACTCAGAGCCGCCAGATGCCTACCCAGTATCTTCAAAAGATCTCGATCTTGACATATAGCTCTCACACAGTCAGCTGGAGTATGAACAGCTGGATGACTCAGTAATTGTGAAGACTGGGTAGCAGAGCTGCCTTAGCCACTGAAGGATGGGCGTCGTCATTGTCCTTGACCTTTAATGTAGTTCTTCTTCACAACAGACGCCTTCTCCCACAACTCTTGATCAATTGGCGGACGTGGAGTGCATTCAGGATAGCACTCATTCAATAAACGCTTATAAGTATCCTGTCATCATGTTAATAATTAAATAGTTACAAATAAATTGGTAAGATTCTAAAGAATTACGTAAAACTTGATAAACAATAAGATCAAAGTTGTTAAAACTTATTACCGCTATCTAGATAGCATCAGGTAGACCATCACGGGTGGCCATGTACACATTCAGCCAATGGATAGGATGACCTTGAGACTGAGACTCCTATACAAAACATATTCCAATATTACTAACTAAACATGTGATATTCTACAATTCATGATTGTAAACATATTAAAACTTGTAAATACGTACCCTGACAGTGATATACTGCAGCTGTGAAATACTGCCACCCTTGTATGTTCCTTTAGCCTTTTCGCCAATGGGTACACCCGAGGATCTGTTGGTGGCGGCAATCTTTCGTCTTTTCACCCAGCTCTCAGCTCTCCATTGGGCACACATCTCAACCTATATGGACTGGGTGCACCACTAGGGGCTATGCTCGTGCATGTAGTCCTCTCCCTGGCCTGGATGGTCGATCGATGCATTGTGAAGGGCTTTTTGTCATTTTTTATTCAAATTATCTTTGGTGCGGACCGCACACTTCTGCCAGAATAATGTATGTATCACTGAAGCCTGCGTGTCCTCCCATCTATACATTTTCTGCAAATAAAATAACAATAATAACATTACTAAATAATTATACTTAGAATATTATATTATCTATCATAACTAAAAAAAACATACCTTAAATTCAACCCAAACAGCATCCTTGTGGGCGATAGGTGTGGTTGCCCACGTAATCACAGGTGTAGGTCAATTCTATAAACATAGCTGTGATATGCACTTAACGATCTTATTATCTGAAAAAATCACTATAATATACAACAATTTACCTCAACGATAAGTAGATATATTAATGCGACTTACATCTAAGTTCTATATATCTTGTATAAATGGAATCTAAAATGCTTATATATAAATGATGTGGGACGTACGTGCTATTCGGAGGAGGGCGAATCTGAAAAAGAATCCGATCATCCGGATTAGTAGGGGCCTTGGGCACATGATTAGGCCCCCTACCCAAGTCGCGCTCTTTCTGCGCTGCTTCAGAAGCCATCTATATATTACAAATTTCAAGATGTTATTATGAGTTATATTTGATTACATATATATATGAATATATAAAATGATAATAAACATGACAATGATATAAACATATATATATATATATGAATATAAAATGATAATAAACAAAAATTGCTTTTAAATAGTTAAGTACATAAACATGGCAATGATATTAAAAAACATTTAATGCTAAACATACATTTCATTTGTTCAAGTGTCAATGTCTGATTCAGGATCATCTTGTATACGTATTGCAGATTCATAAACATCATCTGCTTCAAATTCAGTGTCAGATTTAGTCAATAACTCTTCCTCCTCAGTATCAATGTCATCTGACACAAGTATTGACTTAGATCTAATTCATGTGGTTCATCTCCACCATCTAACTAGATTACTTCATTGTCGTCCTCAACATTTATTATAGTTTGACTATGAAGCATCTGCTCTTGGTAAATCTCCCCATCAACTACTTCTACACGACTACGCACGGGAGTATGAATTATAACTTTCCAATCTGTAGGCGGTCTATCCCTTTTCCTAACAAGACTAGAAGTATAGTATACTTGTACTGTTTGAGTTGGTAAAACAAACGGTTCGTTGGAGTACACAGACTTATAGAGGTTAATATCGACGATTCCATGTCTGTCAACATGTATCCCTTTTTTTGAATCAAACCAACAACACTTGAATAAGTTAATATGACCCCCGTACGTTCCCTTGTACGACAAGTCTACAATTTCCTCCAACTCCCCATAAAAGGCACGACCAAGCTCATTGTAACAATCTCCTTGGACACACACTACAGAGTTCGTTGTTCTTTTATCGCGCCCATATGCCTTTATATGAAATTCAAAAACATTTATTTTGCAACCATTACGGCTGACTTGGTCCCTATCTAGTCCCATAACATTTATTTTGTACATTAGGCAAAATCGTTGATCCCTTAGTCAAAGCCTATAAAAAATCCATCTTATTAAATGAAGTCATAGTTAATATGGAGTATATATATATATATATATATATATATATGTCGTGATTAAGAAATTGAACTTACTTTGTCCTTTAGCCAAAGTGCAAATTTTTTATCACGATTGATTTGAATATCTTTATCAATTATGTCGGGATGCTTCACTTTTAACTCGTCATCGTATAATCTATACAATGTTATAAACATTAACATATTGGATTAAATTTTCAACTTAAAAGATAAATTATCAAGTTTACATGTGTACCTCACAAATTCGTCAATCTCCTCGCAATTGAGAATAATGTAAGTATGTGCAGCATGTAATTCTTGCTCAGAGAGGAATATGCGCTTCCCTTTTCCATAAGTGCGACCCGATAGACCAAATATAGAGAGCCGACCATTTAGTTCAACATTTCCCCCATCATCATGTCTCGATACTCGATTGGCCTTTGTCAAGACTTCGTCCAGAAAATAGTCTGAGACAAACGTAGATATCTCATCGAAACTGTATGCCTCACATATCGACCCCTCGACATAAGCTCTATTCTTCACCTTCCTCTTAAGGTTTCCCATCACCCTCTCGAAAGGGTACATCCATCTATTTTGAACTGGACCCCCAACACGAGCTTCATAGGGAAGATAGATTTGCAAATGCTCTATGGAGTCCAAAAAACTAGGTGGGAATATTTTTTCCAGTTTACACGTGATCTCTATGATGTTCTTCTCAAGTACAAATATGTCCTTCTCATTTAATGATTTTGAACATAAGTCTTTGAAGAAACTACTAAGATCCATCAAAGCATCCCATATTGGTTTATCAAGCAGATCCCGAAATACTATAGGCATGAGTCTCTCCATGAACACGTGACAGTCATAACTCTTCATCCCTTTCAATTTACCACCCGTAACACACCTTGCAATGTTCGACGCATATCCATCTGGTAGTTTCAGATACTTAACCCATGTGCACACATCTTCAACTTACTTTTTGGACAATGTGTACCTTTCATGCGGTTTGACAATCTTACCATTAGGAGATTCATAAAGTTCTAATCCAGGACGCTTACAAATATCTTTCATGTCCAAACGTGCCTTATCATTATCTTTTGTCTTCCCCCGTAACATTCATCACGGTGTTAAACACATTGTTAAACAAATTCTTCTCAATATGCATCACATCTAGATTATGACGAATCAAATTTGTAGACCAATAAGGTAGTTCCTAAAAGATGTTTCTCTGAACCCAGTTATGAGATTCTCCAAACCCATTGATTATGTTTGTGGCATCAATCTTACCAAATGGGATAACCAACAATCTCATCACACGATCCCGCATCTCCATTCCCGACAATCGCGGTGCAGGCATATCATTGTCTACTTTCCCTTTCCTGAAGTGTTCTCTATTTCTTTGAAACGGGTGATCTACTGGCAAGAACTGACAATGATAGTCAAACCAGCAAGGCTTTCGACCTTTTGATAGATTAAAAGACTTTGTATGCTCCATACAATATGGACAAGCCAACTTCCCGTGTGTACTCCATCCAGCTAACATACCATAAGCTGGGAAGTCACTTATAGTCCACATAACCGCTGCCCTATGGTTGAAATTTGTTTTCGTTGCAACATCCCAGGTCTGCACTCCATCCTACCACATTACCTTCAACTCGTCTATAAGAGGTCTTAAGTAAACATCTAAGTTCTTTCCAGGAATCTTAGGACCAGGAACCACGAGTGAAAGAAACAAGTATGGCTATTTCATACACATCCATGGATGCAAGTTGTACAGAGTAACAATCACAGGCCAACATGAGTACGGAACAACTGAGTGGCCAAACAGATTGAAACCATCGGTGGACAATCCAAGCCTCGCAATTCTAGGTTCCAATGCAAATCTAGGATGTGCTAAGTTAAAATCTTTCCAAACTTGCCCATCTGCGGGATGATTTAGTTCTCCATCTTTAGCTAGAGATTTCAAATGCCAACTCATATGTTCAGCTGTTCTTGAAGACATATACAATCTTTTTAGCCGATGTGTTATTGTAAAATACCTTAGAATCTTAAATGGTATACTTGATTTTTTTGTAGTCATACCCTCTTTATTAGGCCTAAACCGATCATGACTGCAAAATATGCACCTTGTCATCTATTCAGTATCCTTATAAAACAACATGCAACCGTTGGGACATGCATCAATCTTTTGGTATCCAAGACCCAACTTCTTCACCGTCAGGCAACATACTCTTAATGGCCTTCAAGTGTGACTCAAAACACTCATGGCTCATGTTGTGATCAGCCTTGATGTTAAGTAATTTTGCCACTGCAGACAATGTAATGTGTTTGGTGCAACCATGCCACAATGGCTCGCTACCCTCGTCTAACAACTTAAAGAAGTCTTTGGCATCAGAATTCATAGATTTCTCTCTGCCTTGTTCCCAATCAAAATCTGGCCCTGCAATATCATGAACCATTTCATTCATACGATGAGTACTACTGCCCGAATTATGTACTTTTATGATGCCACCATCTCTTCTCTGCCCATTTGCCCACCAACTTTCTTCGTAATTTTTCATGAACCCAGAAACAAGTAAATGATAGTTTACCGCGTCTCTGTCCATATAATTTATATTCTTACACTTTAAACATGGACATCATATCTGCGACTGACCATTCATACATTCCGGGTGACTATACGCATACTCCAAAAACACTTGGCAACCAACTCTAAATTCAGTTGCAGCACCTATCTAGGCACTTGATTTTCATCGTACCATCCAACTACAGTCTGGATAGAGGTCCATGATTCCACGGTACCTACTATAGACAACATTATAAATGTTTACATATGACTTGAGCATACTCGTAACCATATGACTTGAGCATACTTATAAGCATATGATTAACATTTAAGCATACTTGTAAGCATATGACTTGAGCATACTTGTAACCATATGACTTGAGTATACTTTTAATCATATGATTAACATTTAAGCATACTCGATGTTAACGAATGAATGCAAATTAAAGCAGTATGAGAAACTTTAAATGTTATTAAATTTAGTATGAGAAACTAAGTAAATACTACTTAGTTTAATAGTTATATTATATCATGTTATTTTATTTTAATTTATTTTAAATTTGTTTTTATTGTTTATCATAAGTAAATACGTAAGGTATTTCATTCATGCTAACTTTATATCAGAGTTAAAGTATCACATTTATACAAGTTTTGACATTTCTTAAATTTTAACATCTCTTAATTTTTTTCCTTTTCACATCCTTTTCACCTTTCTAATCCATAAGTAGTAGAACTAATCATTTTAGGTTGTCTCTGTTTCTCAAATTACAACCATGTTGTAGTTATGTATAGTTCATGAAATTGGTAGTGATAATATAAACAAACAAAATAATAGAACTATATGTATATATACAATAATGTCATATCAGCAATCCTTGTTCACAGCTAGTTCTTACGTTTCAAATTCTTTTCAGGAATGTTATTCTTACATTTCACAAGTATATGTATACATTAGTAATACTTTCATTTCTTTTTAGGAATGTTATTCTGTTATAAACACTGTATTTGGCTGTTACATATACAACTATTTTTTGGGATATTAGTGTTGCTTAGTTTTGTTGGTTCTATTCTATTCATACTGAGGTATTCAGATGCATTGAAATGTTTCTTCTTAAGAAAACTACCACCATCTAAGGCTTCACGCCAAGAATTGAATAGTCCACAAAAGTGGTGACATGTCAAATATTAAATGTTATTAAATTTAGTTAGAGAAAGAAAGTAAATGCTACTTAGTTTAATAGTTATATTATATCATGTTATTTTATTTTAATTTCTTTTAAATTTTTTATTATTATTTATCGTAAGTGAATACGTAAGGTATTTCATTCATGTTAGCTTTATATCAGAGTTTGCTAACTCGTTTATACAACTTTTGAGTATCTTGGTGATTCATTCATATTAACTAGTGTGCTAAGGCGGCTAACATGTTTTAAGATTATACCCCTCACGGTCCCTTTCTATAATCTTTTATGTTTTGGGATAGTCAAAACTTGGTTGAGCAATTTATAGCTTCTATAACATTTTGTAGCTTTATTCTTGTATACATAAGTTTTAAATACCCTTGTTTTTCTGTTATAGGCAAAACAGTCTCTTTATTGACCAAGTGTGTCTAGTTACCTTCTCTCTCATTGCACTAACAGCCCTAGCATCGCCTATTTTTGCTTAATGTTTCCAATAGCTTACCATGTCGACAACCAAGCTTGGCTTGGCCCTGTGAGGCTTGGCTAAGCTTGGCGTGGCCTTGTGTGGCCTCGCGGTCCCAAGCCCAACCCATCAGCTCCAACAACCCCTTAATAGGCTCTAGTGGATCACTAATATATTTATAACCAATTGATAAGCAGCACCCAGGCTATCTATATAAATTGAACCCAATTTATTGAGAATTACTAAAATAAAGCTAATTATAACAACTGGCCATATCAAAACAAAGGTAATTTTCAAGTATACAACTAGTAATTAAAGAAAGTTAATAAGTATATGGCCGAATTCCAAATGTCGATAATAAGCTCATTCATATGCAACATAAACTTTTATTTCAGTATACAACAATTTATTCAATCATTCAAACATTTGAACCACATAAATTAACCAAATCAAATTACCCAAACTGTATATTACCCAAATAAATTTTACTCTAATCAAAACTTATAAACCAAACATAATCATATTACCCAAATCGACTTCAAATACTAATAAAATCATAATCATATTACCCAAACATAATCAAATCCATATATATCAATCTAATGCATATATAATCAGACTCATATTCAATATTGAAACATTATTCATTGAAATCAATACCTGAAGGCGGTGGGTGGCGGTGGTGGGCGGCGGTTGCAGCAGTGGCGGCGGTGGCTTCTAACAGCGACGTGACCTTCTCCCTCTTCTTCCTCTTCTCCCTCTTCTCTCTTTTCTTTCTCCCTCTTTTTTTTCTCTTTTGGTTCAGCTACTGTCGAGCTAGGTGTGCCTGATAGATTAAAATAATCAGCGACCGTTAATAGCGACCGTATGCGGTCGCTGATAGTGAGAGGTCGCAAAAAAATAGGGTGCCAACATTTTCAGCTAATTTTTAGGCAGTAAAATTGTAGTAGCGACAACATGCGGTCACTAAAACAAAACAGCGACTACATTCAATTGCGGTCACCACTGGCGGTCGCTAATACTAGTATGTGCAACCGAAAGTGCAGTCGCTGATATTGTTGGTCGATGTTAGAGCATTTTCTTGTAGTGTTCCCCGGCGGGGGTTACAACGCAATTCAACCTTTGATAGACGCATCAATGAAGGTCAAACATCCTTGACATGTTCCCCGGTGGGGGTCACAACATAATGCAACCATTGATACACACATCAATGAACGTCAAGCAGCCTTGACAGTTTGCCCATCAGGGATCTATCCGGTGATACACACATCAGCGAAGGTCAGGCAGCCCTGGCAATACATATTGTTGGCAGTAACTCCAACAGGATTGTGGTATATGCTGGTGACACAAACCAGAGAAGACCATCCTCATTGGAGAGGAATGATGTTGGAATATGTTATACACATCCTCAAACAGACAAAGTTTTATCCCCACAAAGCTCTTGAACATGAGAGGCACCTTTATGGAGTAAAGTTTGTATCAAGGATTCAAAACTTTGGTGAGAACCCCAACATCAACTTCCTTGAAGACTTGGATCGCATGTCTAAGACATCACTGATTGTCATCCCCGGCAGAACTAATAGGGAACCGATAATCATTCCAACATGTATCATGCATTTGCATCATGTTGCTGCACATGACATCATGTTTATCTTATTTGCATTTCAAGTGTCTAGGATTCTTTATCCTATCCATGCCTTGCATTGCATGAATATGATAAAGAGGGGCATCTATAGACACTCGAAATTTTCTGCACAGTTGTTACTAACATTGCATGAGGGCAGATTCGTCTTTCAGAGAAAACCCTGGAAGACAGATCACATCCATTCCAGATACTACCAGAAGTTTAGTCTTAACCCTGGAACACACAACCGGATCTCAGTTCTAACCTCGGAGATAAGCCCGAGTTTCATTCATGGAGATAACCCCAAGGAATGTTGTTGCAGTTATGGCGATAACCCCAGAAATGCTTGTTTCAAATGCATGTAATAAGCTTCAATCTCAAACCTCCCGCCGAGGCACTCATTCCAAAGACTCGAAGATAACACCATGAAGACAGACACACTTGAAGATGACCCTGTGGAATTCAAACACTTGTAGCACTCCAATCTCATATGTAACCCTATGCAAGGTCTGCTATCAGCCCAAATCGGAGATAATCCCGATGAGGGGAAAAATCGTTATCTTGACACCTCAACCCCCAGCGCGCCGTCTTAACAATTCATACATACATTTCTACACAGCAATGTTCCATAAGAGCCAAGGAGTTTCATTCCCGAGTGACTATTGCGCGTGGTAGCACACCATATAGAATTTGAAGCTTGAAGACCATGGGCATGGTCCCCTCTTCCTGACTTCGTACAACCTCTAATCCCATGTTATTGCGTAACTCTCAACAAAATCAATCCTAAGAAGGTCTTGTATACCTCATTCGGATGCTTGGATTGAAGTTCTGCAAGTTCGAGTGGACATCACAGTGCACGAGTGCACGTACTTTAAGACGGCGGGACCCGCATAGCTCGGGGCACCCCGGGCAGCCGCAGGTGCATCTATGGCTGCCGCAAGTACACCTATGGCTACTAGCTCTATAAATATAGAGCTTGGGGTGGCCATTTATAAGAGAAAAAGAGGCAAGGAAGCCCTGTCCAATTTGTTATGTACAAACCCCATATTGAGTGCTTTCTCATTTTAAACACCTATTAGCTCACATATAGCTATATTTTACCAGCGGGAGATGAGTGTTTATCCAATTAGAGTCATAGAAGCCTGTTTTGGCAGCCCACTGTAAGCCTTCTCACACTTTATAAAGCTTTTCTCTTCATCTTTGCACACACTATTCTTCACATTGAGAGTCGTGTTGTGTGTGTATGCCCGGACTTCGGTCAGTGGTTTT
The DNA here is from genome assembly GCA_020205615.1 of Panax quinquefolius. Classification (NCBI taxonomy): domain Eukaryota; kingdom Viridiplantae; phylum Streptophyta; class Magnoliopsida; order Apiales; family Araliaceae; genus Panax; species Panax quinquefolius. The sequence goes on along the minus strand of CM035155.1, from coordinate 71,751,985 downwards.
CATTTTTGTCTATATATATATACTTATATATATATATATATTTATATATGTGGACTAACATTATCGAGTTATTCCTCGATTAAGCCTAGACTTATGTCTGGAGCATTTATTTGCTTATATATATATATATAAACTGTTGTCGGATTATATCCGATGAGCCTAGAATTTATATACGAAGCGTTTAATTGCTTATATATATATACTTATATATATGAACTGTTGTCGAACTCTGTTCAATGAGCCTGAATTTTATTTCCGGTGTGTTTACTTCTTATATATATATATATACATTTCTGCCAGGCCTAGAGTTTATTTCGTGGCCTTTTACTACTTTCTTTACATTTAGTCCCACCTGGAGTTTACTTCCTGGCAGTTGATCATCTTTTACAGCTTTATTTATTTTTTTAATCCCCCATGGAGGTGCTTCATGGTGGTTAATCGTGTTTTTATTGATTTATTTACATATACCTAGCACTATGATACCGCAGTTCACAGTGATTCCTAGCACTATCTGTATATATATATATATATATATATATATATATATATATATTTACAGCTTTTATATATATAACGGCTTAGTGCTTTTCATATAAACTGCGGTATCATGTGAGCCTAGGAATCATGTGATCACAGATTTAGGCCACTGAATCTAGATTCGGTTCCCGTGATGGACATTTTCAGCTATAAGCATCTTGTATATTATTCATAGTATTTGAATTTCCTTAGATGGCTGTCATGCCCATGAGGAGTTCAATACTACTATATATTATTTTCTTGAGGCTGCTTCGCATCTGGAAAATAAAAGCAAACAAGTTGAACATTTAATAATAAAATGGAAGTATCAAAGGCCTCAATTATATTGAGCATCAGGTTTTTCACTTTTACAAAACCTCATTGCTATATCTTGTTTAAAATTGAATTTTTATATAAGTTAAAACCCTGTGTATATAGGTGCGAACGAGGCATAACACTATTTCCAAATAAATTGCACATTGATCCACACACAAACACACATACATTTATATAACAGTTTCTTGAAAAGTGGCGGTCACCGTGTCAACACGGATGTCAGGGGGGTGCCTAACACCTTCCCTCTGCATAATCAAGCCCGCGAACCAAAATGAATCTCAGTTTCACAGACCCGTTTAGCAGTGTCAAATCACTGGGTCAATGTACAAACCTTTTCTCGGTTGTGTGGGTGCAACCAGTTAAAAACACCAATTGGCGACTCTTAAAGTCAAATGGTCGACATGATACATGTCGGACCTTTTTCACTTGTTTTTTCAAACAAATCTCACATAACATGAGAACACCAAAGAACAAGAACAGAAAAGGGACAAATAAAAATCCCGACATCGACAAGCACTTTACCTACCACCAAGTAAAAGCACTTTACTTGGCCACCGCTTTGAATCACCCATGGGTTGCCCCATGGGTTTTAACCATCCGATAACCCATCGATTCATACTTTGGACTTTTAGTTTAATTAACTTACTTATACTTTGGCTTACATTTAAACCAATATTAGGCTTGTTCATTAATTCATATTGGACCTTAACCTTAATTCCAATTGGACTTAACCATTACTATACTTGGGCTTGTACAATTCCTAACAAATCTTACAAGTCCAATACATTTGGCTGAAAGCCTTATAACGTGTAATCTACGCATTAATCTTATATTTCAACTTGTATACTTATTCATATATGACATACCATCATTCATGCATACTCGTATAATACCTCGTATCATACTCATATTCATTACCTTGTACAATACGTACGTATTATACAATCATCGCTTTAATTCGTTATACGCATTTCAATTCCTTCTCGGAAATCACTTTTCCTAACCGTTAGGTTTTAAGTCCGCAAAAGAAAACTTCATTTTCCATAACTGAATTATTATTAGATATTCCATCTCAACATAGAATTCTATCATTACGCGTTTCTCGGAAGTTCAAAAATAATTCCCGAGCATAAATTAGTGAATAGTGTTTTTTTACGGAAATTTCTCAGAAAACTTTTATTTTCGTCTTGGAAATTCAAACACTTTAATTATACCACGTACCCAAAATCTTCTCCACCTCTTCCAAGTTCAATAATCAAAACACAACCAAAACTGCATAACAAGAGAAGAAAACTGAAAGAGAAGAAACGAAGAGAGGAAACTGAAGAGAGAAGAAACGAAAGAGAGGAAACTGAAAAGAGAAGGAACGAAACTGAAAGAGAAGGAATGAAAAACTGCATAACGAGAGAAGGAAACTGAAGCTCTACACGGAGACCAAACTGACGAGTACATAGATAAAAAGAATGAAACTGACGAGCCTTAGAGAGAAAAAGAGTATATGTCTTTTAATTTTAAGTGTTCACTTAGAGCTCTGTGTTTTTTAGATAGACAACGTTTTTTAAAAAAACGTTATCTAGTTAAAACCAAAAAATACCCTTTTAAATAGATAACGTTTTTGCATATATATCTACAATGTTTTGTTTAAAAACATTGTGAAAAAAAAATACCACAAAATTTTTTATCAAAACATTGTGGTTTAAGTGTTGTCTATTTACTACTTTGTACTAGTGAACCTTTCCTTGTATCCAACGTATTTGCCTTAATTAGTAAACTTTATTATGATATAGCAAGGGTGAGCAATAAGGTTGCCCAACAAGTATACATTTGTATAAGGATATATCATGATTGAAAGAATTTGAATAATAAGCTGGCTATAATTCTTCAATATAGTTGAGAACTAGCATGAAAAAACTTGCATAACTGAAGAACATTTAACATGAACATATCAATTATATCTGGACCGAATGGTAATGGAGGTGATCAGCCTTTCATACCTGATTAATACATGTAATATGTACAGAGTACAATTTAAAAATTCTTAGACATGTCAATCAGTAATGATTAACCATAAATATATTTGAATGAAACAAGTCGAGATCGAGTTAAGGAAAACATGCCTGCTCGGTCAATTACTATTACGCAATTTATTAAGCTTTGTCTGAAGACCTAATATATAAATAATATCAATATACAAATTAGAATAATATCATCACAATATAATACTATTATGTATATATATAATTATAAACTAATAATAAACACATAACACATAACCCTATAAGTCTATATAACACATAAAATTTAGCATCAAGTCAGACTATTTAAGTCTGTGTTGAATCCGACAAAATTCTAACATCCCGACGGTCTAGTCGGACAATTCTCGAGCCTGCTAGTCATAAGACTCGGTCCAAACACTTAACAATTAACTTAGATAATTTTATTATCAGTCAAAATATTATTCATAGGCTCGTAATAATTTTCAAGTAATTATTACCATTTATCATGATTTTTCAATCATTAATATAATATTTATATAATTAAATAACCCTTAATTTCATTATCATTAATATTTATTTAATATCAAATATTAATGAAAATCACAACATAATATTATAATATATTTATAATATCACAAAATATTTTAATACTTTAAAATCTTATTTATATGATTTTTAAATAGTTAATTCTATTATCCGATAATTGCTATTAATATTAAAATATTAATCTTTTCATGAAAAAATATCAAAATTTATGTTTTATAACTTAAAATATTTTTGTAACACTTAAATCATTTTTATATGATTTTAAATACAATATTTCTAATTTTACATAATTTATTTAATATATTTATTAAACAAATTAATCACCATTAATATTAATGTGTTACTAAAATTCATCATAAAATTTCAAAAGTTATTAGAAATAACTTTTTCTAACACCATAATATAATTTTTCATGATTTTTCAAGTATTAAAATCCTTTTTAAATAATTTATTTAATTTTATAATTAAATAAATTAAATACCATTAATATCCCAAAAATATTAAATACTTATGAAATATATTTAAAATTATTAAAAACCCATTTTTAGGCTTTAAAATAATTTTTAAGCATTTATTATGTATTTTTTATAATTAAAAACTATTTTTTCTATTTATTTAATAAAATAATTATTTTTGGAAAATAAAGTGTCACTAAATGGCCCTATAGCGATAGAACCATTGCTATAGGTGTTCTTGAACATGTCAGAACCTTCAAAGGCAGTCACAAGGGTGCTAGGTTTGACCACTCACGTATCATAGATCATTATGTTATTGGGATTTCTAAAGTGTTAGGATTGTAGTACTAATGCAATACTACAATCCCAATCAAGTTTCATGGCAATCCTACATCATAACAAAAAGAAATAGGTCTCCAAAAATCATGTCAGACCTGTTTTTCATTTTCTAGGTTACCCACAAATGAAGAACAGTGCAGGGTCCCTACTTTGAGCCTTAAAATCTTTGCTTTCCAGGTTTTCTTTGTGTGTTTTATTGGTCCAATCGTATAGTTCTTATGTCAAGGAACAACAACAAATCATCAAATAAACTTAACAACATCATGACAATAAGATTTAGGCTGGTCAAAATCTTGTCAGACACGTGTTCTTGAGAAATCAGGGTTTTCTAGATTTTATCACGAGGCTGGTGGTCAACGCTAGTTTGACCTTGCATAACTTTGATCTGGTGCATGATCTGGTGGGTCTAAGGGCTTTGATGTTTAGTTCTCATGTTATACTACCAAGATCAAACACTAACATAGTCAGTAACATTAACAGTAGCACGATCCGTGGCCTACAAAAATGCTGTCAGAAAAATCTAGGTTTCTGGGTTACCCAGAAACCAGATTTCGTGAACGGTCAACGGGTTTTGACCGACAATAACGCTTAATCTACACTTGATCTGGACTTGATTCAAGTTTTAGATCAAAGTCCTTACAACATACTACAAGTACAAACTCTTAAAACACAAAAACAATTACCAGCAATGATCCATAAGCCCTGACATTCGGCTGTTAGGCCATGTTTTAGGGTTCATAGATCAGTTTTGGAAAACTCATTTTCATGCTTGTAAATGTTATGGATATGGGATTTAACAACCCAGATCACTAAATGACATCCTATAACACAATTCTAACCAATAAACAACAACATCTAACATCAGATCATAAGATTTCTAAGTTTAAGTTTTATACCTCCTTTAAAGCTTGATCTTGATTCTGATCCTGATGATCTGATCTTGTCAAGTTAAGGACTGATATTGGCTTATCTTTTACACATTCTCACTCAACATTTTTGAAATTTGTAGAGAGAGGAGGTCTTGGTTAGCTTTGAAAAGTAAATTAAGTTACTTTTCTCTCTTTTTAACTTTTAATCTTGGTACAATGAATTTGTATAACATAGCTGCTGATTTGCTTAGATTTAGAGCACATGGCTGATATATAGTTGGTGAACAACTCAAGATCTTGGCAAGATTTGCACTCCAACTTTTAAAAATATAAAAAGGGCACAAAAGTCATTTTTCTTCAAATTTTAACGCCAAAGTTGTCATTTGATCAAACCCTTAGGGTTAAAACCTAAGGTTTTCAAAATTCAAATTTAGGATTTCCAAATTATGGTTTTAAAAATAGAAAATAAAACTTACTAATTTAAAATTAGTATTTTCTAATTACATGAAACTTTACTAATCACATTTAAGCTCAATGATTAGGATTAATATTTTCGAATTAAAATCGCTAATGTTGCAATTATGTCCATAATTGTACATTAGGGTTTCTAACAGAACAATTAGGATTTCAAATTTTGAATTTAGGGTTTCTAACTAATTTGTTAGGAATAACCATAATTAATCTTATAATTATTTACACTTAAGCCATTAAGTTCCCAATTTAGGGTTTTGATAATCCGAATTAGGGTTTCAATTCCTAGAATTCAAATTAGGGTTTGCAGAGCCGATTTTAGGGTTTCTTATCAATCGTTAGAATTTTCTAACTGAACGTTGACGTTCTTAAAATATACTTAGAGTTTGACACTAATATAATTTATCTGTTCAACCCTTGAACCTTAACCACATTCTATACATATACATGACCATATTCACAGAACAAATACACATATACACTTAATCCTGAATAATTCACCAAAATCCTTCACAGAATTTTAAAATCCTCAAAATTCCTTCCCAAAAATGTCAAATCCATTAACTAATTTTCTGTCTAGGTTCTAATATTGAACCTTAAATCAATCAATTATAATTTTAAAATTTTTCTAAATTCTTGGGTTGTCACATTCACCCATTCTTCTAAGAATTTCGTCGCCGAAATTCACCTTACACCTTACACCATACTGCTTACACCATTCATACACATCATCACATGCTACCCAATACACCACTCACAAGAGTAAAAATTTTCAAATTATGCTGAGGAGTTATATAGACTATTGTTTGTCATTTTTGCAAAGGTTTTATGGAAATTCATCCACAAAACGTCATAACTTACGGACATAGTGGGTGATTAGCCTGTTATGTCCTGTACTGCTCAAGTACTGTTGGTTGGAACCATTTTCTTGTTCCTCTTATCCGCTTTAGGCGCATAAAATTTCCTTTCCTTAGTCTTATTGGATTTCGCACCAAAACAATTTTGGTTTGGGAAAATTTTCAAAGAACACTTAGAGTTTTCATAAATTTTGGTAAAGCTGAATCAAATAGCATAGACTCATATCAATAATTCAATTCAATCGAATTATTCAGGTATAGCCAAACGCCTTTGGCAAATTAAAAATATTGAAAATATTTTTGAGAATGAAGTTGTGATGCCCCTAAAATAGGTCCAATTCATCCAACCTATTCTGAGTCACCAAATACATGGTACAGAAAAGAACAACAACTTTATTACTACAATTGTCGTGCAAAATACAACAACACATATACTGTGAGTTTTAATACCAACTGTGACTCATGTCCCAACTATGGACAACACCTCACAGTGATACCTTACATAAAGGTACAATCAAGAACTATTTTAGAAATTAAAATCTTTGGGAAGTGCTCAAGGAAACCTTCGTACATAGGAGGCCATGAATCTAAGTTATGATAGATATCATATGTCCAGATAATTATCCTTGGTTGATCCAATAGACCCCAAAGAAAAATGAGAAGGTTACTATCATGTTCCTTCCAATGGTGAGTCTTCTCTTGACATATAACTATCTCCACCGTCTGCGATTGAACATTATGTTTCAACCCAATTCCAAGATCATATAGGTAGTGCTCGTAGATATACTTAGCAAGTGGATGTGCACAACCCTTTCTTATGATAACACGAGATTGTATGTCATTAGACATCTTGTATGATAGTGGCAAAACACCCTTCCAAAGTTGGGTTCACCTCACCCTATTGTTGTTCACCAAAATCAATTATTAAGTGACGTATAATATACGACACACACATCTTAGGTCCTCAATACAATTATATATTGTATGTCATGCCATTTTATAATGTGTATAGAAACTTTGATAATCTCGGACCACCACACTATTATTCCTCATTATCCCCGCTTCAACCCATCTACACTTTTATTACACGAAAAGGAATTGTGAAGCAAAAGGGTGAGCACAACTAGCTCGAGAAAGAATATCATGACTAAAGATAATTAAATTATCAATAGCATTCATCAAGAATAAATCGAGATTTAGAACATATGGTAGATGATAAAATTTTCAACCATATAGTTATAAATAAACGAAAGCAATCCATTAGAAGAGTCAAATAGATGATAAAGTCTATTATCTTCTCCATGTTAAAAGTCCACCAACAATACTTTAACCTCTGTATAACATTAATCAATGATCTTGTTCACGACCATGTGAATAACTCATAATCATAATTGTAGTTCTAATTTTCTCTTCTCATCCAAGACAAAGATAATTTTAATCACCTGTCTTTACCTGAAACATTAAAGATCATGGTTATACCAAATCACAGTTCCTGTTCATAATCATACTAATAAGTTCATCTTTGCACTACATGCCAAAGATATTCATTAATAGTTCATCTTTGCACTACATGCCAAAGATATTCAACAACAGGTCATCTTTGCACTACGGGCCAAAGATATTCAACAACAGGTCATCTTTGTACTACACGCCAAAGATATTCATCAACAATTCATCTTTGCACTACAGGCCAAAGATATTCATATCTCAAAGAAATATACAATCATTTTAGAATTTATATAAACTATAATTATAATCATGTTGATCAATTCACCTTTGCACTTAAGCTAAAATTATTCAATTGTAAATCCAATGGTCATGATCATACCAGTCAACAATTCATCTTTGCACTACTGGCCAAAGAAAACCCATAGTCACGACCATACCAATAATCTACCCATCTTTACACTTAAGTCAAAGAGAAATTTCATCTCCGAGATTATAAAAATGTTATATATGATAATAAAAACAATATGATCAAAACATGGATTTCATTTCAAGAGTAAGATTCATAAATCAACAATATCTTGGTTAGAAAAAGAAACCAATTTTGTCGTGAATAGTACCCCGTGAATAGTAACTCGTGAATAGTAGCTCATGAATAGTAACTCATGAATAATAATTCATGAATAGTAACCCTGACATGAAAAAGGTAGAAATTCCACAATAAAATCCATACCAATATTTCGGTATAATGATATTGAAAGAATAACATTTCATAAACATATAAACAATTTATTTCAATTGTTTACACTTTACTAATTAATGCATTTAATCATCCTAAAATGCCAACCTCATAAGATTTCATCACCAATAACCAAAACCCTCATCAAAAATCTGCATATACCTCATACAGGATTCTCAAACCATAAAATCCTATTTTCTAATTTTCTTACTTCACATAACATATTTAATTCATTTACTCATAACTAGTCCATTTCATGAAAAATACCAAATCAGTTCCAAAACTATTTCTTTTCTGGGATTTAGCTTAATATAGTCCCATATTGAACATATATTTTTCTCAGAATTTTTAAAATTCATTTACTATTTTTCACATGGCCAAAACTGCTGAATATTTAAATATTTATCATAAATTGTACTTTTGTCCAAAAATTCCGAAATTTATAGAATATACTGATGTTATATAGATGTACTCCCAATAAAAATTTCACCAATTTTGGAGTTAACCACAAGGAGTTATAAGGGTTTACTTTTAAAATAGTCTTTTCTCATAAAATCCATAACTCCTAATCTATACATCCTAATCTGTACTCCTAATCATTAACAACTTTTAGTTGAAATTCTCAATGTTATAGTCATCATTGAGGATGCTACTTTAAGTTAATTAATTCATTATCAATCAAATATCTTTCATTTCGTATACCTAATCGTATTTATTTCATTAACAAAACTAGTTTCAAGCATTTATCTGCCCTTTCGGCTTATTATCGTTCATCGTTTCAGTATTAATAACTTACGTTCAATTAATCTTTCTCTCAACCTTTAGTCTTTAACTTAAGGTTTTCAATATCTTAATTGATGTCACTTTAGGTTTAATATTGATACAATTCACTAGCTTCCTTTTTACATTCAAAACTATTTCTCTTTATGTTTCATTTAGTGATGGCGCTGCGGTGCCAACTTCATATAAGAGAGTTGCTACATTATGACCCACTCTGCAGATGTTAAGAACCCGACCTCATGCATGGCTTTCCACTCTGCAGTGGTTAAGAACCCGACCTCGCGCTGCGGGGCCAACAATCCCTCTTTGTGCCACGCTGCAGTGCCACTCTCCAGTGTGTTAGAGTCGGCTTTGGCACCACAAACTTTCCTCTCTTTGGGCCACATCTGTTATACCGGCCTGCTCAAAGAAACTTCCGATGCTTTCTTATTTTAATGAACTTCCTGGACTCCAAATTTGATCATTTTAAGTTCCAATTGGCTCGTTCAAAAGCTATTAGCTCACAAATCATATACTCTACATGTTCATGCAAGAATTTTACGTTTTTGAATCCGTTAACTCAAAATTCAGCTTTGAGTTTAGTTTTAACAAAAACGATAAACGTTCGTGAACGTTTAACGCTCGTTTCTTCGTTCTAGGTCAGAATTCGGTCATTTTCAAGTCTGTAACTCTAGAATGCCAAATGAGACTATAATCCATTAAAAACCAACATTTTCGAGCTCAATGTCAAAATTTGACTTCCATTCCGAGAATTTCATGATTTTGACGATTAACGTCTAATCTCGTGGATTTTGCCATAACTTCGTTACTTGAGATTTTTAAACCGTTTCAAATGGATTCCTTCCATCATACTAACATCTTAACATACATATTTCATTCCATCATATACATAATAAGTTCTTACTTGTTCTTTGTGAGTTTATAACTTATAAAAGTATAAACTACTTATTCATGACTTATTAAAGCTTAAGTCCATTGATTAGCGATTCCTACTTCTTCTTAGCATACAAGTTCTACCACTACTCACTTCTCTAAGAATTGAAGAGAAAGAGAATCATGGTTTAGGATCTTATCCTTGAAGATTACTTGATTAATCTTTGTTCTTCCTTCTTCAATTGTGAAAGACTAACTTTTCTAGCTTTTCTAGCTTTTTCTCTTTAACCAATAAGCACTTATAATGTTGGATGAAATTTAACAACCAACAAATGAGCTATGAAATCTTCTATTTATAGAAATCGCAAAGTTAGGGTATAATGGTCAATAAGCCATCCACCTCCTTAATCACCTCCTTACTATTCCTTATTTGGAGTTCACAACACTCCATTTGCTTGCTCAACACATAACTTATCCTTTACTTAGCCATCAAGTTTACTTGGTCATTACATAGCTTATCCCTTGCTTAGCCATCAAGTATAATCACTTTACTTATCCAACAAGTAAAAGAACTTTACTTGGCCACCACTTTGGATCACCCATGGGTTGCCCCATGGGTTTTAACCATCCGATAATCCATCGGTTCATACTTTGGGCTTTTAGTTTAATTAACTTACTTATACATTGGCTTACATTTAAACCAACATTGGGCTTGTTCATTAATTCATAATGGACCTTAACCTTAATTCCAATTGGACTTAACCATTCCTATACTTGGGCTTGTACAATTCCTAACAAATCCTACAAGTCCAATACATTTGGCTTAAAGCCTTATAACGTATAATCTACATATTAATCTCGTATTCTAACTCGTATACTTATTAATATACGACATACCATCATTCATACATACTCGTATAATACCTCGTATCAGACACGTATTCATTACCTCGTACAATACCTACGTATTATACGATCATCGCTTTAATTCATTATACACAATTCAATTCCTTCTCGGAAATCACTTTCCTTAACCGTTAGGTTTTAAGTCCGCAAGAAAAAACTTCGTTTGCCATAACTGAATTATTATTGGATATTCCACCTCATTTTAGAATTCTATCATTACGCGTTTCTCAAAAGTTCAAAAATAATTCCCGAGCAGAAATCAATGAATAGTATTTTTCTTACGAAAATTTCTCGGAAAACTTTTATTTTCATCTTGTAAATTCAAACATTTTATTTCTACCATGTAGCCAAAATCCTAACCACCTCCGCACATTCTAAGTCATAGAACGACCTTCATATATCTTACTCACATAAATAATTAATTAAATTCATTTAATCTACATAATCAAATAAAAATTTAATTCTTGTAAAAATCCAATTTTCTCAGGCGTTACACTTAAAGTACTCGGTAGACATCGGGGTAAAAGTGAGGGGCATATTTGAACCTTATCTCTATTAGTTAATATACGATTACATCACATGATTCAAGATATATATATATATATATATATATATATATATATATATATATATTCTCATATATATATATATATATTCACTTATCACATGAATGTATACGTATAATATATATATATATATACTAATCTTAATAATTTTTTAATTGAAATAAATAGTTTATGTCGACATCGGGATTCTTACTGTCCCTTTTCTGTTCTTGTCTATTGGTGTTCTCATGTTAGGTGAGATTTGTTGGAAAAAACAAGTTGTGAAAAGGTCTGACATGTATATGTCAATGATTGGACTGTAAGAGTCACCAATTGGTATTTTTAAATGGTTGCACCAAATCAACCGAGAAAAGGTTTACACATTGACCCAGTGACGTGACACTGCTTAACAGGTCTGTGAAACCGAGATTCGTTAGGGTTCGGAGGCTGGATTATGCGGAGGGAAGGTGTTAGGCACCCCCCGACATCTGTGTTACCATGGTGACCGTAACTTTTCAATTAAACTGTTATTTGAATGTGTGTGTGTGTGTGTGGGTTAATGTATAATTATCTGGAAGTAGATCTATGCCTCATTCGCACCTATATACAAAGAGTTTAAATTTTGTATAATAGTTCAGTTTTAACAAGATATAGCAGTGATGTTTTATAAAAGAGGTTTTTTAAACCCTTATACTCAATAGTAATTGAGGCCTTTGATACTTCTATTTTATTATGTGTTCGGCTTAATTGCTTTTATTTTCGAGATGCGAGGTATCTTTGAGAAAAAATATACATAGCAATGTTGAACTACTTGTGGGCATGAGAGCCATCTAAGGAAATTCAAACATGGCGAATAATTTACAAGCCGGTTACAACTGAAAATATCCATCACGGGAACCAAATCTAGATTCAGGAGACTGAATCCGTGATCACATGATTCCTAGGCTCACATGGTGTTGCAGTTTGTATAAAAGCTATAAGCAGTCATATATATAAGAAGCTATAAATATATATAAATGAATGATCAACCACCACAGAGTAAACTCCATGGGGGATTGGAAATGTAAATATATAAAAGCTCTAAATATATATATATATATATATATATATATATATATATATATATATATATATAACCACCACCATGAAGTAAACTCCAAAGTGAGTGAATGTAAAAATATAAAAGTGGAAAATATATGTATAGAAACGATCAACCGCCACGAAGTAAACTCCAGGCAGGACAAAATATAAATAAAGCAGTAAAAGGCCATGAAGTAAACTCCAGGCCTGATAGAAATGTAAATAAAGCAGTAAATGGCCATGAAGTAAACTCTAGGCATTAAAGATATATATATATATATATATATATATATATATATATATATATATATATATATATGTAAGCGGTAAACGCACCGGATATTATATCCAGGATCAATCAAACAGAGTTTGATGGTAGTAATACATATATAAGTTGTGACAACCCGAAAAATCGGATTGTCCAAAATTTAAGATTTAAATAATTAGTTATTAATAAAATAATTTTTTATTAAAAATATTCTGTGCTATTTGTTTATTAATCATTCTAGAACCTAGGATGATTATTAATTGGGAGGATTCTACCTACGAGCTAGACTGAACGAGTAAGAATTTTCAAGACGAAAATAAAAAATTTCCAAGAACAAAATATTTTTGGGGAAAAATATGAAATAGACACTATTCACTTGACGAAACCCTAAGGGTTAGGGTTTGAATAACCTAAGCCTTTATGAGAGTTTGGTATGTCAAAATGACATTCCATTGATAGATTTGACGGCAATATATCGTGATAAGTTAAGTAAACCGATAAAAGTTTTTCTCGAAAAACGTGCAAAAATCAGACACAATAAAAATGAAGAAAAGTACTGCTATGTACTTTTCATTCATTTAGCTACGTTAGGGGAAACGTAAAGGAAAACACTTAACGCCAAAAAGTATTTTTCAGAGATCCGAAGAATACTTAACAGTTAATTGGTAAAAGAAAGATGAAATGTTCAAAAATATTTGGATTCCGAGAATCGCAGTTTTTGAACTGTCGGACAAATTTCACAAGACAGAAGCACAAAGCTTCCAAGGGAAGCTTCGTTAATAGTAAGGAGGTGGAGTATGGAGGTGTGAATAGTAGATTCGGGGGTGAAATGACTATTTTGCACCTAGCCTTGGTTTTCTATAAAAGGAAGCCTTAATTCATTTGTTTAGCATTTTGAAAATCCAACAACACTTGACAGAGAGAGAGAGGACGAATGAGAAGGGGAAGGAGGAGGAAAAGCTTGCTCGTGTGCAAATTTTGTCCGACGGAAGAAGATTAAAGGAGAAAGGTAATCTGAAACCTAGTCTCTTATAAATTTTCTTTAAGTTTTCTACGTTAAATGCCTAACTTAATGAGAATAAAAAGTAAAAGAAATTAGGAATGGTTTCATATGGTTGAAATCATGAGAAAATAAAGAAATAAGAATTAGAAGTTTAGTTTATAAATTTCTTAAGGAAATATAAGATTCCTAATGAATTTGAGCGATCCGAATGAATCATATAAACGATTCGGTGAAATGAGTAAGGAATGGAGTTTTATAACATCAAATTCCAAGAAAAAGTGAAATCGTAATCAAAATATCGATTAAAAATGAAGAACGCGAAGAACACGTGAAGAACACGAAGAACGTTGTTGATGGACAAATTTAAAGCCATTGTAGTGTAATTGTTTTTGATGGACAAGTTTAAAACCATCGCATAAAAGTTAGTTGCTTATTGCTTGGTTAGGAACGGTAGAAACGTTCATGAAGAACAGACTAAAATTGAGCTATAACAAAGTTATAACGAAAATTTTATAAAACACGAACGAGAATTAGAAGTTAGTAAATGAACCCGAACGGGTAGGGTTTCATACGGATATAAGAGAACATAGAAAACATCAGTCGTGCACTCAAGAACGAATGAATTCTAAATTCAGATGACCGAATTACAGACGAACGAATGAAGAACGTTAAAAACATAAAATGAACGAAGGACAGAAGATTAAGCCAATCGAATGGCATGTTAACAGATTCAGAATGAGGTTCTGTCCAATGGTAATTGAAGTACATAAGATAAAAAAGAGAATGGCTTTGGAACGACCTCATTCCGAGCTATAATGAATAAGTTATGAGATCGAGAATTAAGCGTCTCAAACTGGATTCAAGACTTAGAAAATTTTTTAAGGATTAAGGCTTGGCACCGCAGCGCGAGCCATGCCTTGGGAGGCGGTGATCCCTTGCGCTTGACCAAATAGTTAGTTAGACATCAGAGTGGCGCCAGGCGTGAGTGATAATGAGGAAACTGCTGCTGGCGCCTTGTGCCCAAGTGCAGTAAAAAGTCCAATAATGAGCTTTTAACTGCTCAAAACCTGGGGGATGTGTAACGAAAGCTAATAAACATATAGTTCATCAAATGTAACACTTAATAAAGTAATTTAAACCTTTTATTAAAGGTTAAATGGAAATATTGAACGAGATTAAAAGATAGAGAATTTAAGTGGTAGTTTATGGAACCGATATCCGGGGACCGTAGTCGCAATAAAATGAATGTGTAACGTAAAGAGGTTGGGATAATGTTTATAACTTGGATGATGTTCCAAGTTGAATGAACCGGACATTGTAAGATATAAATAAGGCAATGTAAAATGCTTAATGCTATGAATGCGTAGAATTGATATTGAATGATCGTTCTAAGTATACAAAAGACTGTATGACTTAGATGATAAAAAAGGAATCCTGAGGTATGGATAAGTTAAGATAAGTTAGGTTGTGGTACAATCATAATCTTTGATGGTTGACATATGAGAGTTGGGCTAAAAAATTCCTTCAGAGAGCGGAGGTATATACGAAACTGGCAGCCAATCTAACTCACTGTGAAAATAGTGTAGATGAGACAAGAACTTGTTTGTTGGTTGTTTATGGGAAACCACTCATAGTACCATATGGACTACTAGAAGAGACACGATGTGTGCTAAGTCCTAGAAGAGTATAAGAAGAAGATAAGAATGTAAATCATAAAGATGATGATCGTATGAGTTAAGACATCTCCGTATGTCATGAAGCCATAAACCGATAGTATGGAAAGTTGGTCGCTAAACTTTGATTACAAGAACACGAACCCTAAGAAGTAAAGTTAAGTAAACCAATGCATAAAGTCAAGTATATAACTAATTCGTGTATGTGTTATTTCCTTATGTGTTATATAGGGATTGGGAATAATCAGTTTAGCATAAACTATAAGTTGTAGTTATGCGTAAGGCAAGTTTCTTAACTTCATTCATATTTTAAATGAATGCTAGTTTCGTAAACTTTCTCAGATGTTGAACTTGAGAAGTTTTGTCTATGTTCAAATGTGTGATATTTGTAAAACGTGGTAGAATGTATGAGGCCTTGTGCCATAATTTTAACACTTCGGTATTTCTATGAGATGAACTGTTCTATGATTGAACTGTTCAATAAGAGAATGTTTTGTTTATACATGAACTATTATTGTTAAGTCTGTGCTAATGATTCTAGCCAGACATGATGTGTATGGAATAAGGTAGAAGAATGAAAGTATTTCAAAGTGAATGTGACTAATGTTTTAAAATGATAGGAATCGAGATTATTCCTATTATTGAAGCTGCTTCATAACCTTTGTTCGGTTATTGAAGTCTTAAAAGAATGTTTAAATTCTCGATGTTGTGTATTCAACTGCTATGACTTGCTGAGCAATCCAATGCTCACACTTACTTTAAATAAAAATATTTTCACCGAATGATGTTAGAAAGAACTTAAGGATCCCGTAAAGATTAAGCTGATCGTTATCCAGACGAAGTGTCATTCAGTATATGAATATGCGTGAAGATAAAGTTATGACTTGTAATGTTGAATAGTTTAATTGAACTATAGATTAGTTTAATGAACTATTATGTATCCTTGGTAGCGGATAAAAGTCACTCGTGTAAGATGAAAAGAATAATGTAATTATTATTATTTTTAATGAACACGGTTATAAGGTATTAGAACTTGGGATTTGAGAATGTATGTTGTTATATTTAACTATATAATGATGTATGTTTGGAAGAAGTTGGGATCGTGACGTACTGAATCCGAGTGCAAAAATAGACCGAATTTCAGGGTGTTACAAAGTGGTATCAGAGCTTATAGATTATAAACCTTAGGTATGAGTACATAAGGCTATAATCGTAGAGGGAAGGTTAAGAAAATCGTTGAGTTAAACGATTAAGGAAGAAGATCACCATGTGATCATATTGAATCATAATAACAAATGTTTTGTTAAACGATGGATAATTTATAGCTAATGCTATAAATGAATGGTACTACGAAGTAGTATGGGAAGAATAACTCAGATTGAGTTGTAAATGATAGCATACGAATTAAAGAAAATTCGTATTAAGTAAAGATAAAGTTATAAGTTATAAGATTTCAATTAAGGACTTGTGACAGTAGCTGAGTTATATGATTCCTTGTATGGGCAAGGGATTTTTACTTGGTTTTAGAACCACCTAGCTTCCTTGTCGATATAGTGGTTAAGTCGGACAATTCATTGTATGGACGGGGAATTGTCTGCTTAACTTCTTATATTGATTAGTAGCCGAGTTTTATTTGACGACCACTTAGCTTCTGGTGTTGATAATCATTGGAATGTTTGGTCGCACTATCGATATGTATACGACGAGAAGATGAATCTTTTCTCATGTACATGTGCGATAGGTAGAGAATGTTATGATAAGTGCGAGTTCTTAAAACTTAAACTTATGGAAAGTTTGTGACTCATGGTTATATGCTATGTTTCTGAGCCCTAAGCATATGGATAGTCCTTGATTTATTCTTGGATTACATATTGTGAAGATAAGTTCTTAAACACATATGGTTGTGGAAAGTTTCTAAACACATAAAGTGTGGTAAATTGACGGACTATACTAAGGTATAGGAATGTTTAGACTGAAAATGAGTTATTTTCAGTAGACTTAGTATTAAAGGTGCTAAAGAAGATTAAGTATTGTCGCAAGTAAGACAATGAAGGAAGATGGAGAAATAGGATATTCTAAGTCATCTACCTACGCTAGATTTCGAAGTTTATTGAAATCGTGCTTATGTGTGCGCATTTTGAAAATGAAAGAAAGGGTTCAACTTTTGGAACCAATGGATTTTAAAAAGAACTATTCTTTATATGTTTTTGCTAATTATTTCGGCTAGACAGAAACTGATTTGAAATATCAAAATGAATTTTATATCATCAGTGCATTTGATGCAAGGATGGTAAAAGGATGGAGTTATTAATGCAATTGAACCTAGTGTTAGATGTGATCTTATGATCAACAACCCGCTATCGTATGATGTATAATGATGAAGTCATAAACTGACAGAAATTCTCAACGTATTGTGAAAAGTACGGTATCATGACGTCATGAAATGTTTTGATGTATTACGAAAGAATTTAAAGAAGTAGTCGATATCAATTGATTTGACTAGACAAATGTTTCAAGTTGATGTCCAATTTATTGGTATGGTCTAAGCTATTTGATTTGGCTAAGACAAATGGTATGTCATTTCATAAGAAAATCGAGCTTTCTTTGAAGATTTATGCCGAACCAAATTATTTTGGTGCGGAATCCAGGTACTTCATTCCCACAGGATTTGGTGCTCACTTATCAAAAACTATTACATCTAACTACCCATAATCAAAGGATAAAGACATAATTTAAATAACTTAAACAATAATCTTTCCCATTAAAGGGTTACATCATCTCAAAATAATCCCATGTAATCTAACCTTAAAATTATTACATAAGTTTGCGGAATAAAAATAAAACAAGTCTTATAACATAAACCATTTAAATTAATTTCATTAAGTCTTCAACACTTGGACATCTTGCCCTTCCCTTTGCTAGTAGATGGCTCATCGACTCTTTCAACCTTAGCTGCAGTGTTAATTGCAAGAGTGAACAAACAATTGCTCACTAATATAGAAAGTAGTAATGATAACAACATGAGAGTGAACAACGAATGCTGAACAATAATGAACTTGATCCACGAATCAAAAATAAAAAACAAGTTCGAAATCAATGTCTGAGGGTCTTAAGACCACAAACTATGTCTCCGGTATGTAGGTATTATTACCTTAACCTTAACAGTCTTAGACTATACAGACCCTTCTTAGCGTACTTAGGGGGATCAACCCTTTATACTATGTATTGTGCACAAACATCTAAATGTTACACGTACAAAATCACCTATGTTAGGGTTGTTCATCTCAGTTTGAATTTAAAATTTCCGCACTATCGGAACTAACTTACTAGTGGTTCAAGAATTTTAGAACACTATTCCATAATAGACTATCTTAATCAAATAAGAGTTTGCTTATAACTTGGAGGTTTAATATAATCAATATAGAATTGAACAATGTTATTAAGGTCAAAGATCGAATTACAACAATATATAATTGAGTAAACATGATATACATGTAAAGTGCTATATTCAAAAGAGTCAGAAAAATCTCCTTTGAATCGATGTATTAGAACAATATATGCTTTGTATAATAATTAGGAAAGTGAAACTCGCTCGATGTAACGAATTAGGTTACAAGAGCTTGTACAAACATACACAAGATAGACTAGGCTTGCTTAATTTTATGAACTTATACAATAATAATATAGGAATGTAAACTTGCATTCAATATGAAAAGAATGAAGTTAGAAAACTTTCTCAATTGTAAAGAGTTAAGGTTTAGAAACTTGCTCAATAATAACAAGGTTGGGTTAGAAAACTTGCCTTATATGTAAGCTACATAAGTGTAAAATAATCTCCAATTACCCTACATACATCATTGAAATCGCAACAACAATTAGTTGTATGAATATTAGCTTTAGGGTTTAAACAATCATTTAGGTCATAACCCTAACCTAGCACCTAACCACGTAGGTTAATATACTTAATGAATCTGAAATCTCATTACGAGCCAATAAAACCTAACCGTTCATCTCTAACCTCTGAAGACATCACATTTGGTTTCATTTTATAACTTATTTAAATAATTATATCAAACCTTTACACTTTGCATTACAACACATTGAAATATGTTATTATAGTTTCTATTATGTTTTAACATCATTAACATGCATGCTTAACCAACATAAGTCCCTTACACATGACCAGATATATAGTAAACTTCAATTGTCTCAAACTGTGGTGTGGCGCAACGTGCCATACTTAAGCTTTGGAATAAGCCACAGTAATTGCATTTTTGCATTTAGCACCCCCAAGCAGCAATGCCCCTAAGTTTTTCGAATTAAGCGAAGACTAGTAGTGAACAATAGTCATTTTTAGCCCTACTAACACGAAATTCACTCACCAAACAATAATATTAACACCAACAATTGATATAGAACTATTACATACATGTTTGTCAACATATTTAACCAATTAGAACAATTTAGCATCAACTAAAACTAGTTTAATTTCTCAAATTTCATATTTTCATACATAAACACCATTTTTGACATCTCTTCCCAAAATTCAAACTGTAATCTCTATACTTGGCCAAATTGCTCCGTTCAAATTACATTATGCTCGTTTCTTAATGAACTAAAATATACAAGACTCAATTTGCAGTTTAATATACGAATTGATCATCAAAATTAATACTTGCAAAAGCCATATGAAAAACACATATGCTATCAAAATTTCCTACTGTCAGAACCAAATTAGCATACAATTTCCTTGTTTAAACAAAAACTCTAGCATTATATCACATATATCCACCATAATTTAGTTACACAACAACCATTTTGAAAGAATTAAAATTCACAGAACATAACAAACTTGCCATAAATTCATATATGTATATATATATATATATATATATATATATATATAATACAAGGGTTAAATAAAATACCTTCAATATGCTTAATAATCCCTTGCTAAACACTGAAATTGCTTAGGTTTTCACTTAATCTCTCAAGTTCTCTATAAATCTTCTTCTCTCTCAATTCCTACGCTCTCTCTCTCTTTTCTCTCAACTCTGCTATTACACCCTTAGGAGAAAAAATATAAGACGCGTAACCCACATACACTGACTTCCACATTCTCTTTCAGTTAAAGAAAACAAAAGACGTGAGTTAAAAATAAGCCAAAGGCCACAAGGCCTTATTTGGCTAACCAAAAACTCCCCCCAAACTAGATTATTTTCATATTATTTATGTTATATAGATACTTTGTGTCACACTTTAGTTAATTTAAGTTACTTTAGTTTAGCTAATTTAAATAACTTATAATAATAATAAAAGTCTTATTATCATTATACCTTATAATTAATAAATAATTATTTATCTTATTTAATTAATAAATTAGACACATCACTTTATTTAATTTATTTCCTTTAAATTAAACAATACATTTACTTTAACTATTTTCTTAAATATTAAGCAATTGATTTAATTTAATTATTTCTTTAAATTAAATCCTTCAAATAAAATTACCATTATTCAATTTAATTAACATTAACCAATTTAGTTACTAAATTAATTCACCACAATTCATCAATTATTTATTTTCCTCAATAAATAAATTATTTAAAATATTCATTTAATTCCATAAATATTTAAATTAAATTACAAATATCTCGATCGTTACATCCTTCCCTCCTTAAAAGGATTTTGTCCCCAGAATCACAACTCGAAAAATTTATTTGTTACATTTCTTCCCTCCTTAACAAGATTTTGTCCCCATAATCGCTATATAAAATCAAGCAAACAACTGAAGATAATTCTTCATCATAACGTTTTCAAGTTCTCACGTAGCATCTTCAGCATTGTGGTGAAAGTAGTATGCACACAAGCCAATCATGTTTGATGATAAAGCATATACTTTGTAACAATCTTATTCATTTATTAATAAAAAGTATTAATTTATTAAAGGATTTTAATTATCTACATGATGCTGTTTTATAATATGTGATAAACCCATAGTTTTAAGCAATGCTTTTAGAATAATGATGATGATCATTCTAATGAGATCTAAATTCTTTGAAAGCTTAAAACTAAAATAGTTCTCAATCGTTGGATTACTAAATTGAGGATTAGTAAATCCGGATATATTGGTACATACGTTGCTTGCTCATTAGATGAGGATGATTGATCTCATGATCATTTGTGTGGAGACACTAAAGCAAGTATGTAGGTGCTTATTAGAGAATAAGTTCATCGAGCGTGGCTCGCTAAGGAATACCTAATGGAAGTTTTACTTGCTGTCAATAGGAATTCTCAGTAGTGATAGTAGTAGTACAAGTGATCCTTGGACTTGAGATCATCATAGTATTTTATGTATGATGAGTTATACTTTGACTTATTCCTTAAGACCCTTAGGGTATATCAAAGGGTATGCTTGGGTATAATAAGTTGTATATGGAGATAATGTATGATCAATAAAGAATCTACCACTTCTATTAAAAGAAGAGAAATGTCCTATGTGGTTCGATAAATGACAACCCAGTAGTCCTTGGCCAAGGCAGAATGAAATTAGAAAGGAGTTTCTAATTTGCATTATTTGGAGTTGTGCATTTAAGGATCGAAATACATATAATTAAATAAAATAAGACTTGCGATGACTTCCATGTCTTATATTTAATTGGGACTTTGTATGGTGGAAGGATTGAATTAGTCGGTAACTATTTACTCAAAGGTTCTTTTATGATTAATGTTGAAATCTATATTATCTGGAAAGTCGTTGATCGCTAGGGAGGCTTATCCTATTGTAGAATAAATATTATTTATTTATATAAATTAATTGTTTAATTTATTTATTTAAATAAGATTAGAATTGTTCTAATTGATTTATTCACAACCGGTTTAATATGGAGAACCTAAAGGGTCACACCATAAAAGTAAGAATAATTATTTAAGAAGTTAATGGCATAATCTTAATAATATGTTATGTATATTTAATTTAATCTATGGTGATAGAATAAATTAAATAGCTTAATATTTATTATTTAATATTTTAGAAATATTAAATATAAATTAATAAGAGGAGTCTTATTAATATTATTACAATTATTATTATTATTTTAATTTCTAAAAGAGTTTAGGAATTAATTTAATATAAGTACTCTCATTTATTCCTAATTGGATTAGGAAGGAAAATTAGTTAAAGGAGTTTAATTAATTATCCCTAATAAGATTAGGGAGCCCCTTTAATTAAAAGGGTTTAATTAAATAATATCTTATTTTTTAATAGGGTTACTTGATATCTATATAAGAGGTGTCTTATATCAGATATCTAGAATACGATATAATTCCAATAGTTGGGAGAGTACGTCTTTTCTATAGAGATAGAAAAACTAGGGTTTAGCCAACCACCCATCTTCTTGAATTCTTCTTCTTCCTTGGTGGATCACCTCTAGAGGCCAAACACTTGGGTGGCTAACGTTGATCAAAAGAAGGAACCAAACCCGGTGAATTCAAGTTGAACGCGAAAGAATTTGGAGGTGAACTTATACCTGAGAAAGCTCGATCTTCAAGGGTATGATTTTATTCTTTATCTTTTTGTTTAATTAATAATTATGCAAAAAGGGTGATCCGGGTATATGGTTTGTAAAATTTTTAAACTCTGATTTTTACACGTTTCCGTTTATTTATGCAATTTGATTGCGTTCTTGAATATTACAAACCTAACAGTGGCATCAGAGCCAAACCTTTATGCGAATTATTAATTGTTTTAATTTGATATGTATATTGATATGTGTTTAGAACAATTTAATTAGGCATAATTTTGTTGTATAAAATAAATAAACAAAAAAAAAACACGTCTATTTGGCGATTTTTTTTTTCTGATTCCGTGTATCATATATGTAGTATAAGAATCTTGTTTATCCTGTTTTAAAAAAAACGGTAATTTGATCAGGATTAACGTGATATATATGATTTGAATCACGTGACATGAATCCTGCAACTTGTTTTTTCAAAAGAATCAAGGGGAGCTTGTCAAGGATTTCATGTAATGGTTTAAAAAGGGAACAGGAGTTGCACGGAAACAGGAGTTGAATATATATATATATACTACTCCTGGTAAGTTTTTTTTTACTTTTTCATTAACATGGATTCAGGTGATATTTTAGTTATAATATATATATATATATATATATATATATATATAATTAATGATTATTATATATTTATATATATTAACGGTTATTATATATATATATATATTCTAATTATTTTATAATTAAAATAAAATTTTATTTTAATTTTAAAATAAAACTTTATTTTAATTTTAAAATAAAACTTTATTTTAATCTTAAAATAAAAGAGTTTATTTTAATTTTAAAATTAAATTTCATGCTAACTAATTAGAGTTGAAATTGGATTCCATGATAACTAATTGGAGTTGAAATTGTATTCCATGTTTCCTTAAATAAAGGAGTTTATTTAGATATGAAATAAGATTTCATATTATTCAAAATAAAAGAGTTTATTTGTGAATAGGAAAGAGAATCCTAATTTCCTTAAATAAAGGAGTTTATTTAGATATGAAATAAGATTTCATATATTCAAAATGAAAGTGTTTATTTGTGAATAAGAAAGAAAATTTGTGTTTCCTTTAGTAATTTTTTTTTTACATGGAATTGGATTCCATAATTAATTAAAATAAAAGAGTTTATTTTGATTAAAGATTTTGATTAAAATAAAATAGTTTATTTTATTCAAAATTGGATAAATTAAAATAAAATAGTTTTATTTTGATTTAAATTTGGATTAAAACAAAGGAGTTTATTTTGATTCAAAATTAGATTTTATACTAACTAAATTTGCCCATTAAATGATATCAATATATATATTAAATGTTTATTATTCATGAGATGAATGTTATTTATTGATGCATATACTGATGTGTATGATAATAAATGGGATTGATTATGGACTATTGACCAATGCGATTGGATTTTATTTTAGTTGGATGCATGAATGTATGGGTTTTATTAAATGGGGTATGCGTATCTCATCTTCTCTAATTTTTCTTAATGTAAATTCTATCTCCCTCCTATGTACTTCCCCTTGACTGCTGATCAAGGTTTCTATTTATTTTAAATAATTTTGTAATAGGAATAGTTAGAATTAATTTTGAAAAATTGGAGATCAAGGAGCAAGGAGCGCTTGAAGACCCGTTTGTAATGGAGCCCGGGTTTAAATGTAATAGTTATATTTAAATATTATTTCTTGCACCCCTAGGGTTTGACCTTTTGGTTCACTTGGTGGCTCTAGTGAACCAAACTAGAATAAAAGTCCATAATCAATTCGGGTAGAATATAGTATTCTATATGTGCATGCTTATACTATATATATTATATATTATGCAAACATGCTTCGCATGTTCATTAATATAACGCCGTATTTTATATATATATGTGCATGCACGCTAAACAAGATGAGACAAATTAATAACAAACCCCTCAATTTTATATTAAGTCCTAAGCGTTCAAAGATATTTGGAATATCGAGCGTTAAGCCTTCTAGCATGATAAAATTAATAGAGTATTAAATATTTAATATGAGTTTGTTGTATCACCACAAGGCAAGTATTAAGTATTTAAGATGTTAATTTATCACATTTGACGCTTATAAAGAAAATTGAACAATATTGTTTTGTTGTGTCACCACAAGGATGATATTTTTCTTTTTGAATATATGGAGTGCTAGGATGGACTTAACTTGGATAATTTTGATTCGGATGTGCCACCACTTGATCAAAATAATCTAAGAGGTAAAAGAAAAGGAGTTGCATAGTTGATGTAATTGACAAAAGTTGTCTACCTATTTATTTATATATAGTTTGTTGTGTCACCACAAGGCTATATACATTTGAAATGGGATCCTTATTCTCACTAGCAAATCTTTAATTAGATTTTGCGAACTATATAAGTGAGGTAATATAGTTTGAAGAAAATAGTGGGAGATACCAATTTAAAACAAGACCTAATTTATTTTGGTAATTAATAAAAGAATGTATGTTAAAATATTGTTAATTACAAATTCATTTACGTAATTTTACAATGTCTAAAATTACTATCATCACGAAGCATATTAGATGCTAAATTAACGAAATCAATTAAACGGATAAGTTAAGGAATTTGAGAATAGTTCTCATGGTTTGAAAAGCTATCTTATGTCCTTAATCGCCTATCCTCCGCAATGGTTGCGCATAATGCCTTTGAGGAAGAGATTGCTACTTTTAGAAAGTGGCAAGATGATGCACAATTGGCTCGATGCATCATGCTCGCATCCATGAGTAACGAGCTTCAAATCGGCAACATGAAACTATGGATGCTCTACTATATTCCCGCACATCAAGTAGTTGATGGTGAAGAAAAAGTAGGGCCGATAGATATCGAGATATCTAAGGAGCTCTTCCAATCTAGAATGACCAATGGCACTATAAATGCATGCAAAAAGTTCTTAACATAATCAATTTGATTGATCAATTAGGACAACGAGTTTTGTCATGGATGGAGAGTTGAGCCAAGATTTGATCTTGCACTTACTCCCGGACTCCTTTCACAATTGTTGTGAATTTTTCATATAAACAAGCTAGATATCAGCCTCACTGATTAGCTTAACATGTTGAAAAATGTTGAGTCACTTTCCAACCAAGAAAGACCAAGTCTTACTGGTAGGGGCTAAAGGATCTTCCGAAAAGAAGAAAGATTCAAAGAAGGTAAATAGAAAGGCAAAATAAAGGATAATAAGAACAAAAGCGTCACGGATAGCAAAAAGGAGTTTGCTTCCACCGCAATAAGCTTTGGACACTTTGGAAAGAAGCTGCGAGAAGCATCTTGCAGAGGCTAACCAAAAAAGCTTAATGAAGTTTCGGTTATAATACAGTTTTTGTTCATGATTAAAATAAATTTTTCTTTAAGTCAAGGTTCTACTTGGGTATTGGATACCGACTTTGGTTACCATAAATATAGATTTATGAAGGGACCAAGTAGAAGTAGAAAGCTAAACAAATATAAGTAATCCTATGTGTGGGAAATGAAGCAAAGGTTGCAACATTATCCATAGAAACTTATAGTTTAGCACTGCCTACGGGCAAATCTATTAAGTCAATAAGATGTTATTGTATTCTAGTTCTCGTTGAAAACATTATTTCCATTTTATTGTTGGACAATGAAATCTTTGGTATTATAATTAAGAACAATTGTTGTTCTATTTATAATAATAATGTTTTGTATAGAATTGGAATATTACTTAATTAATTTTGTATACTTGACTTACATGAAAATAATTTTGCATATTGAACAAATTAGTATAAGAAAAGGAGATGATCATTCAAGGAGTTGAATGTGTGTATTTGATAAAATACAAGTGTAAATTATTTGAAAGGTTAAAAGAATTCAGAAGTGAAACAAATTGGTAATGTATTAAGATTCTTTGATTAGATCAAGGAATAAATACTTGTGCAATAAGTTTCTAGATCATCTCAAATGGTTTTCTCATAATGGACACATCCTGATACGCAATAATTGATTGATGTATCTGAATGAAAAATTGTACCTTATTGGACATGGTGCGGTCCATAATGATTTTACCGACATTCCGGTATCCTTCTAGGGTCATGTCCTAGAAATGGTACATATATCTGAAAAAAGGTAACCTCAAAATCCATTTCAAGACTCCATAAAAGTTATGGGCGGGGAGGATTCTAATCTTAAGTATGTTAAGATAAGGGTTGTCCAACTTATGTGAAAAGGTTTGAATGATAAGTTTGGGACAAGATTTGACATGTCTGATTTGTGGGACATCCTAAAGTAAGTTTAGGGTATATGTTCTATAATTCTACTTAGCAAAAGGTGTTTATTACGAAACACGCCTTCTAAGATAAAGGTGTTTATCATTAAAAGGGGCTAGTGGGAGGATAATAGATCTTGAAGAGTTCAAGAACCACAAAATACTATAAGTCAAATAAGAGGAACCTGTAGATAGACCTATTATACCACAACTGAATCGTAAATCTAGAATAGTACCGAAGATACCTGGGAGGTATGGATTCATCATAGATGATGATGATGAGGTACACATCAATGAAGATGATGATCCAGTTACATACGATGAGGTAAGTGTTGTAGACACTCAGAGAAATGGATTGAAGCAAGTTTCTCAAATATGGAACATTCGTTTTGATGAGGCAATCAAAAGAGTTTGATTTTATCAAAAATAAGAATGAACCTAGTGTGTACAAAAGGGTCAGTGGGAGCATCGTGACATTCCTAGGACTATATGTTGATATACTACGGATAAGGAATGACATACCAATGCTACAATCAAGAAGATAAAAGTTGTCTAAACATTCCTCCATGAATGATTTAGAAGAGTATCTTAATTGGGGATAAAATCTATATAGATAGATTCAAGAGGATGCTCGACTTAACCCAAGGAATGTATATTCATTTGATGCTAAAGTCGTTTAGCATGGCAAGCTCCAAGAGATGTTTCATGTTGATGAGCCATGGAGTGTATCTCTCTTAATAGTCCCCACAAACTATTAAAAGAAGAGAGATCGCATGAGTGACAATCATGTATGCAATGAAATATACGAGACCGATGTTTGTCCAGTCATATTATGGAGAAGTTCACTATGAGTCAGTGAAAAACATCTTAAAGTGCTTAACCGGCACTAAGGATGTGATAATATTCATGGTGGGTCTAAATTAAAACTAGAGGGCTTAACAGACTCAAGTTTTTCAGACAGACCAAGATGACAGAAAAATCCACTTTAAGGTAAAGCGTTATCTTGAGCAATTAGTGCGTTGAATTGGAAAGGTTCCAAACAAAGAAAAAGTTGTTGGTTTAGTGATAAAGACAAAGTATATAGCTATAAATGAAGCTGCAAGTTGATTGTTTGGATTAAAGTTCATTACGTAACTAGGAATAGTTCCTAAGTCTCATCTTGGATCTAAACATGTGTTGTGGCACTTTCATTTGATTATTAGAATAATTGAAAGATGGGAAATCACTATAGAGATAGTGGAATCTCATGAACAACATTACATATCCATTAACTAAAGCTTATCCAACAACAGGATAATCGTCACTTAGAGAAGAAGAGTATAAGATACCATGACGATTGGCTTTAGTGCAAGTGGGAGATTGAAAGTAGTATGCAGACAAGACAATCATGTTTGATGATAAAGCATATACTTTGTAACAATCTTATTCATTTATTAATAAAAAGTATTAATTTATTAAAGGTTTTTAATTATCTACATGATGCTATTTTATAATATGTGATAAACCCATAGTTTTAAGCAATGCTTTTAGAATAATGATGATGATCATTCTAATGAGATCTAAATTCTTTGAAAGCTTAAAACTAAAATAGTTCCCAATCGTTGGATTTCTAAATTGGGGATTAGTAAATCCGGATATATTGGTACATACGTTGCTTGCTCATTAGATGAGGATGATTGATCTCATGATCATTTGTGTGGAGACACTAAAGCAAGTATGTAGGTGCTTATTAGAGAATAAGTAAGGAATACCTAATGGAGTTTTACTTACCTGTCAATAGGAATTCCTGTAGTGATAGTAGTACAAGTGATCCTTGGACTTGAGATCATCATAGTATTTTATGTATGATGAGTTATACTTTGACTTATTCCTTAAGACCCTTAGGGTATATCAAAGGGTATGCTTGGGTATAATAAGTTGTACATGGAGATAATGTATGATCAATAAAGAATCTACCACTTCTATTAAAAGAAGAGAAATGTCCTATGTGATTCGATAAATGACAACCCAGTAGTCCTTGGCCAAAAGCGAGAATGAAATTAGAAAGGAGTTTCTAATTTGCATTATTTGAGTTGTGCATTTAAGGATCGAAATACATATAATTAAATAAAATAAGACTTGTGAAGGTAATTCCATGTCTTATATTTAATTGGAACATTGTATGGTGGAAGGATTGAATTGTCACAGTAACTATTTACTCAAAGGTTCTTTTATGATTAATGTTGAAATCTATATTATCTGGAAAGTCGTTGATCGCTAGGAGGCTTATCCTATTGTAGAATAAATATTATTTATTTATATAAATTAATTGTTTAATTTATTTATTTAAATAAGATTAGAATTGTTCTAATTGATTTATTCACAACCTGGTTTAATATGGAGAACCTAAAGGGTCACACCATAAAAGTAAGAATAATTATTTAAGAAGTTAATGGCATAATCTTAATAATATATTATGTATATTTAATTTAATCTATGGTGATAGAATAAATTAAATAGCTTAATATTATTATTTAATATTTTAGAAATATTAAATATAAATTAATAAGAGAGTCTTATTAATATTATTACAATTATTATTATTATTTTAATTTCTAAAAGAGTTTAGGAATTAATTTAATATAAGTACTCTCATTTATTCCTAATTGGATTAGGAAGGAAAATTAGTTAAAGGAGTTTAATTAATTATCCCTAATAAGATTAGGGAGCCCCTTTAATTAAAAGGGTTTAATTAAATAATATCTTATTTTTAATAGGGTTACTTGATATCTATATAAGAGGTGTCTTATATCAGATATCTAGAATACGATATAATTCCAATAGTTGGGAGAGTACGCCTTTTCTATAGAGAAGAAAAACTAGGGTTTAGCCAACCACTCATCTTCTTGAATTCTTCTTCTTCCTTGGTGGATCACCTCTAGAGGCCAAACACTTGGGTGGCTAACGTTGATCAAAAGAAGGAACCAAACCCGGTGAATTCAAGTTGAACACGAAAGGATTTGGAGGTGAACTTGTACCTGAGGAAGCTCGATCTTCAAGGGTATGATTTTATTCTTTATCTTTTCGTTTAATTAATAATTATGCATAAAGGGTGATCTGGGTATATGGTTTGTAAAATTTTTAAACTCTGATTTTTACACGTTTCCACTTATTTATGCAATTTGATTTCGTTCTTGAATATTACAAACCTAACATGTGGTTCCTCTAGATTACCTTAATAGAAGGTATGACTTTATTCCTCAGTACGTGCCCTTTTCTGTCAACAATTTGAATAGGGACTTCTTCATAAGACAAATCTTTCTCAAACTGTAAGGGCTCATATTCTATAACATGTTTATAGTCAGGCTTATATGGTCTCAATACCGAGACATGAAAAACATTATGAATATGCTCCAACTACGGAGGTAAAGCTACCTCGTATGCCACTTCACCAACTCATCGAAGCACTTCGAAAGGTCCTATAAACCTAGGGCTTAATTTTCTCTTTTTGCTAAATCGAATTTTCCCCTTCCAGGGAGACACTTTCAAGAAAACATAACTACCGACATCAAATTCTCTATTTTGTCGTTCCTGATCGGCATATTTCTTCTATCTATCCTTTGTAGCTATCAATCTTGCTTGAATCACTTTGATGATCTCGATAGTCTGTTGTACCAATTTTGGACCCAATAGCTGACATTCAACTACCTCATCCCAGCATAATGGAGTTCTGCATTTCCTGCCATATAATGCTTTGTAAGGCAGCATGCCAATACTCGCGTGATAACTATTATTATAGGAAAATTCTACCAACGGTAAATGATCATCCCAATTTCCCTTGAAAATCCATGATACATTCTCTGAGCATATCCTCTAGTGTTTGGATGGTTCTCTCACTTTATCTGTCGGTTTGAGGATGGTACGTTGTGCTCATTCTCAGATGTGTTCCCAAGCATTCTTGTAATCGTTTCCAAAAATTAGATGTGAAACGTGGATCTCTGTCTGATACAATGGACACTCGTACACTGTGTCTTGACACAATTTCCTTCATGTATAGTTTTGCTAACCGGTCAAGGGTAAAAATCAAAGCTTGATTGGCAAAAAGTGTGCCGACTTCGTCAATCGATCGACAATCACCCAGATTGCATCGTAACCTTGTTGAGTCGTTGGAAGACCTACCACAAAATCCATTGTGATATGCTTCCATTTCCATTCTGGTATCTCCAACGGTTGTAACAATCCGCATGGCCTTTGATGTTCAGCTTTAACTTTCTGACACGTTAAGCACTTTGACACGCACTCAGCCACATCCCTCTTCATATTCGACCACCAAAAATGATATCTAAGATCCTGGTACATATTTGTACTCCCAGGGTGAATCGAATATCTTGAGCTGTGAGCTTCACTCAAAATTTCTTCTTTAACTTCTGGTATTGGCGGAACCCAAATTCTCCCTTCGAATCGAAGTAACCCTTTTGAATCGATTTTGAATTTATTTTCCTCACCTTTAGATATCTTCTGTTTTATCTTTTCGCAATCGTCATCCTGAAGTTGTGCATTTTTCACCTTATCCACCAACGTTGAACTGTTACCTATCTAGAACAACTTTTCCTCGGATTTTGTCAGATATTTAATTTCCAACTCCATCCTAACCATTTCCGCCACTAGCTTCTCCTGAGCAGTTAACAACAATAACTTCTCCCGTCCCTTCCTACTTAATGCATCAGGAACAACATTCGCCTTTCCAGGATGAAAAAAAATCGCGCAGTCATAATCTTTGATCAGTTCCAACCATCTTCTTTGTCGCATGTTCAAGTCTTTTTGTGTAAAGATATACTTCAGACTTTTATGGTCGGTATATATCTCACACCTCTCTCCATAAAGATACCAACCTGTGACACCCCCAAATCAAGGTACTTCATTCCCATCGGATTTGGTGCTCACTTATCAAAAACTATTACATCTAACTACCCATAATCAAAGGATAAAGACATAATTTAAATAACTTAAATAATAATCTTTACCATTAAAGGGTTACATCATCTCAAAACAATCCTAGGTAATCTAACCTTAAAATTATTACATAAGTTTGCGGAATAAAAATAAAACAAGTCTTATAACATAAACCATTTAAATTAATTTCATTAAGTCTTCAATACTTGGACATCTTACCCTTCCCTTTGCTAGTAGATGGCTCATCGACTCTTTCAACCTTAGCTGCAGTGTTAATTGCAAGAGTGAGCAAAGAATTGCTCACTGATATACAACGAATGCTGAACAATAATGAACTTGCTCCACGAATCAAAAATAGAAAATAAGTTCGAAATCAATTTTTGAGGGTCTTAAGACCATGAACTATGTCTACGGTATATAGGTATTGTAATAGCCAATAATTCTTAGTCATTTTGTAAATAGATATATTAATTAAATATTAGTGATATTAAAAAAACTTGAGGATACGTGTGGAATGATTAGGAAGTAATATAATTACGTGGTTTGTAATTGTGACTATGTGTTTAGTTAACATATTGGACATTATAACCTAATGGTAGGTATGCTAAATAACCTAATTAAAATTAAATCATACTAATTTAAGAGATAATATTGACATATTAATTTTTATAAACTTAATTTGAAAGATAAGAAGAATTTAAGGGGAGTAATGATTTAAATCATTTGTGGAATGGAAACCCAATTTTCTAAAGATAAGTACTAAATATGTTCATTTTTTCAATGTCCCAAAAGTTTTATGGAGTCCACAGACATTTGCCTACTCTTGTAATGTAACATATTTTATAATTAAGGAGGACATAGAGAGAGAGAGAGAGAAGAATTAAAAATAAATCAATTCTTAAGGAGATATTTTGGTTGATTGAAGATAGATATACCAATGTATCATCTATAGATATTTTTTCTCTAACACTTATAACATGTTTCTCTTTTATCTCATTATTAGTATAGCTCATCGGAATTTTGATTGTGTATAGATATAAATCTATAAGAGCTTCTAACACTTATAACATGTTTCTCTTTCATCTCATTATTAGTATAGCTGGGAAGGATAGAGAGAGGGGATTCGGTGGGAGGAGGAAAGAGAAGGAGAGGAGTGTGAAGCTCATGCATCCTAAGTTTGTTAATTACTTTGGAAGATTAAGAAGAAGTTCTCAAAGATCTAGGTATAAATCTTAAACTTGTGGATTTTCTTTTTATTTTGTTTGATCTTGGTTATTTAAAGTTTATGATCTTGAGATTTAAAACCCTCTATCTACATATTTTATATGGTTTCATGTATGGTTCTAACATATTTGAGTGTTAGGAAGTAAATCAAAAGGATAGAAAAGAAACTAGTTTTGTTTTGTTAGAAAACTAATTTTTTTCACTTCCTTTGATCGAATACCATTTTTGATCTACACCTTCTTTTTGTGATCCATAAAAGAGAGGTGCTAGATATGTAAGTTAACTACTAAACCCAAGTGGTAGCACTCAAAAATGTTGAATACACAGGTTGTAGCAACTGTTTTCACAAAAATAGTTGTCTTTAGAATGAAAAACAAAATGTTTTTGGATAGTCAATACTAGGGGCATTTTTGTCTTTTTTCTGTCATTTAAAAATTCTGGAAAACTTTGGGAGAGTAATATGATGAGTTATCTTTCAAACCCAAGTTGAATCACCAAAAAAGGAGTTGTAGACTTCCGTATGGACTGATTTTAGCGAAGTAGGTAAAAGCCGAAAATATTGAAAACAAACTGCCCAAGAAATTGTAGGGACTCTTTCGGCCACTAAATTTATGTAATAAATTTCGGCCTTTTGGGACATGAAAATATATGACATAAAGTAGCTCCTGTCCAAAAAGGAGCTCATTCCGACTTAAAATGACCAAGTTATGACTATTTCAATATTTAGATTTTTTGGACGAAAATTACTATAACCGGAGTTCTATAACTCTGATAGCCACAAAATTTAAACTGGAGGCCCACGTTAACACGTAGAAGATTATGCCAAGAGATGGAAATTTCTGGAGTTGAGCACGATGAGGCGAATTTCTTAAGCCACACACAAAAAATGATTTTTCAAAAATACTAAAAGAAATTGAAAATTTAGGGAAAAATACTTTTTGTGTATGAAATACATGTATATAGGTATGGCCAAAAGATAGAAAAATAATAAGTTGATTTGGTATTTTTCGTTGAAGGAGATATGGAATCCAGCTTGCTGGATTAAAGGATTTAGAATCTAGGCTTGCTGGATTGAAGGAATGGGAATCCAAGCTTGCTGGATTGGAAGTTCATTGAATCCAGTTTGTTGGATTAGCCAATCCAGGTGACTGGATTGCATGTTTGAATAAGCTAGGCTATGATGTTAGTATTCGGCTTACTAGATTATAAGGAAAAACTAATAAATGGAAAGATTAAGTGTTAAATCCTAATGTATATAATAAGGTAATTAAAATACTTTTTGTGTATGAAATACATGTATATAGGTATGGACAAAAGATAGAAAAATAATAAGTTGATTTGGTATTTTTCGTTGAAGGAGATATGGAATCCAAATTATTTGATTAAGATTTAGAATCCGAGCTTCTTTGGATTGAAGGAATGGGAATCCAAGCTTGCTGGATTGGAAGTTCATTGAATCCAGTTTGTTGGATTAGCCAATCTAGGTGACTGGATTGCATGTTTGAATAAGCTAGGCTATGATGTTAGTATTCGGCTTGCTAGATTATAAGGAAAAACTAATAAATGGAAAGATTAAGTGTTAAATCCTAATGTATATAATAAGGTAATTAAAATATTATCAAAGAATGATGATAATAAAGATGTTTTCAGGTAATTATTATTTGGTTAAGTGTTAACTAAATTGCTGATAGAGTA
Source organism: Panax quinquefolius (assembly GCA_020205615.1). NCBI lineage: Eukaryota > Viridiplantae > Streptophyta > Magnoliopsida > Apiales > Araliaceae > Panax > Panax quinquefolius. The sequence goes on along the minus strand of CM035155.1, from coordinate 71,716,618 downwards.
ATCGTATTATGATATGTTAATTATAAGATAAACCTTAACAATAATAGGTCTTTACAATAAAGAGATTAAATTAAATTGTGTAGCAGTAGATCGCAGTCAAGGCAAGTTCTCTAACTCAACTTGAGTTATTCTTTTCAAAGCATGTTAGTGAATAATTATTGTTTATTATTCACACCTATATTGATTATTGATACTCGCACTCAGTGCAATTAAATTCATGTTCTAATATTATTGAATTGTGAATTAGTTAAAGTTTTTTTGTTCATGAACTATTTAAGATATGGATCTATGCTCATTATATCAGCTAGATCAAGTATGTTTAAATTTGTTAAATCAAATATGTTGTTAAAAGTTTTTCTTCACCAATTAACTTGGTAAGGACTCAAGACTGAGAAAAAGAACAATTTGATTAAAGCATTATTGAAAAATAATTAATGCTCGTACAGTAAGTGTTTATGCATAATACACCGGGTATGAAAGGCGGATCCCCTTGATTACCAAAACTTATTAAAAGGACCAGTTTAAGTACTGAGAACCTTATCATATATTCATGGTCATTCTGACCACTCAGCATCTATTATTCAATTATTCGAATATTCAGTTATCAAGACTTAATTCATGTTCTTTCACAATTAATTTCTATTGTTAAACATTGAACGATAAATTTCTTGCTAATCATGATATATCTTCCTTGTACTTAAACTTGCTAAGCAAATTTATTGCTTACCCTTGCTATATCATGACATTTATTTCAGCTATGCCAGAGACGTCCAAGAAGGAAAAAGGCAAAGGAAAAGTGCAGGAATAGATAATAAGAATGTTTATGTATTATATTATAGTATGTACATTGGTAATGTAAACCTTTTGTGTTACTAAGGATAACTTAATTCAGGTATGTATAAGTTAAGGTTAATAGACCTTGTGATAATGATTGGAAGACTTTATTATAACGAACAATGTATGTTTATTATTCCGCAATAGTTTATAGAATGCTTATGATGATGATGGATCGTGAGCACCAAACCCGAGGTTTGAGAACCCAGATTTGGGGGCGTCACAGGTATTATTACCTTAACCTTAACAGTCATTAGACTATACAGACCCTTCTTAGCGTACTTAGGGGGATCAGCCTTTTGTACCATGTATTGTGCACAAACATCTAAACGTTACACGTACAAAATCCCCTATGTTAGGGTTGTTCGTCTCAGTTTGAATTTAGAATTTTCGCACTAAAGAAAGCTTAGCTCGGAACTAACTTATCAGTGGTTCTAGAATTTTAGAACACTATTCCATAATAGACTAGCTCAATCAAATAAGAGTTTGCTTATTACTTGGAGGTTTAATATAATCAATATAGAATTGAACAATGTTATTAAGGTCAAAGATCGAATAACAACAATATATAATTGAGTAAACATGATATACATGTAAAGTGATATATTCAAAAGAATTTGAACAATCCCCTTTGAATCGATGTATTAGAACAATATATGCTTTTTATAACAATTAGGAAAGTGAAACTCGCTCGATGTAACGAATTAGGTTACAAGAGCTTGTACAAACATACACAAGATAGACTAGGCTTGCTTAATTTTATGAACTTGTACAATAATAATATATGAATGGAAACTTGCATTCAATATGAAAAGAATGAAGTTAGAAAGCTTGCTCAATTATAAACAGTTAAGGTTTAGAAACTTGCTCAATAATAACAAGGTAGAGTTAGAAAACTTGCTTTATATGTAAGCTACACAAGTGTAAAATAATCTCCAATTACCCTATATACATCATTGAAATCGCAACAACAATTAGTTGTATGAATATTAGCTTTAGAGTTTAAACCATCATTTAGGTCATAACCCTAACCTAGCACCTAACCACGTAGGTTAATATACATAACGAATCTGAAATCTCATTACGAGCCAACATAACCTAACCGTTCATCTATATCCTTTGAAAATATCATACTTGGTTTCATTTTATAACTTATTTAAATAATTATTTCAAATCTTTACACTTTGCATTACAACATATTGAAATATGTTATTTTAGTTTCTATTATGTTTTAACATCCTTAACATGCATGCTTAACCAATATAAGTCCCTTACACATGACCTGCATATAGGAAGACTTCACTGTCTCGCACTGAGGTATGGTGCAACAAATACCATACTTAAGCCTCGAGACCGGCATGCGATTCTTGTGCAAGACAACAATTGCGCCATTTTTGCCTTAACAATAAATCGCATGCCGGTGCACAAACAAATAACTAAAGACGACGGTGAATGAAGAGTCGTTTTAGCCCAACTAACTAACACGAAATTCACCCACTAAACAATAATATTAACACCAACAATTGATATAGAACTATTACAAACATGTTTGCCAACATATTTAACCAATTAGAACAATTTAACATCAACTAAAACTAGTTTAATTTCTCAAATTTCATATTTTCATACATAAACACCATTTTTGACATCTCTTCCCAAAATTCACACTATAATCTCTACACTTGGCCAAATTGCTCCGTTAAAAATACATTATGCTCGTTTCTTGATGAACTAACATATGCAAGACTCAATTTGTAGTTTAATATACGAATTGATCATCAAAATTAATACTTACAAAAGCCATATGAAAAACACATATGCTGTCAAAATTTCCTACTGTCAGAACCAAATTAGCATACAATTTCCTTGTTTAAACATAAACTCTAGCATTATATCACATAAATCCACCATAATTTAGTTACACAACAACAATTTTGAAAGAATTAAAATTCACAGAACATAACAAACTTGCCGTAAATTCATATGTGTATATACATATATATAATACAAGGGTTAGATAAAATACCTTCAATATGCTTAATAATCCCTTGCTAAACACTAAAATTGCTTAGGTTTTCACTTAATCTCTCATGTTCTCTGTAAATCTTCTTCTCTCTCAATTCCTACGCTCTCTCTCTTTTCTCTCAACTCTGCTCGTACAGCCTTATGAGAAAAAATATAAGATGTGTAACCCATATACATTGACTTCCACGTTCTCTTTCTGTTAAAGAAAACAAAAGACGTCAATTAAAAATAAGTCAAAGGCCAAAAGGCCTTGTTTGGCTTACCAAAAACTCCCCCAAACTAGATTATTTTCATATTATTTATATTATATAGTTACTTTGTGTCACACTTTAGTTAATTTAAGTAACTTTAGTTTAGCTAATTTAAATAACTTATAATAATAATAAAATTCTCATTATCATTATACCTTATAATTAATAAATAATTATATATCTAATTTAATTAATAAATTAGACACATCACTTTATTTAATTTATTTCCTTTAAATTAAACAATTCATTTACTTTAACTATTTTCTTAAATATTAAGTAATTGATTTAATTTAATTATTTCCTTAAATTAAATCCTTCAAGTAAAATTACCTTTATTCAATTTAATTAACATTAACCAATTTAGTTACTAAATTAATTCACCACAATTCATCAATTATTTATTTTCCTCAATAAATAAATTATTGAAAATATTTATTTAATTCAATAAATATTTAAATTAAATTATAAATATCTCGATCGTTACATACCTTGAAATGGGGTTATACGATGGGTTGATACGCCTATGTATGGAAGAGGTAGTTTGCTTTCTTGGTGATTGTAAACCCAATCGTGATGATAAAGGTTTACTGTGAAATGTCATTAAAGCTAGTAAGAGTTCATGGTCGATTTGATCCCTCAGCAAAAGTATGAAATATTTTAAAGGAATCTTTATATTCCTATTTATTCCTTCTACTTCATAATTCTTGATAAGTTATGATGGTTAGGGAATGTGTGAATGATAAGAACTTCTTTAAAGAGAAGTTGAGAAGAAGAGTAAGCTAAAATTTTGAGGACGAAATTCTGTGAAGAAGGGGTGAATGTGATGACCCGGGTATGGGTGTGGTTTTAAGAAATTCTGTGGACGAAATTTTTAAAAGGGAGGAAGAATGTGACAACCCGGAAAATTAGATTGTCCAGAATTTAAGTTTAAAGAATTAGTTATTAATAAAATGATTTTTTATTAATAATATTCTATGCTATGGGTTTATTAATCGTTCTGGAACCTAGGATGATTATAATACGGGAGGATTCTGGCTACGAGCTAGACTGAATGAGTATGAATTTTCAAGATGAAAATAAAATTTTTCCGGGCACAAAATTTTTCTGAGGAAAAAGATGAAATAGGCACTATTCACCCGACAAAATCTTAAGGGTTAGGGTTTGAATAACCTAATCCTTTTTGAGAGTTCGGTATGTCGAAATGACATTTCGTCAAAAGATTTGACGATAATATATCGTGAAAAGCTAAGTAAGCCGATAAAAGTTTTTCTCAAAAAACGTACAGAAATCGGACGAAATAAAAATGACGAAAAGTATTATTATGTACTTTTCATTCATTTAACTACGTTAGGGGAAAACGTGAAGGAAAACATTTAACGTCAAAAAGTGTTGTTTAGTTTTTCGGAGATCTGAAGAATACGTAAAAGTTAATCGGTAAAGGAAAGACGAAATATCCAAAAATATTTGGATTCCGAGAATCACGAGCCAAAAAGCTGCACAAATTTCGAAGGCGGAAGCACAAAGCTTCCAGGAAAAGCTTCGTCAATGGTTAGGAGGTGGAATAGTAAGGAGGTGTGAATAGTAACCTTTGGGGGGAAATTACTATTTTACCCCTAGCCTTGGTTTTCTATAAAAGGAAAGCTTAAGCTCATTTGTTGGGATTTTGAAAATTCACCAAAACTTCAAAAAGAGAGAGAAGTCGGATGGGAGGAAAAAGGAAGAGGAAATGCTAGCCTGAGAGCAAACTTTATCCAACAGAAGGAGATTAAAGAAGAAAGGAAATCTGAAACCTATATTCCGTTGATTAAAGAAGAAAGGTAATCTGAAACCTAACTTCTAGTTAAATTTTCTTTAATTTTTATATGTTAAAAACATAACTTAATGACAATAGAAGTAACAGATGTTAATAATGATTTCATATGGTTAAAATCATGAGAAAATGAAGAAATAAGAATTAGAAGTTTAATTTATAAACTTCTTAAGGAAGTATAAGTTTTGTAATAAATTGGAATGATCCGAATGAATCATATGAAAGATCCGGTGAAATTAGTAAGGAATGGTGTTTGATAATATTGAATTCCAAGAAAAACTAAAATCGTAATCAAAATATTGATTAAAAATGAAGAACGAACGAAGAACGCAAAGAACACGAAGAACGTTGTTGATGGACAAATTTAAAACCATCGTAGTATAATTGTTGTTGATGAACAAGTTTAAAACCATCGCGTATAAGTTAGTTGCTTATTTCTTGGTCAGGAACTGTAGAAACATTCATGAAGAACGGATTAAACTTAGCTATAACGAAGTTATGGCAAAAATTTCGTAAAAGATGAACGAGAAGTTAAAAGTATGTAAATGAACCCGAACGTGTAGGATTTCATAAAAATGTAAGAGAACATAGAAAACATGAGTCGTGGACTCAAGAATGAACGAGTTCCGAGTTCGGATGACCGAATTACGTATGAACGAATAAAGAATGTTAATGACGTAAAATGAACGAGTAATGAAATTTGAGCCAATTGAATGGCATGTTAACAGATTTAGAATAAATTTCTATCCAAAGGGAATTGAAGTACATAAGATAAGGAAGAGAATAGCTTTAGAACGACCTCGTTCTGAGTTATAACGAATAAGTTATGAGATTGTGAAGTAAGCATCTCAAAACAGTACAAGACTTAGAAATTTTTTCTATATTTTAGGCTTGGCATAGCCAGCTAAGCCTTGGGAGGCAATACCACGCCTTGACACAAGCGATTAGCTATCACGATTGGTGCTTTGCAAAGACGAGAAAGAAGAGGGAAAAGTTTAAACCAATGCATAAGTCAAGTATATGACTAATTAGTACATGTTATTTTCCTTATGTGTTATATAGGAATTGGAATGAGCAGTTCAGCGTAAACTGTAAGTTGTAGCTATGCGTAAGGCAAGTTTCCTAACTTCATTCATATTCTAAATGAATGCTAGTTTCTTAAACTTCTCAGATGTTGAACTTGAGAAGTTTTGTCTATGTGCAAATGTGCGATATTTGTACATGGTGGTAGAACGTACGAGGCCTTGAGCCACAATGTGAACACTTCGGTGTTTCTATGAGATGAACTGTTTTGTGATTGAACTATTCAATAAAAGAATGCCCTGTTTATATATGATTTGTTATTGTTATGTCTGTGCTAATGATTCTAGCCAGACAGGATGGGTATGAAAAAAGTAGAAGAATGAAAGTATTTCAAAGTGAATGTGTATAATGTTTTAAAATGATAGAAATCGAGATTATTCCTATTATTCAAGCTGCTTCATAACCTTTGTCCGGTTATCGAAGTTCTAAAGGAATGTTTGAATTCTTGAAGTTGTTTGTTCAACTGTAATGACTTGTGTGACACCCCTAAATCTAGGTACTTCATTCCCACAAGATTTGGTGCTCGCTATTCATACATCTATATTATCTACTCCAAATAAAATAATATTTAAACCATAATCCTCCCTTTAAATAGGGTTACATAATTAAACTCAAAAACATCCCAGGTTATCTAACCTTTAAACATCATTCAAGTGCGGAATTAAATTATTACATTACGTCATTATTAAAAAGTCTAAGATCATCATAATAAACAAAAGTACAAATCAGCATCACTTGTACAATTTCCCCTTTCCTTTGCTAGTTGAAGGTTCATCTAACTACTCCACTTTAGCAGCAATGAGTTTATAATATGCAATAGTGAGCAAAACAATTGCTCAATAGGTATAATAATGAATCAACAGGAGTATAATAATAATAACTGCCAATAATAGGCTCATCAAGACTGAATAGTACTCTAAAAATGATAATCAGAAACTGGAATCCAAGATATGGAGTATACATAACTGAGGGTCATAAGACCATGAACTATGTCCATAGTTGCGAGTAATCTTTCAACTCCAACTTTAACAGTCATAAGACTATAAGGACTCCTTGTACTTAGGGGGATCAGCCCTTCATACAATGTATTGTGCACAAACATTTTAACGTTACGCGTAAGTTATCCCCTAATAATAATATTGTTGTTCATCTCAGTATTTAGAGTATAAGTCCACACCAAAGAAAGTTTTGTTTGGATAAGCTTCCAAGGGTAATTTAAAGTTTAACGAACATCAACTAGGGGACTAGTTGAATCAATAGTGTTTGATAATCACAACAGATGTTTAATAACAACATATCATAGAAAAATTGAGAATCATAAATGAACTGATTATACATATTAAACTCATGCTTGAAATAACTATAGAGTATAAGTATTCAACAGAATGAATAAAATGATAAACCTTTGCTTGAACAATAAATAAGCAAAGGTTAGAGTCTTATAACATTAGAAATGAAATTACTGAACATACATTAACTGATATCAAGCTGGAAACTAAAACTTGCCTAACATGGTATTAACTCATGCAAAGAATTAAAACATTTCAATAATAAAAACGAGAGTTCAAAAACTGTGTTCATTATATAATAATGGAACTTAAGAAACTTGCTTAACTATAAACAAGTTAGAATGAATCAATCAATTGAGAATTTCAAATAAGATTAGAGTTAAAGTTTGCTCGAATGAATTTTAGGAACAATTAACTTATTCAATAACAGTTAAGATAATAAGCTGGCTCAATTAAAAGAATAAAGTTACACAACGTAATAATAGAATTAACTCAACTAAAGTGTAGAGTTAGAAAACTTTCTCAATGTAAAAAGATAGGGTTTAGAAACTTGCTCAATGTAAAAAGAAAGTTTAGAAAACTTGCTCAATGTAAATATAGAGTTAGAAAACTTGCCTCGAGCGTAAACTACAATATTAAACTCACGTTCACCTACATATTGGTTTAGAACCACATTATCTATTAGATATGCTAACATAACACAACATATACATTTCTAGTTAAACTTATCATCTTAGCACAAGTCTTATGCTACCATATATAATTCAGAATTCCCCAAGTGTTTACTTCGCAACACTTGCCTAACATTCATTTTGTATACCAAATTATCTCATAATGTGTTCTCGATTTGCTTACCATTTTTACAATTTTGAATTCATAATGCACATCACAAGACTCTATTTAACCTTGTTGTTACATGATTCTCACGTTACCATGACCTCAGTCTAAGCTACAAAGAATGATCAAAGTCTGCAGAACAAGCAGACTTCAGTGTTTGAAAATGGGCACTGGCGCGATCGCGCGAGTATGCGCAGCGCTACATGCTGGTGACATCTTCGCGCCAGCGCTTAAGGGTTCTTGTGACCGATTTACGACTTCTGAGTAACTCGGTTTTGCGAGCAGACTTGACACTTTTCTTAAGCCAACTAACATGAATTTCACCCATCAAATAGTGATAATAACACGTAAAATAAATATACAACTATCTTAAACATGATTGCTAACCTATTCAACCACTTAGCAAAATTTAACAACCACTAACACTATTTTATTTTCTCAATTTTTATGTTTTCATGAAAAACTCAATTTTCTTGACATTCATCCTAAAAATCATCACTGTGAATTCAATACATGACCAATTCATCTAATTCAAATTACGTTATGTTCGTATCTCAATAAACTAGCATAAACAAAACTCAATTAACATTTTAGCATGCAATTTAACCATCAAAATTGGTACTTACATAGCTACATATGAAAACATAAACACTACATCATTTTCTTTTACTGTTATCCGAAAATTAACATGCGATTTCCTTATTTGACATAAATTCTAGCATTATAAACATATACAATTGTAATTACCAACTATATAAATCCATAATTCAATAATTGCTTATAACAGAACATGTGAAAATTATTGCCGTGAAATACATATACATGTATATACACACATATATAACTCTAAGGTTGTGAACATACCTTCATTTAGCGTGTAATTCTTGTTACGATCACTGGAATTATTGTGAAGATTCACAAGTTTCCTCTCAATTCTCTCAAGCTCTCTATCACTCTCTCTGAACTCCGATTAAGCCAATATCCAACTGACCAACTAGTATGCGTAATAACAAAATACAAAATTGATATGGCCTTAACAAGCCTCATCAGTTGTAATAAATAATGTATATATTATATTTATTATTCTAATTTATTATATTTATTTTATTTATATTATTAAATTTAAATTCCAAAAATTAGAAATATCAAAAGCCATAAGGCTTGTTTGGCAAACCATTTAAATTTTTAAAGAATTAAAATACTTAAGACTTATTTGACAAAACTAAATTAAACTCTTTTTAATTTATTTTAATAAACACTTTAGATTATAAACTATAATCACATATTATTTTCATATCCAACATTAACCCATTAAATTAATCACATACTATACTTTAATTAAATATAGCCTTTTTGCAAATATCACCAAATTATAATTTTCATTATAACTTTATTTAATAATTTAATATACCATCTAAATTATTAAATCAAGACAACAACATAACACCTCATGTTATAATACAAACCTCTAAATTATAAATTAATTTAATTTAGAAAATTCTCTAATACATTTAGATTCATCAACCATCACATCAATAAAATATTTATTTAACAATAAACACCTCAAATAATATTTATATAACTCAATAAATATTTAAATTACAATATGAAATTTTGGATCGTTACATCCTTCCCTCCTTACAAGGATTCTGTCCCCAGAATCACAATTCAAACAATCAAATCGTCACAACTTGCTGGGCAATTGAATGCTCACACTTTCTTTAAATGAAAACATTTTCAGTGTATGAGTAGAAGAACTTAAGGATCTCGTAAAGATCAAGCTGTTCGGTATCTAGAAGAAGTCTCATTCATTAGATAAATGACTGTGAAGATAAAGTGAAGACTTGTAATGTAGAAAGATGAAATTGAACTATAGATTAGTTTAACGAATAGTTATGTATCCTTGGTGGCGGATGAAGTCACTCTGGTAAGAGATAAAGAATAATGTAATTATCATTATTTATAATGAAAAAGGTTATAAGGTTTTAGAACTTGGGATTTGAGGATGTATGTTTTTATATTTCAGTATATATTGATGTATGTTGAGATGAATGATGTACTCGTGACGTATGGAATCCGGGTGTGAAAATAGACCAGATTTTGGGGCGTTACAAGTTGGTATCATAGTTGATAGGTTTTAAATCTTAGGTATGAGTACCTAAGACTATAATCGTAGAGAGAATGATAAGAAGATCACCACGTGATCATAGTGAATCGTAGTAACAGATGAGCTGTTAAACGATGAATGATTTATAGCTAATGCTATGAATGAATGGTACTACGAAGTAGTATGGGAAGAAGAACTTAGATTGAGTTGAGAAGGATAGCATACGAATTAAAGAAAATTCGTATTAAGTATAGAGAAATTTAGAAGTTGTAAAATTTTAATTGAGGACTCATCTGATAGCTAAGTTGTATGAACCTTTGTTATGGGCAGAGGTTTGTGCTTGGTGTAACAACTGCTTAGCTTATTATAGTGATAATCATTAGAATTGGTCGCGCTATCAAGATGAATATAACGAGAAGGTGAATCTTTTCTCATGCACATACTTGATAGATACAGAACGATGAGGTAGGTGCGAGTTCTTGAAACTCATACTTATGGTAGGTTCGTGACTCATAATGATATGGTATGTTTTTGAACTTCCCAGCTAATGGACGCATATGGTCTGACTGGGATAGTTCTTAAACTCATATTATTGTGGAAATTTCCTGAACTCATAATGTGTGCTAAGTTGATGGACTATACTAAGGTATAGTGATGTTCAGACTGAAAATGAGTTATTTTCAGTACAATTAGCATTAAAGATGCAAGAAAAGATTAAGTATTGTCGCAAGTAAGACAAAATTCGATTTGAGTATTGAGGATGAAATTCATATTAGTGGGGGTGAATGTAAAAACCAAAAACCCTAATACGATTCGATTATGTAAAATTCAGTTATATCAATAAAATTTCTTCGTTCTGATTGTGTTATGTGTTAATATATACTCTGTTTAACAAATTTGATCAAATAAAATTTTGTCCAAAAAACATCGTGCTTGACACCTCGTGCTTAAAAAAATTTCTTTGAAATCGGACTTTTCGGTATATTTGTTTGGACAAGCTGCTTTATCGTTCTTACACTGATAAAACGCTTTGTCGTGCTTGTTAGGATTAGTGAGAAATCTAGGTTACTAACCCTAGATTAACAAACCCTAACCCTAATCAATAAAATCCTAACCTTAATTTGTAAACCTAACCCTAATTAGCTAATTTAACCCTAATTAAATTATCTTAACACCTAATTATGGTTACTAAACTTTAATTATGTACTAATCAACATCATTTAACAATCCTAATTATTAAAAAGAAAACCCTAATCAAGATTAGTGAGGATTAGTGCATAATTAAGCTGCTAAACTAATTAACCTAACTAGATCACAAATAGGTTAGGAGTCACCAATTCAAGTTCCTAGGCTGCACATGACATGCTTGTAACTCCCAAGCATGAGTAGAGTCATCAGATCTAACATTTTTGGAAGCAAATAGCTTGAAAATGTCCAAAAAGCCAAGTTAAAGAATTCTATAAATAGGAACCCTAGGTCTGAGAAAACTCACGAAATCTTTAAGCCAATATACACTTATTTACTTACCAAATCAAGCCTGGGTGATAACAGCAACAAATTCAGAAGCTAGAATAAAAAATCAATCAAGAAAAGGTGCAAACCCTAATTCATAGCTAGCTCTTTGATCCTTTGTTAATTTTGTTGTTTGGATGTTTAGAATTATGTATTAGTATGTTAGAAAGTATGTTAGATTGATAGAATAAGTTTTCATGACATCTAGATGCCTTAATTAAGTGTTTTTAGAAATCTGGAAATTTTGGAAAATAAGTTTAACAGCCGAATGTCAGAGCTTGTAGATTTATATGTGTTTATGTTTAAGTCTGTTATTTGTATGTTACTTGTAGCCTGTTAGTAGGTCTTTAATCTAGAAAAGAAAACAAGTTCATTAGAACCATATATTGCAAGTTATAGGTGGTCAAACTGAGTTGACCGTTCACGGAGTTCAATTTTATAGGTTACCCAAAAACCTCAAGAACAGTTTGTGCCAGCTACTTTGACCAACCTTTTGATCGCTTTCTGTTTGTTGTTTTTGTAAGTTTGTGTTTTAGATTAACACCTTGATATAGACACTACATATCTAAGATCTTAAATTGCTTAAACAACTCATAGGATTACTAGAATTAATGGTCAAAAGTCGTTGACCGAGCTTGACCAAGTTTTCTAGGTTACCTAGAAAACTGATGAACACGAAGAACATCGTTTGTTCAAGTTAGTGTTATATATATGTACTCTGACATATATACTACATGTTACAACAATCACAACACACATCTATTACACATAATCAAAGTTATTAAAGCCACAAAACCGTTGACCAACCATGACCACTGTTATGGGTTGCCCAGAAACTCAAGAACGGCTCTGACAGTAACTTTGAGCCTCTATAACTTCTTGTTATATGTAGGTTAAAGCATGAAATTTTGTTGATGTTGTACTACTGTAAGAGTACTATAACACCAATAAATGTCTAAACCCAGAATCATAAATCATAGCTTTATAAACTGTGGTCAAACTGGTCACTCGACCATGACCAAACTATTGTCCAGAAGCACAAGAACACCTATTGTGACACTTCCTGTCACTGTAGTGCTTTAACGACAAACAGAAATTAATTTTCTAAAAATTAATTTATAAAAATTTGAAATAATTAATAAATAAATATAAATAAATACAAAACAATTTTTTAAAATTATATTAAATAATTATAATTAATTTTTGATATTTTTACATAAATTCAATAAATATTATATTTTATTTGGATGTTGTTAATAATTAACTTAATAATAAAATAATTAGAATAATTATTTATAAATACTAAATAATTATTGAAAAATAATATTAATGATATAAAAATCAAAATAAATGACTATAAATTATTTAAAAATAATAAACAATGTTTTTGTAAAATTTTAAGTAAATATTAATTACCTAAAATAGAAATAAATAATTTAAAAATAATTTAAAGGATAAATAAATGTTTTAAAAATATTTTAAAACATCTAAAAATGGCTATAATGGATATATAAATTATCTAAAAATATAATAAAATTTAGTCCATATACCAACTTATTTAATATTCGATAAAGACATTGAACACCGAAACCCTATTAAATCTAACCCGATCTTATGTAAATGTTATATTTGAGTATTGTTATTGATACTAACGTGTTAGATTTATATTTATGAACATCGTAATTATTTATTAAACGAATTGACTAGAATAACTTGACTGATCTACGCTCAAGCAAGTTCTTCTTAAACCTTAAACTACTTATGCAAATTTCTAAACCCTGTTTATGCGTTGAACAAGATATTTATCTTGATATGCTATTGATATTGTAACGACTGAGAAATTTGGATTTTATTGTAAAATAATTATATAGAATTAAATAATAAATAAAATTATATTATATGTGTTATCAAGATGGTTATCATTGTATAACCTAGTAATGTTGGAATGTCGTAGTATTTTAGTTACGTGAAGGAATAAAAGTGTTTGAATTTCCAAGACGAAAATAAAAGTTTTTTGAGAAATTTTTTGAAAAACACTATTCATCAGTATTTGCTCGGGAATTATTTTTGAATTTCTGAGAAATACGTAATGATAGAATGTCAAGGTAAGATGGATTATGTAATAATAATCTAAGTATGGAAATTAATCGTATAATAAGTGAGTATTGTACGAGAAAATGAATACGAGTATAATACAAAGTATTATAAGAGTTTGTATGAATGATGGTATATTGTATATAACGAAGTTATATACGAGTTAGAATACAGGCATAATACATAGATAATGTGTTATATGTATTGAGCAATAGTATTGGACTTGTAGGATTTGTTAGTAATTTGTACAAGCCCAAGTGAGTTAATGGTAAGGCCTAAATGTTAATTAATGAAGAAGTTAGAGTTTATTAATGCAAGCCCAAAAGTTAAGTAAGTTAATCCAAGCAAGCTAGGATCCACTGGGCCATAGTGACCCATGGGGAAAACCATGTTAATATGGTAAATCTTGGTAATCAAGTATAATGTGTGATGACCAAGAATTTGGTGTAATGGCCAAACAAGAGATAAGTGTTGTGCTAATCAATTAGTGAATAGTAAGGAGGTGGTTAAGGAGGTGGGATAGTATAATGACTAAACTACCCTAACCGTGGGAATTCTATAAATAGAAGGAGCTTGCTAGCCATTTGTTACTTGTTCAACTAATCTGATAACCTACAAAGTGCTTAAGTGTTAGAGAGAATAAGCAAGAATAAGCTACTTCCATTTGTAAGAGGAAGAAGGAGACTATTTCACAAGAACTTCAAGAGTAAGACTTCTTGTCCATTAATCTTCTATCTCTACCATGATAGGTTGATAAGAGAAGTAGGGATTAATGAGCATGGATGTTAAGAAGAAAAAAGAATGATTAGTTAATGGACTTAAGCTGCATAAGTCGAAAATAAGTCATTTAAACTTGCATAAGTTATAAACTTATGAAGAAGTTATATGAACTTGTTATGAGTTTACCTTAAAAAAAATTGTATGACAGTAAAAACTTGTATGAACATGTATCATGTATACATGAATGAAACTATATGTTGAGAACATATAAGGATGATGATTAAAAGACTTTAATTATCATAAGTTATGAACAATGAAGCTATAAGTAGTTTATACTTTAATAAGTCATAAGCTCATGTAAGAATAAGTCAAAATTCATCATCAAAAATAAGTTGTTGTAATAAGTATAATGAGATGTTCTCATGATGAATTGAATTCATTTGAAGTAATGAACAAATCATAAGTAATGAAGATTTGCCAGAAATTACACGATTGGAAGATAATCGTCGAATTCGTGAAATTCTCGAAATAAAAGTCAAATTTTGTGTTTGAAGTTAGAAACGTTGGTTTTCGATAGAGATAAGTCATATTTGGCATTTTAGAGTTGCGAACTCAAAAATGACCGAATTTCAACTTAGAATGAAGAAACGAACGTTGAACGCTCACGAACGTTTATCGTTTTCGTTAAAAATGAACTAATAGGTGAATTTTTAGCAAATGAAGTCAAATAGATAAAATTCTTACATGAACACGTAGAATATGTAATTTGTGAACCATAGGCTTTTGAACGAGCCAAATCGGACTTATAACAAAGAAGTTATGAGCCTTGAAGTCCGCAAAAGTTAATAAACCGTCAAAATTTTACAGGTGCAGAATTTGCGCCATGGCGCACCAAAAGAGTAATTCATCGCACCGCAGCTCCGTGAATAGTCTATGACCTACTGAGGAGTGGCACTGCAAAGTCGGACCCAACGTAAGTAAGGACTCGTCTCGCCATGCCAAGTCCGGGACGCTCTCTCAGAAAAAGCGCTAGCCATGGTAATGGCTTAGAGAGAGCAAGTCATGCCGCCAATGACACCAAATTTCTAGAATAAACATAGTAAAGAATGTTTGTAAATGCAAAGAAAGGAATGTGATTAATTTAAAGTAAACATACCTTAAGGAACTTGAAGTAACATTGTTAAAAATTTGTTAAACCTTAAGGATAGTGCGTAAAGGTTGGTGATAACCTATTCAATTATGAATGCAAGTAGAATGATAAGCCGGAATTGATAGTAAACAAACCTAATACAAGATTAGATTGAGATGAAGGGTAAGATATAGTCATATACATACTTGATTATAAATGACCTAATGTGAGGCGTTATGTAATCATGTGTTGTAAAGACTTAAAAGACTCAAACATAAAGTAATTATACCGTAGCAGACGCTGAAGGCAAGTATTCTAACCCTTGTCTCAGTTCAATCTGAACAAGTTTTGTAATTCATATATCCTTACACATGAATTGATGTATGAAAAAGTTAAAGCCAATTCATTCGGCTAGACTTAATGCATTTGGTGGATTAATGATAATCTATCCAACTGTTACTAAATATTGTTATCTTTTGTCAACTACTCGATATGTTTTCAAAAGAAGACATGGTATGATAAACAAATGTTTTGTCGTCATACGACAGGCACGTGAGGTTGCCACAAATTAAACTTACATACGTTTAATGAATGTAGTGTTGATCAACATAGAGTACTATAGGCTGATCACCTAGAAGTGCTCATAAGTGATACCGAACTTATGGACTTAGTGTCGGGTTGTCCTTTTCAAAGAAAGAATGAAATACTCAAGGTCTTGGACCGGAGTTTATGTGTTACTGGATATTATTCATTGTGAAACAGTTTGAAAGAAAGATGAAGTGCTATTTTGAATTATCAATAGTACTTCATAACTATTGTTTAGTCATTGAAGATATACGATTCTTATGTGTCAAGCTTGTGTTATTGAAATTGTCATACTTGCTGAGCTAGTTATGCTCACTCTTACTTGAACCATATGAATGCAGCTAAGACTGAACGTCCCGAAGGATCGAATAAGGATAAAGGAAAGGCTAAGGCAGATCATTAATCGGTCTATGTAATAGTGTAGGTTTACTGTTGTATTTTATTTGATATTATGACAAAGAACCATTATAATGGGTATAGAGATTGGAAAATGTAAATATTACTTTGAATATATAGAAGTTATGTTCGTTCTTTTGAGGCTTTTCAATTGAATGAATTATGAATGGTAGTACCGTATAACACCATATGTCGGGTTGGAAGATACCCAGATTTGGGGGCGCTACAGGTTGGTATCAGAGCCTAGGTTATAAAACTTAAGGGGGAAATTAGAACCTTAAGTCATAACCTTAAGAAAAGATAAAGAAGTAAAATATGGAAAGTTACCCTATAAAAATGCATTATAATTATGTTATGTGTTTTTATTATTCTATTGACATGTACTAATCAAACTATATTATTTTGTTGTAGATGTCAGGAGAAAATGAAATGTATAGAGATATACACATAGTAAGCGAGGATTCGGTAAATTGGGTAGAGATACTACCAAATCCATAGCAAAGATGGGGCAAAGTGGTGGCAATCGAGTCTGGAGACTCGGACAATTTAGACTACATGTCTGTGTTTGATGGCATATTGGAGGAAGAGGTGGTTATGATGTCTTTTGATCAGATAGCACCTACAGAAGATTTGACTACGGGGGAGTCAATAAAGGAATTATTCATGTCAGTATTGGATAGAAATGTCCAGTATTATAAGGAAGTAAAGGAGTTAAAAGAGGAACTTCAAGCTATCCAGGAGGACAATACTAGTATGGAGGGTATGTGGGAAGAGGATCATGATGATCGAATTTTAGCTAAGGACAAGGTCCATGAGCTGAAAAATGAAGTCTTTGAGCTCAAGCAGGAGCTAAAGACTAAGATACAGAAGATAGAAAGAATGTCCAATATACATAGGAGTTCTAATGCGGACTTCCAGCAGCAAGTAGATGGGTATCCAATAGAAAAAGGGCAGACCCGACATACTATCAGTCGAGATGTTATTGTCGGTCTGGCCAAGAAGGATTTTGAGAATGCCATACGGACAGATGTAATCTAACAATAACTAGAATAGTTTAGATATGTAAATATTATGTATCTAGTAGTGACGTAAAACCCTCTTTTGTATATCAAAGGGCAGTCTTTTGTAAATCCCAATTTTTGTAAAACAACTGCGGGATAGTAATGTAAATAGCTTAGGTTGTGCAATGTAAGCAATGTAGTATTATACGACAAGTAATGAATCAATATATGTCTTTTTATGAATATATTGAGTAATGAGTATGAGTTATTGTTTCATCACAAATAATAACTAACCAACTAGAAGAAAGTAATAATAAAGTGTTGTTTTCTTAACAGCAAAATGCCGCCAAGAAGGAGACAACAAAATCAAGATTCTAATGTTAATCAATCAGAGGGAGGTCTGGTTAATCTAATGCAAGATTTTGTTAATCTTTTAACGGCCGCGTTTAATAGAACTGGGACTAATGTACCAATAAATCCTGGAGTAGTACGAGCTACTACTTTTAAGGATTTCAAAAGTGTCGGTCCGCTGGAGTTCAAAGGAACTACGGACCCTATAGAAGCCCAGACATGGGTGAAAGAGATTGAGAAAGCATTTGTAATAGCAAATGTTGATGAAGGTCAGAAGGTTGCCTTTGCAACCTATTTAATGAAGGGGGAGGCCAATTTCTGGTGGGAGGCAAACCAGGCTAGGGCCAGTATAGAAAATCTAATGTGGGTGAGGTTCAAGGAGATTTTCTTCGAGAACTATTTCCCCACAAGCATGCAGGGAAGAATGGAGATGTGGTTTCTTGATTTAAAGCAAGGGGATATGATGGTTCCCCAGTATGCTTCCAAGTTAAACGAACTGGCAAGGTTTGCTCCACATCAAGTGGACACGGAGGTACGAAAGGTTAGACAATTCGAGCAGGGCTTGAAACCCTGGTTCTATAGCCGAATTTTTGTGTTCCAACGTACTTCTTTTGGGACTATACAAGAAAAGGCAATAATTGCCGAGGGTGGGAATGAGGCTCTTAGCCAGTGCCACAAAGATTAGAAAAATAAAGGTAAAGCTGATGTAGGAATAAAGACCGAGGGAGCCAGCGGTAGTGGCGATGGTCAGAAGAGGAAGGGATTTAACTCTGGGAATACCAGAGTAAAACAAGGGGATCCTAAGAGGAGGATGAAGGCTTGTAAAACCTGTGGGAAGACTCACTTAGGAATCTGTCTCAAGGGAAAAGCAGTATGTTATAACTGTGGACAGGAAGGGCACATTTCGCCTAACTGTCCAAGTCTAAAGAAAAATCATGGATGCTTTGTATGTGGATCAACTTAACACATAGCAAAGAACTGCCCGAAGAAGGGGATGGATGGGAATAAGGGCATTAATAGCGCTAAGTTAGCTATTGGTGGTCCAAATGAGCAGGGTAGTAGATGGCCTTTTGCACCTTTAATATATTGGTCCAAGATGTGGTGGCATCAGGGGATGTAGTTGCAGGTATTATTCTGATCAACAACATAAATGCTTACGTGTTGTTTGATTCAGGTGTTAGTTGTTCGTTTATAGCATGTGATTTGCTAGAAGATTAGAATTATTTCCCGAAAAGTTGCCTATACCTTTGATAATTAAGGTAGCAAATGAAGAGATAATTCATGTTGAAGATATTCATAGGAGTTATTGCGTAGATATACGTGGATGTAAGTTATCGGTAGATTTGATACCAATAAAGTTAGGAGAATTCGACGTAATTCTCGGAATGGATTGGTTGATTAACCGTGGTGCAATTATAGATTGCCAAAAGAAATGTGTGAGCATTAGGACGTTGAAACAACCTCCTGTAATATTTTACGGTAATAAATCACCGGGACGTTCATGTTGCCTTACGATGACACAAATTAGAAAACTTTTAAGGAAGGGGTGTGTAGGTTATTTGTGTCATGTTGTCGATACCCATCGAGTGGGAGCGACCATGGAACAAATACCTATAGTAAATGAATTAATGGATGTATTTCCAAGTGAATTATCGGGTTTACCGCCGGATAGGGAGATCGAATTTGTAATAGACATTGTGCCAGGAGCGGCACCAGTCTCAAGGGCACCATATCATATGACGCCTATGGAAATGAAAGAGCTAATGGTTCAGTTACAGGAACTATTGGATAGAAAGTATATTCAACCAAGTGTTTCCCCATGGGGGGGCACCAGTATTGTTTGTCAAGAAGAAAGACAGATCGTTAAGACTTTTTATCGACTACCGAGAGTTGAACAAGTTAACGATAAAGAATAAAAACCCATTGCCCAGGATCGATGATCCCTTTGATCAGTTGAAAGGGGCAAAGTATTTTTCTAAAATAAATTTACAGACGGGGTATCACCAATTGAAGGTTAGGAAGGAAGATGTACCAAAGACGGCATTCAAGACTCGTTATGGTCATTACGAGTTTCTGGTGATGTCATTTGGGTTGACTAATGCACCAGCTGCATTTATGGATATAATGAACAGAGTATTCAAATAATATTTAGACAAGTTCGACATTGTGTTTATCGATGATATTCTAGTCTATTCTAAGACGCCAGAAGCTCATGCTGAACACTTAAGAATAGTGTTGGAGACACTAAGAATGGAGAAGTTATATGCAAAATTCACTAAGTGTTAATTTTGGCTAGAAAATGTGTAGTTTTTATGTCATGTTATTGACCAATAAGGGATTTCAGTGGAAACAACAAAGGTAGAAGAAATGATGAACTGGGAACAACCAAAAACGCCGACTGAGGTGCGGAGTTTCCTAGGGTTAGCGGATACTATCGAAGATTTATCCAAGATTTTTCAAAGATAGCTACCCCGTTGACTAACTTGACAAGGAAGACGATGAAATATGTATGGACGGATAAATGTGAAGACAATTTTCAAGAACTGAAGAAAAGATTGAGTGAAGCACCTGTTTTGTCATTACCCGATGACACATGAAATTTTGTAGTGTATAGTGATTCTTCGCATAGAGGACTTGTTTGTGTGCTCATGCAGCATGGCAAGGTCATTGCGTATGCATCACGATAATTAAAGGATTATGAGAAAGTTTATCCTACTCATGATCTGGAACTGGCCGCGATAGTATTTGCCTTAACGATGTGGAGACATTATCTTTATGGGGAGAAATGTGAGATATACACAGACTATAAGAGTCTAAAATATATCTTCACACAGAAGGAGTTGAATATGAGACAGAGAAAATGGATGGAGTTGATAATGGATTACAATTTTGAGATCCTGTATCACCCTGGAAAAGCCAATGTAGTTGCCGACGCCTTAAATAGGAAGGGTCGGGAAAAGTTGTCTATATTAACGGCTCAAAATGAGTTAATAACAGAGATGGCTAGGATGGAGATAGAATTGAAGATGCATAGTGAATTCGGGACATATACTTTTTGAGATGGAGATGCAATCTACCATCGTAGAGAGAGTCAAGGAAGTGCAACTCAAAACTAATGAGTGTGACCGAGTGAAGAAGATGTTAGCTGATGAAAAGGATATTAAGTATAATCTTGATAATGAGGGATTATTAAGATTTGAAGGAAGAATTTGGGTTCCGAATGAGACGAAATTAAAAGATCAAGTGTTATAAGAAGCTCATAGTTCAAGGTACTTGATACATCCTGGTAGTACAAAGATGTATCAAGACCTTCGACAGAGTTTTTGGTGGTCGAACATGAAGAGAGAAATAGCAGAGTATGTGAGTAGGTGCTTGACTTGTCAACAAGTTAACGCCGAACATCAACGACCCAGTGGCTTGTTACAATCATTGGAGATTCCAGAATGAAAATCGGAGCATATCACGATGGACTTCGTGGTGGGACTTCTGACAACAACAAAAGGGTACGATTCGATTTGGATAATAGTGGACCAGTTGACGAAATTGGCTCACTTATTACTAATTAGGGTCAAGTATAACTTAGACCAGTTAGCTAAACTCTATGCTAAGGAAATTATTTCCAGATATGGAGTACCAGTATCGATTGTGTCAGATCGTGATCCATGATTCACATCAAACTTTTAGAGAAGTTTGCAAGAACAGTTGGGAACACAGCTGAAGTTAAGCACAACATATCATCCACAAACCGATGGGCAGAGTGAGAGAACAATTCAGACGTTAGAAGATATGTTGAGATCTTGCGTCATGGATTTCAATGGTAGTTAGGATGATCACCTACCACTAGTAGAATTTGCGTATAACAACAGTTATCATGCAAGCATAGGCATGTCGCCTTATGAAGCTTTGTACGGAAGAAGGTGCAGAACACCATTATATTGGGATGAATTGGGAGAACGCCGAATGCTAAGACCACAATTGGTGTAGCAGACAGCGGATGTAATAAAGTTAATTCGAATGCGTCTTATTACAGCTTAGGACAGACAGAAGAAGTATGTGGACTCGCATAGATTAAATCGAGAGTTTGAAGTAGGCTCGTATGTGTTTCTAAAGGTATCTCCCTGGAAAGGAAAGATACGCTTTGGAAAGAAAGGACAGTTAAGTCCAAGGTTTATAGGACCTTTTGAAGTATTAAAAAGGGTGGGAGAGGTAGCCTATGTAATAGAATTACCTCCAAACCTAGAACGATTACATAACGTGTTCCACGTATCTGTGTTACGTCCATATAAGCCGGACTATAAGCATGTAATCGAGTATGAGCTGATTCATATCGAGAAAAACTTAATGTACGAAGAATCGCCAATTCAAATCATTGATAGAAAGGAAAAAGTTCTGCGGAACAAAGTTATACCATCGGTAAAGGTATTATGGAAGAACCACGATGCCGAAGAAGCAACGTGGAAATTAGAAGAAAAGATGAAGAACAATTTTCCTCAATTATTTAACTAAAGTAAGACGAGATTCTGGGGACAGAAACCTTATAGGGGGAAGGATGTAACGACCGAGAAATTTGGATTTTATTGTAAAATAATTTTATTGAATTAAATAATAAATAAAATTATATTCTATGTGTTATCAAGATGGTTATCATTGTATAACCTAATAATGTTGGAATGTTATAGTATTTTAGTTACGTTAAGGAATTAAATTGTTTGAATTTCCAAGACGAAAATAAAAGTTTTCCGAGAAATTTTCTGAAAAACACTATTCATCGGTATTTGCTCGGGAATTATTTTTGAATTTCCGAGAAATACATAATGATAGAATGTCAAGGTAAGATGGATTATGTAATAATAATCTAAGTATAGAAAATGCTATATTTCATTTGCGGACTTATATTGAGAACGTTAATGGAAAGGGAAGTATTAATGAGTGAAGTAATAATCATATGATAAGTGAGTATTGTACGAGGAAATGAATACGAGTATAATACAAGGTATTATACGAGTTTGTATGAATGATGGTATATTGTATATAACGAAGTTATATACGAGTTAGAATACGGGCATAATACGTAGACAATGTGTTATATGTATTGAGCAATAGTATTGGACTTATAGGATTTGTTAGGAATTTGTACAATCCCAAGTGAGTTAATGGTAAGGCCTGGATGTTAATTAATGAACAAGTTAGAGTTTATTAATGCAAGCCCAAAAGTTACGAAAGTTAATCCAAGCAAGCTAGGATCCATTGGGCTATAGTGACCAATAGGGCAAACCATGTTAATATGGTAAATCTTGGTAATCAAGTATAATGTGTGATGACCAAGAATTTGGTGTAATGGCCAAGCAAGAGATAAATGTTGTGTTAATCAAGTAATGAATAGTAAGGAGGTGGCTTAAGGAGGTGGGATAGTATAATGACTAAACTACCCTAACCGTGGGAATTCTATAAATAGAAGGAGCTTGCTAGCCATTTGTTACTTGTTCAACTAATCTGATAACTTACAAAGTGCTTAAGTGTTAGAGAGAATAAGCAAGAATAAGCTACTTCCATTTGTAAGAGGAAGAAGAAGACTATTTCACAAGACCTTCAAGGGTAAGACTTCTTGTCCATTAATCTTCTATCTCTACCATGATAGGTTGATAAGAGAAGTAGGGATTAATGAGCATGGATGTTAAGAAGCAAAAAGAATGATTAGTTAATGGACTTAAGCTGCATAAGTCGAAAATAAGTCATTTAAACTTGCATAAGTTATAAACTTATGAAGAAGTTATATGAACTTGTTATGAGTTTACCTTAAATAAATTGTATGAAAGTAAAGAACTTGTATGAACATGTATCATGTATACATTAATGAAACTATATGTTGAGAACATATAAGGATGATGATTAAAAGACTTTAATTATCATAAGTTATGAACAATGAAGATATAAGTAGTTTATACTTTAATAAGTCATAAGCTCATGTAAGAATAAGTTAAAATTTAACATAAAAAATAAGTTGTTGTAATAAGTATGACGAGATGTTCACAGGATGAATTGAATTCATTTGAAGTAATGAACAAATCATAAGTAATGAAGATTTGCCGAAAATTACACGATTGGACGATAATCGTCGAATTCGTGAAATTCTCGGAATAAAAGTTAAATTTTGTGTTTGAAGTCGGAAACATTGGTTTTTGATGGAGACAAGTCATATTTGGCATTTTAGAGTTACGGACTCGAAAATGACCGAATTCTGACTTAGAACGAAGAAACAAACGTTGAACGCTCACGAACGTTTATCGTTTTCGTTAAAAATGAACCAATAGGTGAATTTTTAGCAAATGAAGTCAAATAGATAAATTCTTGCATGAACAAGTAGAATATATAATTTGTGAACCGTGGGCTTTTGAACGAGCTAAATCGGACTTATAACGAAGAAGTTATGAGCCCCGGAAATTCGCAAAGTTGATAAACTGTCAAAATTTTCTGGTGCACAGAGCTGGCGCCGCGGAGCCAGCCAAAGAGTAATTCATCGCGCCGCAGTGTCGTGAATAGTTTATGACCCACTGAGGAGTGGTACCGTAGTGTGGACCACTGAGTAAAGACTTGCGCCACAGTGCCAAGTCTAGGGCGTTATCAGAACTAAACTCGCATGGCATGATGTACGGACTTAGAGAGAGCAACAAGTTGGCGCATGATGCACCTACCTCGAATAAACATAGTAAAGAATGTTTGTAAATGTAAAGAAAGGAATGTGATTAATTTAAAGTAAACATACGTTAAGGAACTTGAAGTAAAATTGTTAAAACTTTGTTAAACCTTAAGGATAGTACGTAAAGGTTGGTGATAACCTATTCAATTATGAATACAAGTAGAATGACAAGCCGGAATTGATAGTAAACAAACCTAATAAATGATTAGATTGAGATGAAGGGTAAGATATAGTCATATACTTACTTCATTATATCTGACCTAATGTTAGGCGTTATGTAATCATGTATTGTAGAGACTTGAAAGACTCAAACATAAAGTAATTATACCATAGCATATGCTGAAGGCAAGTA
Source organism: Panax quinquefolius (assembly GCA_020205615.1). NCBI lineage: Eukaryota > Viridiplantae > Streptophyta > Magnoliopsida > Apiales > Araliaceae > Panax > Panax quinquefolius. The sequence continues at coordinate 71,691,545 of CM035155.1, read as the reverse complement.
GTCTAACCCTTGTCTCAGTTCAATCTGAACAAGTTTTGTAATTAATGTATCCTTACGCATGAATTGATGTATGATAAAGTTAAAGCCAATTCATTCAGCTAGACTTAAAGCATTTGGTGGACTGTTACTAAATGTTGTTATCTTTTGTCAACTACTCGATATGGTTTTCAAAAGAAGACTGAGTATGATAAACAAATGTTTTGTCGTCATACGACAGGCACGTGAGGTTGCCACAAATTAAACGTACATACGTTTAATGAATGTAGTGTTGATCAACAAAGAGTACTATAGGCTAATCACCTAGAAGTGCTCGTAAGTGATACCGGACTTACGAACTTAGTGTCGGGTTGTCCTTTTCAAAGAAAGAATGAAATACTCAAGGTCTTGGACCGGAGTTTATGTTTTACTAGATATTATTCATTGTGAAACAGTTTGAAAGAAAGATGAAGTGATATTTTGAATTATCAATAGTACTTCATAACTATTGTTTAGTTATTGAAGATATACGATTCTTATGTGTTAAACATGTGTTATTAAAATTTTCATACTTGTTGAGCTAGTTATGCTCACTCTTGCTTGAACAATATGAATGCAGCTAAGACTGAACGTCCCGAAGGATCGAATAAGGATAAAGGAAAGGCTAAGGCAGATCGTTAATCGGTCTATGTAATAGTGTAGGTTTATTGTTGTATTGTGTTTGATATTATGACAAAGAACCTTTGTAATGGGTATAGAGACTGGGAAATATAAATATTACTTTGAATATATAAAAGTTATGTTCATTCTTTTGAGGCTTTTCAATTGAATAAATGTAAGAATGGTAGTACCGTATAGTACCATATGTTGGGTTGGAAGATACCCGGATTTGGGGGCGCTACAGATATAATATACTACACCTACATTGAATTACCTCTTATTGTAAGGTTATTGCTATAGCTTCAGCAAAACTAAGAAATGAATTGTTTATTCATATTGATTGTTAAGCTTAAATTATTGTGTATCCCGTAAGGGATCATGATTTGGTCAATAATGTATTTACATTAATTTGGGTGCATTTAAGCACTGGTAGGATGAGATGCATACTCCTAAGATATCGAATAGGCTGATCCCCAATCTCATATCTAAATAAAATTTCTAAGTCTGTGTGACTGACAGAAATAAAAATCCAAAAAATGGTAACAACTATCAGTCAAAATTTGAGTTGTTGTATTTCTTCAAATCATATGTTGATATAAATACAAAACTTGTTAAGCATGTCATAGCTCACCCTTGTAAATTATTCCCTTTGCAATTTTAGATGGTAATCCTGGAACATCTGGAGTAGATTGTGACACCCACGAATCCGTCTCCTCTAACCCCGGTTCGGTCATCACGATAAAATACAAACATCCACCTCTAAAAAACATACGATAACTAAAATGTGGAATATAATAAATGTACGTCGTTCATTCAAAAGGTGTTAATAGTCCCAAGATACGATAACCTTAATATCATCTTACAAACATACCCTAATATAAACATTAGGGTTCATATTACATAACAATAATTTAAACTAAGCATAAGGTAATGTCTGGTCCTTGCCATTATCCTACATCTTTCCTTTACCCTTGTCCTTCCGTGAGGTCTCAGGCTTAACTATAATATAATTCATGATATAGCAAGGATGAGAAACAGGTTTGCTTAACAACTTTAAATACAACAATAAGGATATATCATGATGAATGGAAAAATATCTGACAATGGATTCAACAATATGAATATCTGAAGGATTCAATAATATGAATATTATAAGCAAAGATAATGATTGCTTTTAGAATAACTGCTAGTCAAGTAGACTTTGAACTATAACACTCCAATGGAATCAATAGCTAATTGACCCTTTGGTTACTGGCTACAGAATAAGTACTTGAGGGGATCAGCCTCACGTACACTATGTATATACATAACATTTAAATCTAGTCTTCGTATCTTATATTAGATACCTGGGGTATTCCCCTATCATAAAAGGGGTGTTCTTTCAGTCTAAGAATCCTTACCATCAATTGGTTTGGATAGATTTTATAAAACTTCATACGCTTGTCTGACCGAACAATGGCTCAGACTCTATATAACATAGTTCAGGGATTATTGAACTTTAAATGATGTACAATTCCAAGACTATACGAACTCAGGTGCACTAAGTTCGAATATCAATAATATCGATGTGGAATAATTTTAAGGTAATTAAACCACTTAATAGCATGCTTGGAAATAAGGTTCAAGCTTAAATGATTAGCTTTCAATTTAACAATAACCTGCTCGATACAATGTGAGAAGGATAGGACGCTTTCACAAAAACAAAGTTGTGTAAGTTAGGAAACTTGCAACACAATAAAAATAGTGTTCGAATACTCGCTTAATATAAATTTGAGTGAGATTAGGGAACTTGCATAATAAAAGTAGGGTTCAAGGAACTTGCACAATCAAAGAGTGAAGTTCAAAGAAACTTGCTCAATATAAATTTGAGTAAGGTTAGGGGAAACTTTCCTGTTTGCTCAGCTATAATATAATACTAGCTTTAACTAACTCGCGTTGAAATGACCTAACATTCACAAGTTGGTCTTTCAATTAGTATGTGTAAACTAATATGCATTTACACTTACAATAATCAAGTCTTCACATAGCATGCTTCTTAACACATTATATGGCACATTGATCATATATTACAAGATAAAGTAACCATATAAGCGTGCCTTGAATTTTCTGAATAAAAAAATAGAATCTATTTGTGACTGCAGGATGGCGTAGCTGCGCCTAGTCTAGGCTTAGGGATGGCGCACCTACGATGTCCCTTAGCCAGACCAAGGTTGAACTTCTGCTCTCCTGACTTTAGTACAACTCTAACACACTAATCACACATACATTTTAACATACATACATGTTAAAGTTTCACACATGACCATACTTGAATTCATTATTTCAAGTTTAACTTACAAGTTTAATGTTATTAAAACATAAAAGGTCATGTAATCATCATACTTTGTAACTTGGTTATACAATACTCAGTAGTCATGCTTGTATATAGACAACACATGTATACTTTACTCACATAGTTCAAATTTTAGAAATTTCCTTTTTATGACTGTGTGAAATAAGTGGAAACCATATATTAACCAAACGATGTTCATGCCAATATGTCTATAGGCATAATGAGTCCTAATATACATGCTCAAATGGTCAGAACTTACAAGATAAAAGTGAAAGTAGTATGCACACAATCCAATCATGTTTGATGATAAAGCATATACTTTGTAACAATCTTATTCATTTATTAATAAAAAGTATTAATTTATTAAATGCTTTCAAATTATCTACATGATGTTGTTTTATAATATGTGATAAACCCATAGTTTTAAGCAATGCATTTAGAATAATGATGATGATCATTCTAATGAGATCTAAATTCTTAGAAAGCTTAAAACAAAAATAGTTCCCAATCATTGGATTACTAAATTGGGGATTAGTGAATCCAGATAGATTGGTACATACGTTGCTTGCTCATTGGATGAGGATGATTGATCTCATGATCATTTATATGGAGACACTAAAGCAAGTATGTAGGTGCTTATTAGAGAATAAGTTCACTGAACGTGGCTCGCTAAGGAATACCTAATGGAGTTTTACTTGTCTGTCAATAGGAATTCCTATAGTGATAGTAGTACAAGTGATCCTTGGATTTGAGATCATCATAGTATCTTGTGTATGATGAGTTATACTTTGACTTATTCCTTAAGACCCTTAGGGTATATCAAAGGGTATGCTTGGGTATAATAAGTTGTGCATGGAGATAATGTATGATCAATAAAGAATCTACCGCCTCTAGTAAAAGAAGAGAAATGTCCTATGTGATTCGATAAATAACAACCCAGTAGTTCTTGGCCAAGACAGAATGAAATTAGAAAGGAGTTTCTAATTTGCATTATTTGGAGTTGTGCATTTAAGAATCGAAATATATACAATTAAATAAAATAAGACTTGATAGTAATTCCATGTCTTATATTTAATTGGGACATTGTATGGTGGAAGGATTGAATTGTACGGTAACTATTTACTCAAAGGTTCTTTTATGATTAATGTTGAAATCCATATTATCTGGAAAGTCGTTGATCGCTAGGGAGGCTTATCCCTATTGTAGAATAAATATTATTTATTTAAATAAATTAATAATTTAATTTATTTATTTAAATAAGATTAGAATTGTTCTAATTAATTTATTCACTACCGGTTTAATATGGAGAACCTATAGGGTCACACCATAAAAGGAAGAATAATTATTTAAGAAGTTAATGGCATAATCGTAATAATAAGTTAACTATATTTAATTTAATCTATGGTGATAGAATAAATTAAATAGCTTAATATTTATTATTTAATATTTTGGAAATATTATATATAAATTAATAAGAGGAGTCTTATTATTATCATTACTATTATTATTATTTAATTCCTAAAAGAGTTTGGGAATTAATTAATAAAAGTACTCTCATATATTCCTAATAAGATTAGGAGGTTAAATTAATTAAAAGAGTTTAATTAAGTATTCCTAATAAGATTAGGAGCCTAATTAATTAAAGAAATTTAATTAATTAAAATAAAACTCAATTTCTTAATTGTTAAGGAGGGTTGCATACATCTATAAATAAGAGGAGTCTTATTTTCGGTGTAGTGTGGTTGTTGACTTTTTCACAACATGCGTAATTCCAATTGTTGGAGAGTACACTATTTTTCTATAAGAGATAAAAAAATTAGGGTTTTGCCAAATACTCATCTTCTTGAATTTTGTTCTTCCTTGGTGGATCACCTCTAGAGGCCAAACACTTGGGTAGCTAACGTTGATCAAAGGAAGGAACCAAACCCGATGGATTCAAGTTGAACGCGAAAAGGATTTGGAGGTGAACTTGTACCTGAGGAAGCTTGAATCTTCAAGGGTAGGATTCTTATTCTTTATCTTTTTGTTTAATTAATAATTGTGCATAAAGGATGATTCGGGTATATGGTTTGTAAAATTTTAAAACATTGATTGTACACGCTTTCGCTTATTTTGTGCAATTTGATTGCGTTCATGAATATTACAAACCTAACAGTGGGATCAGAGCCAAACCTTTATGCGAATTATTAATTGTCTTAATTTGATATGTATATTGATATGTGTTTAGAACAATTTAATTGGGCTTAAATTGTTGTATTAAATTAATAAAAAAGGCAAACACGTTATTATATATAATCTGGAGATCAAGGAACAAAGGAGCGTTTGAAGACCCGTTTGTAATGGAGCCCAAATTTAAATGTAATAGTTATATTTAAATATTATTTTTTGCACCCCTAGGATTTGACCTTTTGGTTCACTTGGTGGCTCTAGTGAACCAAACTAGAATAAAAGTCCATAATTAATTCGGGTAGAATATAGTATTCTATATGTGCATGCTTATAATATATATATATATATATATATATATATATATATATATATGCATGCACGCTAAACAAGATGAGACGAATTATTAACAAACCCCTCAAATATTTATATTATGTTGTAACGTTCAAAGATATTTGGAATATCGAACGTCGCCTTCTAGCATGATAGAAACAATAGAGTATTGAATATTTAATATGAGGTTGTTGTGCACACACAAGGCAAGTATTAAATATTTAAGATATTGTTTTTATTACATATGATGTTTATAAGGAATTTAACATTACTGGTTTGTTGTGCACACACAAGGGCTATAGTTTTCTCTTCACTTATATGGAAATGCTAGGTCTGACTTAACTTATATCATTTTAGTTCGGATGTGCACACACTTGACCATTATGATTTAAGAGGCAAAATACAAGGAGTTCCATAGTTGATGTAATTGACAAGAGTTGTCTACCTATTTATTTATATATAGTTTGTTGTGCACACACAAGGCTATATACATTTGAAATGGGATCCTTATTCTCACTAGCATATCTTTAATTAGATATTGCCGAACTACATATATTGAGGGTAATATACTTTGAAGAAAATAATGGAAGATACCAATTTAAAACAAGACCTAATTTATTTTGGTAATTAATAAAAGAATGTATGCTAAAATGTTTTTAATTACAAATTCATTTACAGAATTTTACAATGTTTAAATTACTATCATTGTGAAGCATATTAGATGTTATTTAACTGGAACGTATTAAACTAATTGGTTAATGAATTTGAGAATAGTTCTCCTGGCTGAAAAGCTATCTTATGTCCTTAATATGCCTATCTTTGAAATGGTTGCAGACAATGCCTCTGAGGAAGAGATTGCTACTTTTAGAAAGTGGCAAGATGATGTACAATTGGCTCAAAACATCATGCTCACATCCATGAGTAACAAGCTTTAGCGTCAGCATGAAACTATCGATGCTCTTACTATATTCCTGTACATCAAGTAGTTGATGGTGAGGAAAGTAGCATTGATAGATATCAGATATCTAAGGAGCTCTTACGATCTAGAATAATCGATGACACTACAGTACAGATAAAATTCCTTAACATAATCAATTCAATTGATCCATTAGGACAACGGGTTTTGTCATGGATGGAGAGTTGAGCCAAGATTTGATCTTGTACTCACTCCCGGACTCCTTTCATAATTGTTGTGAATTTTTCATATGAACAAGCTAGATATCAGCCTTGCTGATTTGCTTAACATGTTGAAAAATATTGACAGTCACTTTCCAACCAAGAAAGACCATGTCTTACTGGTAGGGGCAAAAGGATCTTCTGAAAAGAAGAACGATTCAAAGAAGGTAAGTAGAAAGGAAAAAACAAAGGATAATAAGAGCAAAACTGATACAAATAGCAAAGGAGTTTGCTTCCACTGCAATAAGCCTAGACACTGGAAAGAAACTACGAGAAGCATCTTGCAGAGGCTAACCAAAGAAGCTTAGTGAAGCTTCAGTTACAAATACAATTTTGTTCATGACTTAAAATAAATTTTTCTTTAAGTCAAGGTTATACTTGGGTATTGGATACAGACTTTGGTTATCATAAATATAGATTTATGAAGGGAACAAGCAGAAGTAGAAAGCTAAACAAAGATAAGCAATCCTATGTGTGGGAAATGAAGCAAGGGTTGCCACATTAGCCATAGAAACTTATAGTTTAGCAATGCACACAGGCAAATCTATTAAGTCAATAAGTTGTTATTGTATTCCAGTTCTTGTTAGAAACATTATTTCCATTTTATTGTTGGACAATGAAATCTTTGGTATTATATTTAAGAACAATTGTTGTTCTATTTATCATAATAATATTTTGTATAGAACTGAAATATTACTTAATGGATTTTGTGTATTTGACTTATGTAAAAAATTATTTTGCAAATTGAACAAACTAGTATAAGAAAAGGAGATGATCATTCAAAGAGTTGAATGTGTGTATTTGCTGAAATACAAGTGTGAATTATTTGAAAGGTTCAAAGAATTCAGAAGTGAAATAAATTGGCACAATATTAGGATTCTTTGATCGGATTAAGGAAGGAATACTTGTGCAATAAGTTTCTAGATCATCTCAAATGGTTTTCTCACAATGGACGCCTCCTGATACACAATAATTTATTGATGTATCTGAAAGAAAAATTGTACCTTGTTGGACATGGTGCGGTCCATAATGATTTTACCGACATTCCAAAGATCCTTCCGGATAATGTCCTAGAAATGGTCAGATATCTCTGAAAAAGGTAACCTCAAAATTCGGACCCAAGACTCCATAAAAGTTATGGACAGGAAGGATTCCTAATCTTAAGTATTTTAAGATAAGGGGTTGTCCAACTTATATGAAAAGGTTTCAAAGGATAAGCTTGGGACAAGATTTGACAAGTGTCGATTTGTGGGACATCCTAAAGTAAGTTTAGGGTATATGTTCTATAATCCTACTTAGCAAAAGGTGTTTGTTGCGAAACACGCTACCTTCTAAGATAAAGGTGTTTATCATTGAAAGGGTTAGTGGGAGGATAATAGATCTTGAAGAGTTCATGAACCACAAAACACTTTAAGTCAAATAAGAGGAACACAGAGATGAACTATTGTACCTACAACCTAATCGTAAATCTTGAATAGTACCGAAGATACTTGGGAGGTATGGATTCATCATAGATGATGATGATTAGGTACACATCATAGAAGATGATGATCTAGTTACATACGATGAGGTAAGAGTTGTAGACACTCAGGGAAATAGACTGAAGCAAGCTTCTCAAAAATGGAACATTCATTTTGATGAAACAAATCAAAAAAGTTTGATTTTATCACAAATAAGAATGAACCTAGTTTGTACAAAAGGGTCAGTGGGAGCACCGTGACATTCCTAATATTATATGTTAATATACTATGGATAAGGAATGACATACTAATGCTACAATCAGTAAAGATAATGTTGTCTAAACATTCCTCCATGAATGATTTGGGAAGAATATCTTAATTGGGGATACAAATCTATATAGATAGATTTAAGAGGATGCTCGACTTAACCCAAGGAATGTATATTCATATGATGCTAAAGTCGTTTAGCATGACAAACTTTAAGAGATGTCTCATGTTGATGAACCCTGGAGTGTATCTCTCTTAATTGTCCCCATAGACTCTTGAAAAGAGATATCGCATGAGTGACAATCATGTATACAATGAACTATACGAGACTTGATGTTGATCAGTCATAATCTGGAGAAGTTCATTGTAAGACAGTGAAAAACATCTTAAAGTACTTAACCGACACTAAGAATGTGATTAAAATTTATGGTGGGTCTAAATTAAAACTAGAGGACTTAACAGACTCAAGTTTTTCAGACAGACTAAGACGACAGAAAATCCACTTTAAGGTAAAGCGTTACCTTGAACAGTGGTGCAGTGAAATTGGAAAGGTTTCAAACAGCAAAGAGTTATTGGTTTAGTGATAAAGACAAAGTATATAGCTATAAATGAAGCTGCAAGTTGATTGTTTGGATAAAAAGTTCATTACAGAACTAGGAATAGTTCCTAAGTCTCATCTTGGATCTAAACATGTGTTGTGGCACTTTCACTTGATTATATGAATCATTGAAAGATGGACAATCACTATAGAGATAGTGGACTCTCTAGAACAACATTACATATCCATTAACTAATGCTTATCCAACATCAGGATATTCGTCACTTAAAGAAGAAGGGTATGAAATACAATTACGATTGGCTTTAGTGCAAGTGGGAGATTGAAAGTAGTATGCACACAAGCCAATCATGTTTGATGATAAAGCATATAGTTTGTAACAATCTTATTCATTTATTAATAAAATGTATTAATTTATTAAAGGCTTTCAAATTATCTACATGATGTTGTTTTATAATATGTGATAAACTCATAGTTTTAAGCAATGCGTTTAGAATAATGATGATGATCATTCTAATGAGATCTAAATTCTTAGAAAGCTTAAAACTAAAATAGTTCCCAATCGTTGGATTACTAAATTGGGGATTAGTGAATCCGGATAGATTGGTACATACGTTGCTTGCTAATTGGATGAGGATGATTGATCTCATGATCATTTATGCAGAGACACTAAAGCAAGTATGTAGGTGCTTATTAAAGAATAAGTTCACTGAACGTGGCTCGCTAAGAAATACCTAATGGAGTTTTACTTTCCTGTCAATATGAATTCCTGTAGTGATAGTAGTAGATGTGATCCTTGGACTTGAGATCATCATAGTATCTTGTATATGATGAGTTATACTTTGACTTATTCCTTAAGACCCTTAGGGTATATCAAATGGTATGCTTGGGTATAATAAGTTGTACATAGAGATAATGTATGATCAATAAAGAATCTACCGCTTCTAATAAAAGAAGAGAAATGTCTTATATGATTCGATAAATGACAACCCAGTAGTCCTTGGCCAAGGCAGAATAAATTAGAAAGGTGTTTTTATAATTTGCATTATTTGGAGTTGTGCATTTAAGAATCGAAATACATATAATTAAATAAAATAAGACTTGACAGTAATTCCATGTCTTATATTTAATTGGGACATTGTATGGTGGAAGGATTGAATTGTACGATAACTATTTACTCAAAGGTTCTTTTATGATTAATGTTGAAATCTATATTATCTGGAAAGTCGTTGATCGCTAGAGAGGCTTATCCTTATTGTAGAATAAATATTATTTATTTAAATAAATTAATAATTTAATTTATTTATTTAAATAAGATTAGAATTGTTCTAATTAATTTATTCACAACCAGTTTAATATGGAGAACCTAAAGGGTCACACCATAAAAGGAAGAATAATTATTTAAGAAGTTAATGGCATAATCGTAATAATAAGTTAAGTATATTTAATTTACTCTATGGTGATAGAATAAATTAAATAGCTTAATATTTATTATTTAATATTTAGGAAATATTAAATATAAATTAATAAGAGGAGTCGTATTATTATTATTACTATTATTATTATTTAATTCCTAAAGGAGTTTGGAAATTAATTAATAAAAGTACTCTCATATATTCCTAATAAGATTAGGAGGTTAAATTAATTAAAAGAGTTTAATTAATTATTCCTAATAAGATTAGGAGCCTAATTAATTAAAGGAATTTAATTAATTAAAATAAAACTCAATTTCTTAATTGTTAAGGAGGGTTGCATACATCTATAAATAAGAGGAGTCTTGTTATGGGTGTAGTGTGGTTGTTGACTTTTTCACAACATACGTAATTCCAATTGTTGGAGAGTACACTATTTTTCTATGAGAGATAGAAAAATTAGGGTTTTGCCAAATACCCATCTTCTTGAATTTTGTTCTTCCTTGGTGGATCACCTCTAGAGGCCAAACACTTGGGAGGCTAACGTTGATTAAAGGAAGGAACCAAACCCGGTGGATTCAAGTTGAACGCGAAAGGGATTTGGTGGTAAACTTGTACCTGAGAAAGCTCAAATCTTCAAGGGTATGATTCTTATTCTTTATCTTTTCGTTTAATTAATAATTTTGCATAAAGGATGATTCGGGTATATGTTTGTAAAATTTTAAAACTCTGATTTTACACGCTTTCGCTTATTTTGTTCAATTTGATTGCATTCATGAATATTACAAACCTAACAAAAAGTATTGGTCAAGTTCACTTTGAAAAGTCCTAAATTTCTTATCTTTGAAATAGTCTTAACTATCAATCATGTATGCTAGTATGTTTAATCACTTTAGTCTTGCATCTCATGTCAATATAACTCATATTATCAAGTTTATTAAGTCAGAATACTCACATGATGTGTTCGTGACAAAGTTCATTTTTGAAACTATAATCTTTATTTCAAACCATAAGTATTGTGTCCCTCATGTGTACTAACATTATCATACTTGTTCATACTACATGCATGTGCTTACATGCGCATGCTAAAACAATTTACAAGCTTTCTCTAACATTGTACCAACAAGTTAGCATGAACATAAACTAAATAGAAAACATCATAGTTTGGTGTAGATGCAAAAGCAATTTGCGTTTGCACCCTATTTCAATTAGAAGTAGCAAATTGCGCCATGCCGTAAAAATGTAAATTGATTTTTTAGTTACGGCGCATGTGACGCCCCCAAAACAGGTATACATCACCCATCTTGAGTCGCCAAATGCATGGTACATAAATCAAATACAACTTAATTATACAACTGTCATGTAAAATACGACAAAAGATAAACTGAGAGTTTAATCAAGAATATTGCCTTCTAGACAATATCCACTCTCAATGGAGTCCTCATAGAATGTATACAAACTCAAATTCAGTCCTCATTACATTTATTATAACACTATTTAACAGAATAGTGAGGACTACTAATGCTATCATCCGGATCACACTCCGCTTCCTCGACTAAGTCCGGCTTATATTCTCATTTCCTGAAGAGAACAGTGAAAGAAAGGGTGAGCTCAACTAGCCTAGTAAGAAATATTATGACTAAGATAATACAAAATAATTTATCATTAGTCTTCAACAATGTTAAACTGAAAAAATGCAATAGACATCAATTCTACTCGTATATTCATTATCTTCACGTGGGTCCCTAGAGTCTTTAACTCTATCTTCATCATTAGTAAGTTATACGAAATGGGTTTTGTACTGGGGTCAATACAAAATTCAATTTTACTCTCTAGGGTAGGCTAAGAAGTCTTCAAGGATACGTCAGGAATTTATTAACAATTGAAATATCAATCAAAACTGTGACCCTCATCCAAGACTTGGATAGTATGTCACATTGATACCTATCAACTTGTCATCGTCATTAATGACGTCACCTACAGAAAGTCTGGCTTCGGTGCATTCCACACAAGGAAGTAACCAGATAAAGGCTCAGGGCTCTTTACTTATGGCTTGATATGACAATGATTGACTTTAGTGGTTTGGTTGCTTGAATTCGCATAACAGGTTGATTAGGAATATAAAAGCTAACAACCTTACGAAAAGTATAATGAGTAGTTAACCAATCGATTTCTAAAATCACATCAAAGGCAAGTATTTTCAAAGAGATAAGATCGATAGGTAACTTGAAAGTGTCGATTTGAATCAAACAAGATTTATAAACAGTGGAGGTAACGAAGGTTTCTACTAACGAAGTTTCAAATTTACCCTATATATGATTCCCAAGTCATAAAATCATATTTTCCAATTTTGTTACTTCATATAACATATTTAACTCATTTACTCATAACTAGATTATTTTTATGAGAAATACCAAATCAGTCCCAAAAATATTTCTTTTCTGGGATTTAGCAGAATATAGTCCCATATTGAACATATATTTTTCTCAGAATTTTTAAAATTCATTTACTATTTTTCAAAAATTAATTTCTAATTAATTCCTTAAGAAATTAGCTACCTCAAGTTTAACTCCAGAAATTCTCAAATCTTGGCATGATCTTACACATGTTAACTTGAGCTTCCAGTTTAAATTTCATGGTCATCGGAGTTAAAGAACTCCGATTATAGCGTGTTTCGTCGAAAAAACCTAAATATTGAAATAATCATAACTTGCTCATTTTAAGTCAGAATGAGCTCATTTTTGGATAGTAGGTACTTTATACCATATATTTTCATGTCCCAAAAGCCCGGAAGTTTTCTCATAAACTAAGTGGCCGAAACATCCCTTTTAAATTTCTGGGCAATAGCTTTTTGGTACTTTATAGTTTTTGACTCCTTTGCTAAAATCAGTCCACACGAAAATCCACTACACCTTTTCCAATGATTCCACTTGGATAAGTTAGAAAACTCATAGATCTAACTTTAAAACTTAACCACGCTCAAAAATTCGAAATATAATAGGAGATATGGTCAATTAAATTTCATGTTCCATTTTCACCAAAATCTAATTTTTAACCCTTTGTGATTTCTAAGAAACTTTCATGTTTTCTCATAATAACCAACATAACTCATCATAACACCTACTAATACCACATATACCTATGATTTTCTTTAGTCCAATGCTTTTATTATGACTTCCATTATAATCCAAGTAAACAGATCATTTCCACAATTTAATAAGGAATGAATACAAAGGATCATTCACCATGCATGTGGTAATCCACATAGACAGGTTATTCAAACAGAATAATAAAGAATTAAATAGCAGAAGGATTCAAAGATGCGTAAAAAGATCAAGAAAGACAAAGTTATTCCCAATGTAATAATAAATAATGAATAGGTCATGCATAAACGCACCGACAGGATATTCCAACAGAATAATAAAGAATGGAATAACAACAGAAATCACCATGCATGCGATAGGCCGCATAGACAGGTTATTCCAACAGAATAATAAATAATGGAACCGGTCCAGTAGAACGCATGATGTGATATTCCGGCGTAATAATAAATAATGGAACCAGGTCCAGCGTAAATGCACAGACAGGATATTCCGACAAAATAATAAATAATAGAACTAGGTCCGGAGTAAACGAACAGACATGATATTCCGACAGAATAATAATGAACGGAATAATAGAAGAATTTCACCATGTATGTAGTACTTCACATAAACAGGTTATTCCAATATAATAATAAAGAATGGAATAACAGAAGAATTTCACCATGTATGCAGTACTTCACATAACAGGTTATTCCAACATAATAATAAAGAATGGAATAACAGAAGAATTTCACCATGTATGCGGTACTTCGCATAACAGGTTATTCCAACAGAATAATAAAGAATGGAATAACAGAAAAATTTCACCAAGTATAGGGGAGTCCGCGTATACAGGTTATTCCAACAAAATAATAAGGAATGGAATAACAGAAGTTCTCTTCATGAATACGAAAGAAATAATATCCCTTACGAGTACAACAAGTAATATCCCTTACCTTAAAATAAAGCTGGATACTGGAATAGAGAGGTAGCAGACTTCTCTTCTTCTTTCTCTCTATAATTTCTCTATCTAGAGTTTCAGTGAATTTGTAAGAAATAATGAAGGAATGAGCTTCTATTTATAGGAGAATGGACTGAATAGTAACTAATTCATGAACGGACCAGATTGATTTACTTTTAAACAGACAGTCCATATTGATTTACTATTACAACTTAAAGCAACGGTCCATACTGATTTACTATTAAAACTTTAAACCAGCGATCCATATTGATTCACTATTATAACTTCAACTAACGGTCTGAATAATTAGCACATCTCCTTATGGAATAATATTGTACCCAAAAATGATTTGGACCGAAAAGAAATGTATTTTTCGGGTGAATAGTACCCATGAATAGTAACTCGTGAATAGTAACTCGTGAATAGTAACTCGTGAATAGTATTCCAACACGAAAAGTGCCCCGAATACCTGATTGAACAATATAACCTCCAGACATCAATTATTATCGAAATAAATATCGATTTCTACTAACACTAATAATTCCCACACAATGGAACTATCAATTTCATCTTTAATCAACACGAACTTATTCATCATTAATATTATAACTCACAATATTTAACAACCAGGTCGTTCCCAGGAAAGAGGGCTTTCCAATAAGAATTTCTCCCTATTGGCGCGCAATTAGGTGACCAAACCTCTCCTTGACAGAACTTCTAGACATTGTAAATATTGTAATTTAATAATATAAACAACTTTGTCGTCTCAATTATTGATTTAATAATATATCATATTATGCAGATGATACTGTGATAATAATCGAATCAATAATATGAGAGATATGATGCAGCAATTACTGTAGCAATAATTGAGTATAACTGAGTGACTTCTTACGTAAACATCAATAATCAATACCATGTGTTATTATGCAACCACGCCAGATTCGTGTTTCTTTACTACTCGAGTAGTTCAATGCAGCTTTAATCTGTAACACTTTCGCCGTTTATTTTTATAAAAAGATAATTTTGTCATTTTCTAAATACGACAATACTTCCGTTGTGGGTTCGCCAATAATTGTGCCATCGTACGGATATTCCCGACAAAAAGAATATTCCCCGACCAAACGAATATTTATATTAACTTGCATACTTTGCAAAATTTATAAATACTACCCACAACTATAACATTATATCAAATCCACACCATAATATTAAAAAATATTTTAAGAAAATTAAATCTTTATTCATAAAATTTGGGGTCTCACAGTAAGAATTGCTGCACTACACCCTAAGATAATTAGGGCGCAATTTGGGCCGTGTCGGGACCGTAAGCGGCTAGACTACTCTATTTTGCAGAGCATAACCAACTCTAATTTCTCTTGATTAAAACATGTTCCCAACCATAATTACAAGTTCTATATATATACACATACACCCTAACACAATGCTAGTATGCTGAGTCATGTTAATTCAAGTAATCTTAACAAAACTCAACTAAGAACATAAATTGGGATTTTCATACCTCTTGAGGTAATTGAGTTAAAATACTCTCACTCCTTACAAGCTCCTTAGCAAATAAATCTCAGCAATTTGAAGTGAGAAATATGAGGGCCTTGTTTATAGAAGAATGGTTAACTAGATAATGCCATTACTTCACAAATCAAAACATTGGATTTCAAGAATGTATAATGAGTAAGAGAGAGTTGGTGAGAGTTGGTGAATTCACTCATGAATCCCACTCCCTATCCACTAATTGACCTAGGTTTGATGAATTTGAGATGAAGCTAGGCTAGGCTTGCTAGCTTGTTCACGTGGGAAGAAAGAAATGGGACTCTAATTATGGGACAAGGAAATTCTCAGCATTTGCAAAATGAAATGCAACAATTGGCTAATACCTTATAGACACATAATATAAACTTTGGTTATAAAATATGTATACACAATTCATTTCATACAACATAGGTTATAATGATTCAAAGAGCATACACTGTATTTCCTAATTAAAAGGTATCAAGTAGTGCACATACAAATAATTCATGTATATTTTCTATTACCATGACTATTATTATCACAATAACTTAATGAAATCATTATTAATTTAACAATTGATATTATTATATGTCAATAAGGTATACATGAATGTTTACCCACACACTTCATATCATATAACAATATTATTATGCAACTCACATGAATGCAAATAACTCTTACTATATAGAATATATATATAATATATAAACATATTAATGTGTCACCTTGTACTATATAAAATATATAGTTAACTACCATTTAATAAAGGTTTACTATATTACACAAATTAATCAAGTAAACATATAATATATCATTTTATAAATTATTAATCTTTTACACATTAATTATTATTTATTCATAATAATTATTAATTAACACATTATCAATTAATTACTCAAAATTGCAATTAATCAATATGTTCAACTCTTGCTACTATATTCAAATAAATTGAATATTTAATTATTAATAATCCTATCAATTCTTTGATATTAAAATCTTAGGGTTAGTCCACTAATTTAAACAAACTATTAGTGACTCCCTTTAATCATTTCATAATTTCACATAACCACATAAGGTTTAAATAGACTCACAAAACTAACTTATTAAAATTAAATAACATATTTAATTAATAAGGAGCTTTAAAATTCAAGGTCATTACATCCCTCCCCCCTTATAAAAATTCCGTCCTCGGAATTGTAAAAAAATAAGGTTTACTCAAATAAAAACGGATAATTCACTCTCATTTTCTCTTCTAGCCTCCACGTAGCTTCTTCGACTGCGTGATTCCTCCAGAGAATCTTAACGGAAATGGATAATCTTATTCCTCAACTTCTGTTCCTTCCTATCTAGTATCTGGACAGGAACTTCCTCATACGATAAGTCTTTCTCGACTTGAATTGGTTCATAGGAGATAACGTGCTTGTAGTCTGGTTTATACGACCATAATACTGACACATGAAACACGTTGTGAATGTGCTCAAGTTCAGGAGGTAATGCTACCTCATACGCCACTTCACCGACTCGCCTCAAAATCTCAAACGGTCCTATGAACCTAGGGCTCAACTTGCCCTTCTTCACAAAATGAAGCTTCCCTTTCCAGGGAGATACTTTCAGAAATGCATAGCTCTCTACTTCAAAATCTCTCTTCTTGCGATGTAAATCTGCATACTTCTTCTGGCGATCTTGAGCTGCTACTAATCGTGCTCTTATCACCTTGATGATTTCTACCGTCTATTATACCAATTTTGGTCCCAACAGTCGACGTTCTCCAACTTCGTCCAAGCATAAGGGCGTTCTACATTTCCTACCATACAGTGCTTCATACAGCGGCATTCCAATATTGGCATGATAACTATTGTTATACACGAACTCTACTAATGGAAGATGATCCTCCCAGCTACCCTTGAAGTCCATCACACAAGCTTGAAACATGTCTTCAAGTGTTTGAATTGTTCTCTCACTTTGCCAATCGGTCTGTGGATGATACGCGGTACTCATTCGTAGTTGTGTCCCCATTCTTTCTTGAAGACTCTTCCAAAATTTTGACGTGAATCACGGATCTCTATCTGATACGATAGATACCAGCACCCCATGCCTCGAGATAATTTTCTTGACATACAATTTGGCTAACTAATCAAAACTATACTTAATCTTAATCGGTAAAAAGTGAGTTGACTTAGTAAGACGATCTACAATCACCCATATGGCATCGTGCCCTTTCTGCGTTGCCGAAAGTCCCACCACAAAGTCCATTGTGATGTGCTCCCATCTCTAATGGTTGTAATAACATGCTTGGTCGTTGGTGCTCTGCCTTGACCCTCTAATAAGTTACACATCTACTTACGTATTATGCAACCTCTCTCTTTATGTTTGGCCACCAGAAGTGGTGACGCAAATCTTGGTACATCTTCGTCCTTCCTGGGTGTATCAAGTATCTCGTACTGTGCGCTTCGTCTAAAATTTCCTCTCTCAGTTCTGGTACTAGCGGTACCCAAATTCGTTCTTCAAATCCTAGCAGTCCAGTGCTATCAATCTTAAATATCAACTCAACACCTTGAGTTAATCGCTTCTTGATGTTATTGCAATCTTCATCCTTTTCTTGTGCCTCTTTTACCTTATCCAATAAGGTTGGACTCGCTGTCACTATAAATACTTGTTCGTTGGTCTCCATCGGATACTTAATCTCCAAGTCTAGTCGTTCAAAATCTGTCACCAATTCTTCTTGAATGGTTAACTTCCATAACTTCTCTCTGCCTTTTCTGCTCAAGGCATCTGCCACTACATTTGCTTTACCTAGATGGTATAGAATCTCACAATTGTAATCTTTCATCAATTCTAACCATCAGCGCTGCCTCATGCTTAACTCTTTTTGCATGAAGATATACTTCAGACTCTTGTGGTCCGTATATATCTCACACTTCTCGCCATACAAATAATGCCTCTAAATCTTCAAGGCAAAAACTATCGTTGCTAACTCCAGATCATGAGTCGGATATCCCTTCTCGTAATCTTATACTTGAAGTGAAGCATACGCAATGACCCTGCCGTGTTGCATCAGTACACAGCCAAGACCCTTGTGTGACACATCACTATACACTATAAATCCTCCTATGTTATCCAGTAAAGCCAACACAGGTGCTTGACTAAGCCTCTTCTTCAATTCTAGGAAACTCTCTTCACACTTCTCCAAACAAACTTAACTATCTTTCTAGTAAGATTGGTCAATGATGATGCTATTTTCAAAAAATCTCGAATAAATCTTCGATAGTATCCCGCCAAGCCTAAAAAACTCCTGATTTCTGTCGGCGTCTTTGACTGCTCCTAATTGATAAGCGCTTCTACCTTCGCTGGATCCACTGAAATACTATTCTTGTCGATAACGTGTCCTAAAAACTGCACTCTATGCAACCAAAACTCACACTTAGAGAATTTTGCATACAACTTCTCCCTCCTTAATGTCTCCAACACTATCCGAAGATGCTCGGCGTGTTCTTCCTCCATTTCTGAATACACTAGAATGTCATCGATGAATACGACAACAAACTTATCCAAATACTATTTGAACACTCTGTTCATTAAATCCATAAATGTTGCATGTTCATTAAACCAAATGACATTACCAGAAACTCAAAGTGTCCATACCGAGTTCTGAATGTTGTCTTTAGAATATCATCTGGCCTTACTTTCATTTAGTGTTAACCGGTCCTCAAGTCAATCTTCGAAAAGTACTTTGCCCCCTTCAACTGATCAAACAAATCGTCTATCCTGGGCAACGGGTACTTCTTCTTAATGGTGACCTTGTTCAACTCTCGGTAGTCGATACAAAGTCTTAGCGACCCATCTTTCTTCTTTATGAATAAGACTGATGCTCCCCACGGTGATACGCTCGGTCGAATGTATCCCTTATCTAACAACTCTTGTAATTGAGCCATCAGTTCTTTAATCTCTACCGGTGCCATATGATACGACGCTTTGTATATCGATGATGTCCTTGGTGCCAAATCGATAACAAACTCAATCTCTCTATCCGGTGGCAATCCCAAAATCTCGTCGGGGAAGACATCAACGAAATCCACTACAATAGGTATTTGACTCAGTTCACCCTCGACTCATCGAGTATCAACCACGTGAGCCAAATAACCTATACAACCCTTCCTAAGCAATCTCTGTGCTTGCACCATCGTCAGACAATGAGATTGTCTCGGTGATTTACTACCATAAAACACCATCTTCGACTTATTCAGAGTCTTAAGGTGTACACACTTCCTCTTACAGTCTATAACTGCTCCGTGAACCGATAACCAATCCATTCCAAGGATTACATCGAACTCCACTAAACGAATTGGTATCAAATCAACTTAGAGCTTAAATCCTCGTAATTCGGTATAAAAATTCTTATGAATATATTTTACGGGGATAATTTCCTTATTCGCTACTTCTACATTCATAGGGTGTTCTAACCTCTCACGGGGTAAGTCTAACTATTTAGTAAATTCTTCGGAAACAAGAGAGCAAGTAGCACCTGAATTAAATAACACGTATGCATCTATATAATTGATCGAAATGATACCTGACACCACGTCTTTAGACTCTACCGCGTCCTATACGGTCATGTTGAACGTTCGTGTCGTTGGTCTGTTGGCTTGACAGGTTGACCCTCTAATGTTTAGTCCATTATTGTTGTTGTTGCGGTTGCCGCTAGCTGTGTCGCCCTTTTTCTTTGGGCAGTCCTTAATTTGTTGGTCTGTGGCCCCACATGAGAAACATCCTCCCTTCTGCTTATTTGGACACTGAGGAGCCATGTGCCCCAGTTGTCCACAATGATAACAAACACTCTTTCCCTTCATGCACTCCCCCGAGTGATTCCTCCCACAATTGTTGCACTTCATACTTTTCTTAGCCTCTCCCCCAGACTTATTGCCTTCAGAGGATTAGCCCTCTGTCCATTTACGCTTGTTGGGGTTGCTTCCTCCGCTATTTCCCCCCTTCTGTTCTTCTTGACCTGTCTTCTTTTCTTGTTTGAATCGAGCGATGGCTTCATTGCCTCCTTCGGCAATGATAGCCCTTTCTAATAGATCAGAGTAAGTCTTAATCTTTAATACAGCCACTGCTTTCTGTACCCATGGTTTCAGTCCTAATTCAAACCTCCTTGCCGTCCTAGCCTTCGTGTTAACCTGCTGTGGAGCGAATAGGGCTAACTCGTTAAATTTTTCCGCGTACTCTGCGACAAACATACTACCTTGCTTCAGTTTCAGAAACTTAACCTTCATATCCTGTTGCGTATTCTCTGAGAAGTAATTCTCGAGGAATTGCTCCTTAAATCTGTCCCAAGGAATAACTCCTTCTTTTGCTCGTCCCTTATTGGCTTTCCACCAATAGTTAGCTTCACCCTTCATTATGAAAGTGGCAAAACTCATCTTCTGTGCTTCGGCCACACGTTCGACCTCAAACACCTTCTCCATCTCTTCTATCCATGTCTGGGTTTCAATTAGGTCCAAGGTTCCTCGGAACTCTGATGGTCCAACCAATTTAAAGTCCTTAAAGCTAGCCAAGTGTTGTCCTGGCTGCCCTGCTGGTGGTGGGGGTCTATTTTGCATTGCCTCTATTAATAGGTTAACGAAGTTCTGCATTGGATCGACATTTGCCCCTCCACCATTGTTAACAGATCCTTCCTCCCTCTGATTCCGCGGTAGTCTTCTAAGCGGCATTATCTTAGGAAATGAAGAAAACTATTAGGCTTTATGTGATATGTTATCCATGTTAGCATTAAGAAGTTTAAGACATCTATTAATCATTTTGATTTAAATAAACAACTTCAGTATCACAATAAAACTCGATGAATTTCCTTAACCTATCCCTTACATACTCTAATTGAGTTTTCTATTAAGGTTATAACCTAGGTTTCGCATTCCTAACATTTATAACCTATAGCTTTAATACCAACCTGTGACACCCCTGCATATGGGTCCTCTGACCCCGGTTTGGTCATCACGATAAAATACAAACATTCACCTCTAAACAACATACGATAACTAAAATGCGGAATATAATAAATGTACGTCGTTCATTCAAAAGGTGTTACTAGTCCCAAGATACGATAACCTTAATATCATCTTACAAACATTCCCTAATATAAATATTAGGGTACATATTACATAACAGTAATTTAAATTATGCATAAGGTAATGTCTGCTCCTTGCCATTATCCTACATCTTTCCTTTACCCTTGTCCTTCCCTGAGGTCTCGGGCTTAGCTGTAATATAATTCATGATATAGCAAGGATGAGAAACAAGTTTGCTCAACAAGTTTAAATACAACAATAAGGATATATCATGATGAATGGAAAAATATCTGGCAATGGATTCAATAATATGAATATTAGAACCAAAGATAATGTTTACTTTTAGAATAACTGCTAGTCAATTAGACTCTGAACTATAACACTCCAATGGAATCAATAGCTAATCGACCCTTTGGTTACAGGCTACATAATAAGTACTTGAGGGGATCAGCCTCATAGACACTATGTATATGCATAACATATAAATCTGCTCTTTGAATCTTATATTAGATACCTGGGGTACTCCCCTATCATAAAAGGGGTGTT
Source organism: Panax quinquefolius (assembly GCA_020205615.1). Lineage (NCBI taxonomy): Eukaryota > Viridiplantae > Streptophyta > Magnoliopsida > Apiales > Araliaceae > Panax > Panax quinquefolius. The sequence continues at coordinate 71,669,025 of CM035155.1, read as the reverse complement.
CTTTCAGTCTAAGAATCCTTACCATCAATTGGTTTGGATAACTTTTATAAAACTTTATACGCTTGTCTGACCGAACAATGGCTCAGACTCTATCTAACATAGTTCACGGATTATTGAACTTTAAATGATGTACAAGTCCAAGACTGTACGAACTCAAGCGCACCAAGTGCGAATATCATGAATAATATCGATGTGGAATAATTTTAAGGTAATTAAACCACTTAATAACATGCTTGGAAATAAGATTCAAGCTTAAATGAATAACTTTCAATTCAACAATAACCTGCTCAATACAATGTGAGAAGGATAGGAAACTTTCACAAAAACAAAGTTGTGTAAGTTAGGAAACTTACAACACAATAAAAATAGTGTTTGAATACTCGCTCAATATAAATTTGAGTGAGATTAGGGAACTTGCACAATAAAAGTAGGGTTCAAGGAACCTGCACAATCAAAGAGTGAAGTTCAAAGAAACTTGCTCAATATAAATTTGAGTAAGGTTAGGGAAAACTTGCCTGTTTTCTCAGCTACAATATAATACTAGCTTTAACTAACTCGCGTTGAAACAACCTAACATTCACAAGTTGATCTTTCAATTAGTATGTGTAAACTAATATGCTTTTACACTTAAAATAATCAAGTCTTCATATAGCATGCTTCTTAACACATTACATGGCACATTGGTCATATATTACAAGATAAAGTAACCATATAAGTGTGCCATGAATTTCAGAATAAAAAACAGAATCTATTTGTGACTGCAAGATGGCGCAGCTGTGCCTGGTCTAGGCTTAGGGTCTACAAGTAACAAGACTGTCCCTCGCTGCACTCAAGGTTGAGCTTCGCTTCTCCTCGAATTCAAATTCAACTCTAACACACTAATCACACATAAATTTTAACATACATACATGCTAGAGTTTCACACATGACCATACTTGAATTCATTATTTCAAGTTTAATTTACAAGTTATATGTCATTAAAACATAAAAGTTCATGTAATCATCATGCTTTGTAACTTGGTTATACAATACTCAGTAGTCATGCTTGTATATAGACAACACATGTATACTTTACTCACATAGTTCGTATTTTAGAAATTTCTTTTTTATGACTATGTGTGAAATAAGTGAAAACCAAACATTAACCAAACGATGTTCATGCCAATATGTCTATAGGCATAATGAGTCCTAATATACATGCTCAAATGGTCAGAACTTACAAGATAAAAGAATTGGTCAAGTACACTTTAAAAAGTCCTAAATTTCTTATCTTTGAAAGTCTTAACTGTTAATCATGTACGCTACTGTGTTTAATCACTTTAGTCTTGCATCTCATGTCAATATAACTCATATTATCATGTTTATAAAGTAAGAATCATCACATGATGTGTTCGTGACAAAGTTCATTTTTGAAACTATAATCTTTATTTCAAACCACAAGTGTTGTGTTCCTCATGTATGCTAACATTATCATACTTGTTCATACTACATGCATGTGCTTACACATGCGTGCTAAAACAGTTTACAAGCTTGTTCTAATAGTGTACCAACAAGTTAGCATGAACAGAAACTAAACAGAAAACACTAGAGCTGGTGCAGGTCTGGCGCAGCAGTGTTGCACCCTAGTTCAATTAGGGCGCAGCTGTGCCATGCCAGAAATAAAAACTAATTTTGGGTTACGGCGCAGCTGCGTTGCACCCTAGTAGATAATTAGGGCAGCATTGCTACAAAATCGAGACCGTAAGCACAATGCCTTCTGCTCGCAAAGCATAACCAACACCGATTTCTCTTTATTAAAACATGTTCCCAACCATAATTATAGGTTCTATGTATATACACATACACCCTAACATAGTGCTAGTATGCTAAGTCAAGCTAATTTAAGTAATCTTAACAAAACTCAACTAAGAACATAAATTAGGATTTTCATACCTCTTGAGGTAATTGAGTTGCAATACTCTCACTCCTTACAAGCTCCTTAGCAAATAAATCTCAGCAATTTGAAGTGAGAAATGTGAGGGCCTTATTTATAGAAGAATGGTTAACTAGATAATTCCATTACCTCACAAATCAAAACATTGTATTTCAAGAATGTATAATGGATAAGAGAGAGTTGGTGAGAGTTGGTGAATTCAGTCACGAATCCCACTCTCTATCCACTAATTGACCTAGGTTTGATGAATTTGAGATGAAGCTAGGCTAGGCTTGCTAGCCTGTTCACATAGGAAGAAAGGAATGGGACTCTAATTATAGGACAAGGAAATTCTCAGCATTTGCAAAATTAAATGCAACAATTGGCTAATACCTTATATACACATAATATAAACTTCGGTTATAAAATAAGTATACACAATTCATTTCATACAACATAGGTTATAATGATTCAAAGAGCATACATTGTATTTCCTAATTACAAGGTATCAAGTAGTGCACATATAAATAATTCATGTATATTTTCCATTACCATGACTGTTATTATCACAATAACTTAATGAAATCATTATTAATTTAACAATTGATATTATTATATGTCAATAGGGTATACATGAATGTTTACCCACACACTTCATATCATATAACAATATTATTATGCAACTCACATGAATGCAAATAACTCTTAATATATAGTCTATATATATAATATATAGACATATTAATATGCCACCTTGTACTATAAAAAATATTTAGTTAACTACCATTTAATAAAGGTTTACTATATCGCACAAATTAATCAAGTAAACATATAATCATTTTATAAATTATTAATCTTTTACACATTAATTATTATTCATTCATAATAATTATTAATTAACACATTATCAATTAATTACTCAAATTTTCAATTAATCAATATGTTCAACTCTTGCTACTATATTCAAATAAATTGAATATTTAATTATTAATAACCCTATCAATTATTTGATATTAAAATCTTAGGTTAGTCCACTAATTTAAACAAACTATTAGTGACTCCTTTAATCATTTCATAATTTCACATAACCACATAAGGTTTAAATAGACTCACAAAACTAACTTATTAAAATTAAATCACATATTTAATTAATAAGGAGTTTTAAAATTCACGGTCATTACATGGATAAAGGGAAGCGTCCCTACTTAGATTAGATTATATTCATGTCTATTTGAATACTTTGTAATAAGAAACTTGTTATGAGAATCATGTAATCGAATCTTAATGTTATGTTTATATATATATATATATATAACATCTTTTATTTCTGCAACCGTGTTTTCTTACATATATAGATGTAAAGTTAGAATTCTTTGAATCTAGTTGAGATCCTTGGGAACTATTCATCTGAGTGAGGGTATTAATAGCATGGACTGTTTATGTTGTTATTGATACTCTAGATTTCGGATAGTTACTATCGATACGATAGTATAAATTCACATGGCATAGACTATACATCTGGGTGAGGGTATTAGTAATATGGACTGTTTATGTTATTACTGGTACTCTAAATTTTGGATAGATAGACTCTATTCACAGATACAGTTCATATATCCATGTGAGGGTATCCAAACACAGTAATAGTTCTCTTGAGAATTGTCATCTGTTATGGGATACTGTGAATCTTAGATCTATGGGAATTATATCTGCTAGTCCCTCTATTTTAACATAATACTATAATCAGATACCATGGGTGTATAGATTTAATTTCATTATATTGATTTGTTGTAAGCACAATATCAAATACCATGGGAGTATAGATATGGGGGTGTTACATTGATCGCCTAAGTATGGAAGAGGTAGTTTGTTTTCTTTGTGATTGTAAACTGACCGTGGAAGAAAGTTTACGGCGTCATGTTGTTAAACCTAATAAGAGTTCATGGTCAATTTGACCCCTCAGCAAAAGTATGAAATGATTTAAAGGAAATTTTTTTATATTCCTCGTTGTTCATTCTACTTCATAATTCTTGATAGGTTATGAATGTGAGGGAATGTTTGAAAGATAAGAACTTCTTTGAAGAGAAGCTGAGGAGAAGGGTAGGTTAAAATTTCGAGGACAAAAATATGTGACGAATGGGTGAATGTGATGACCGGGGAATGGGTGTTGTTTTAAAAATTTTGAGGATGGAATTTTTATAAGGGAGGAAGAATGTGACAACCCGAAAATTCGGATTGTCCAGAATTTAAGATTTAAAGAATTAGTTATTAATAAAATTAATTTTTATTAATAATATTTTCTGCTATATGTTTATTAATCATTCTAGAACCTAGGATGATTATTGCAACGATCGAGAAATTTGTAATTTAATTTAAATATTTATTGATTAAATAAATATTTTAAATAATTTATTTATTAAGAAAAATAAATAATTGATGAATTGTGGTGAATTAATTTAGTAACTAAATTTATTAGTGTTAATTAAATTGAGTAATGATAATTTTATTTGAAGGATTTAATTTAAGGAAATAATTAAATTAAATTAATTGCTTAATATTTAAGAAAATAATTAATCTAACTAAAGTGTTTAATTTAATGGAAATAAATAAATTAAATAAATTGATGTGTCTAATTTATTAATTAAATTAGATATATAATTATTTATTAATTATAAGATATAATGATAATAAGAATTTTATTATTATTATTATAAGTTATTTAATTTAGCTAAACTAAAGTTATTTACATTAACTAAATTAAAAGTGCGACAATTGGAAACTATATGATATAAATATTATTTAAATAATCTAGTGTTGGGAGTTTTTGTGACGCCCCCAAAATTAAGTATACGTCACCCATCTTGGGTCACCACTTACATGGTACATAAATTCAAATACAACTTACTAATATAACTGTCGTGTACAATACGACATAAATCGTGAGTTTGAATACAAATTTTGTCTACTAGATATTATACAAACTCAAAAGGAGTCCTCATTACATTATTATCACACTATTTCACGTAATAGTGAGGACTACTAATGCTATCCTCTGGACCATTACTTCGTTCTCGACTGTCTCCAAATGCTATTTCTCATTTCACGAAGAGAACAAAGAAAGAAAGGGTGAGCTCAACTAGCCCAAGAAGAAATATTATGACTAAGATAATGCGTAATAAATTATCATTAGCCTTCAAATGAAGGTTAAACCGATAAAATACAATAGACAACCAGCTTTAATCAAGTTGAATAAGCAACCCATTAAAAGAGTCAAGTAGAGAATAAAGTCTACTATCTTTTAGGTTTTAAAAGGTTTTCATTAATTTTTATCACGAGACTCAAATTAATAATAAACCACTACATCTAATCATCCCCGCATTACCACGGCCAAGAATTTTCATCAAATTATCAATGGTCACGATTATACCGAATCACCCCGGTCATAATCATACCAAAAACTATCCATCATCGCATTACAAAAGCCATCGAGGACTTTTGTCACATCATTTATATCAAGTCATGATTATACCGAATGATCCCTAGTCATAATCATACTAAGTTCATCTACGCACGTAAGCCAAAGATAACATAATATAACATGAGGATGATGACAATGACATAATAATTCAATAAAACAAGTTCAAGAATTATTTAATCCATGAATTATTAACGTCCAAATTATCAACATGATAATCGTTGTTTACGTAGAGTTAAATTCAAGAATGATCGTAAGAATATTTCTATGAAAAGATATCGGATGAAACGCAAATATCAAGGATATTCTACTAATTTCATGGAGTATAGAAGTCAAAGTTTTAACCAACCGGGTATAATAAAGAATGGAATAACAAAAGAAATCACCATGCATGCGGATTGCCAGTATGACAAAGTTATTCCAATGTAATAATAATAATCGAAACCAGTCGTGTGAAATTCACACCGGCGGATGTTCCAATGAATAATAAAGATGGAACTGCATCCTGTAAAAACACATGCGATAGGATATTCCAATGTAATGATAAAGATTTAAACCAGTCCTGTAAAACACACGCATGTGATGTTCCAAATATGTTCCAAAAACAAACACAATGTTCCAATAATAGAAGAATGTCACCAAGTATAGGGTAAAATCATGCAGATATAGTTATTCCAATGTAATAATAAGCAATGGAATAACATAAGGATTTCACCAAGTATAGGGTATGTCACAGTATACAAAGTTATGTATAGGGTATGCCACTTTTACAAAAGTTATTCCAATGTAATAATAGTGAATGGAATAATGTGTTCTCTTCAAGAAGAAAGAATAACACCCCTTACCGTAAAAAGAACCTAATATAGAAGTGGTGAAGTAGCGTATACTCTTCTTCTTTCTATAATTTTCTCTCTATAGCTTCTCTCTATAATTTCTCTCTCTGTAGAGTTTCAATGAATTCGTAAGAAAATAATGAAGGAATGAGCTTCTATTTATAGGAAAATGGAATGCATAAGAACTAATCCATGAACTATCCAGTTTGATTTACTTTAATCGACGGTCCATATTTAAAGAAAAATCTTTTAAATAAAATATAATATATTCTATTTATATAAAAACATTTTACTATGCAAACACTATGCAAAAAAAACACTATGAAAACACTATAAACACTATGCATAATAAAATATAATATATTCTATTTATAGAATAACTTTAATAAAGTATTCTATTTTATATAAAAAGATGTTTCTGTTTTATTACGTTAATAATACGAATAAAACAAAACGTCATTATCGCTATAATAATTCATATTATTAATCGACAATAATGGAATCAAACTGAGTGACTTCTCACATAAGCATCAATAATCAATACCATGTGCTACTATGCAACCACACTTATTACTGTACTTTTACTACCGAGTAGTTCAATAGTAACCACGGTAAAACATCCGCCGTTATTTCAATAAAATATTTTTTGTCGCTTTCAATCCGACAATAATTTCGCTGTGGGGTCCACCAATGATTGAGCCGTTGTACGAATATTCCCTCGCTAAACCTAATATTCCCCACCAATCGAATATAATATAACCACTTGCATACTTTGCAAAATTTATAAATACTACCCACAACTATAATATTATCTCAAATTCACACCATAATATTAAAAAATTATTTTGACAAAATTTAAATCTTTATTGATAAAATCTGGGGTCTCACAGTTTTTGGTTAGCCAAACAAGGCCTTGTGGCCCTTGGCTTATTCTAACTGACGCGAGCCTTTTCGTGTTTTTTACCTGACGTTAGTGGGAGTCAGTTTATTATAATTCCTACGCGTCTATTGTTCTAAGGTTAAGTTCAGTGAGAAGGATAAATAACAGAGCGTGTTGAGAGAAAAGCTTGGAAGAGGGAATCACAGTGATATCAAGTAGAAGAGAAGGGTTTGCTAATCAAGGTAAAAACTATCTCCATTCTAACTCTTAGTTTCGATATATATATATATATATATATATATATATATATATATATATATTATGTGATTGAAAATCACGTGAATTGTGATAGATATATGTTCATATAGGTTTGGAAAACTCTGTTAATCATCATGTATACTTGTTATTTGTTATCAAATTCATGTAAGTTGAGTGTAGGAAGAAAAAGGAAAATAAGAGTGTATATGTTCTTATTATATGGCTTAGAAAGTACAAAAAATTTAAGTAAGATCTTAGACAACATTTTTGGTGGCCGAATATGAAGAGGGATGTGGCTGAATGCGTGGCAAGATGTTTAACGTGTATGAAAGTTAAAGTTGAACATCAAAGGCCAAGCGATTGTTGCAAACGTTGGAGATACCAGAATGGAAATGGGAGCACATCACAATGGATTTTGTGGTAGGTCTTCCAACAACCCAACAAGGTTACGATGTCATTTGGGTGATTGTCGATCGATTGACAAAGTCGGCACACTTTTTGCCAATCAAGATTCAATTTAGCCTAGATGGATTAGCAAAGTTGTACGTGAAGGAAATTGTTTCAAGGCACGGTGTACCTGTGTCCATTGTATCAGACAGAGATCCGCGTTTCACATCTAATTTCTTGAAATGACTACATGAATGTTTGGGAACATAACTGAGAATGAGCACAATGTACCATCCTCAGACAAACGGACAAAAGTGAGAGAACCAACCAAATACTAGAGGATATGCTCAGAGCGTGTATTATGGATTTCAAGGGAAATTGGGATGACCATCTACCATTGGTAGAATTTGCCTATAATAATAGTTATCATGCGAGTATTGGCATGCCGCCTTACGAAGCGTTATACAGCAGGAAGTGCAGAACTCCGTTATGCTGGGACAAGATAGGTGAACGTCAGTTATTGGGTCTAGAATTGGTACAATAGACTGTCGACATCATCAAAGTAATTCGATCAAGATTAAATGCAACACAAGATAGACAGAAGAAATATACTGATCAACATCGACAAAATCGGGAATTCGATGTCGGTAGTTATGTTTTCCTGAAAGTGTCTTCCTGGAAGGGAAAAATTCGATTTGGCAAGAAGGGAAAATTGAGCCCTAGATTTATAAGACCTTTTGAAGTGCTTCGACGAGTTGGTGAAGTGGCGTACGAGGTAGCTTTACCTCCGGAGTTAGAACATATTCATAATGTTTTCCGTGTATCGGTATTGCGGCCATACAAACCTGATTATAAGCATGTTATAGAATATGAGCCCTTACAGTTTGAGAAAGATTTATCCTATGAAGAAGTCCCTGTTCAAATTGTTGACAGAAAAGAGCAAGTGCTGAGGAATAAGGTAATACCTTCTGTTAAGGTAATCTGGAGGAACCGCAGTGCTGAAGAAGTTACGTGGGAACTTGAAAGCATTATGATGAAGAATTATCCTCAGTTGTTTGCTTAATCTTTGTATAGCGATTCTAGGGACAAAATCTTGTTAAGGAGGGAAGAATGTAATGAATAAATTTTTCGAGTTGTGATTCTGGGGACAGAATCCTTTTAAGAAGGGAAGGATGTAACGATCGAAAAATTTGTAATTTAATTTAAATATTTATTGAATTAAATAAATATTTTAAATAATTTATTTATTAAGGAAAATAAATAATTGATGAATTGTGGTGAATTAATTTAGTAACTAAATTGATTAGTGTTAATTAAATTGAGTAATGATAATTTTATTTGAATGATTTAATTTAGGGAAATAATTAAATTAAATCAATTGCTTAATATTTAAGAAAATAATTAAGCTAAATAAAGTGTTTAATTTAATGAAAATAAATAAATTAAATAAAGTGATGTGTCTAATTTATTAATTAAATTAGATATATAATTATTTATTAATTATAAGATATAATGATAATAAGAATTTTATTATTATTATAAGTTATTTAATTTAGCTAAACTAAAGTTATTTACATTAACTAAATTAAAAGTGCGACAATTGGAAACTATATGATATAAATATTATTTAAATAATCTAGTGTTGGGAGTTTTTGGTTAGCCAAACAAGGCCTTGTGGCCCTTGGCTTATTCTAACTGATGCGAGCCTTTTTGTGTTTTTTACCTGACGTTAGTGGGAGTCAGTTTATTATAATTCCTACGCGTCTATTGTTCTAAGGCTAAGTTCAGTGAGAAGGAGAAATAACAGAGAGTGTTGAGAGAAAAGCTTGGAAGAGAGAATCACAGTGATATCAAGTGGAAGAGAAGGTTTTGCTAATTGGTTTGCTAATCAAGGTAAAAACTATCTCCATTCTAACTCTTAGTTTTGATATATATATATATATATATATATATATATATATTATGATGTGATTGGAAATCACGTGAATTGTGATAGATATATGTTCATATAGGTTTGGAAAACTCTGTTAATCATCATGTATGCTTGTTATTTGTTATCAAATTCGTGTAAATTGAGTGTAGGAAGAAAAAGGAAAATAACAGTGTTTATGTTCTTATTATATGGCTTAGAAAGTACAAAAAATTGATGCTCTATATGTGTAATAATCTGTAGTTTGTTATTGGATTATGTTAATATGTTAAGAAACGAAAACAACAAAGTTTAAATCATGTCAATTGATTAAGAAACGAGTTCGTGACAATCAAATTCGTTAAAAGTGTAAAAATGAAGCCAATTTGGAAAAACTATGGTTTTGATTCCCCAAAATGGTGTATATGTAATATTTTGTATATAGGATGGTGTTTAGCATGTATAACTACAATGTGTCAAAATTTTAGATGTTGAATTTGGGAGAAATTTTGTTAAATTGGGATTTATGGCCTTTAGCAGTGTATTAGTTCGCGTCTGTAAAAACTAAGTCAGGTGCATCGTGCGGGTGCACTTTGCTCAAGGCGTATTGTTGCCATGTGTGCTATGACATTTAAGCATTTGGGCGCAGACGTTGTGTTGTTGCAGCAGCAACGCCGATATAGCCCAAGATATTACTCGCATACGTCGTCGCAAAGAGTAGCCCATCCCAAATAGTGAAGTCTGCATAATTGCAGGTCATGTGTAACGGACTTGAGTTAGTTTAGCATGCATGTTAAGGATATTAAAGCATAATATAAACTACAATAACAGATGATATGGTGTGGTAATGCAAAGTGTAAAAGATTCTTGAAACTAAAAGTGATGTTTTCAAAAGTTAGAAGTGAACGATAAAGTTTATGTTGATTAATGTGTGATTTCAGAGGCGTTAAGTATGTTAACCTAAATGGTTAGGTGCTAGGCTAGGGTTATGACCTAAATGATGGTTTAATACTCATAGTGTTAATATTCATACAACTAATTGTTGTTGTGATCGTAATGATATGTGTAGGGTAATTGGAGATTATTTTACGTTTGTATAGCTTACAATCAAGACAAGTTCTCTAACCCTACTTTTATAATTGTGCAAGTTTCTAAACCTTATCTCTTTACAATTGAGCAAGCTTTCTAACTTCATTCTTTTCATATTGAATGTAAGTTTCCATTCCTATATTATTATTTTTCAAGTTCTTCAAATTGAGCAAGCCTAGTTTATCTTGAGTATGTTTGTGCAAGCTCTTGTAACCTAATTCGTTACATCGAGCGAGTTTTATTTTCCTTATTATCATTCGAAGCATATATTGTTCTAATACATTGATTTATAGAAGATTGTTCTAAACTCCCTTGAATATAGCACTTTGCTTGTATATCATGTTATTCAGTTATATATATTGTTGATATCCGATCTTTGATTTTTAATAGCCTTGTTCAAGTTCTACATTCTCGTATTAAACCTTTATTGATGGAAGTTGAATAGTGTTCTAAAATTCTAAAGACACTGATAAGCTAGTTCCAAATTAAACTTTCTTTAGTGCGGAAATTCTATATTCAAACTGAGACGAACAACCCTAATATAGGAGATTTTGTGCGTGTAACGTTTAGATGATCGTGCACAATACATGGTACAAAGGGTTGATCCCCCCAAGTACGTTAAGAAGGGTCAGTATAGTCTAAAAGATTGTTAAGGTTGAGGTAATAATACCTAAATACCGGAGACATAGTTCGTGGTCCTAAGACCCTCAGACATTGATTTTGAACTTGTATTCTATTCTTAATTCACAGAACAAGTGGATTATTGTTAGCATTCGTTGTTCATTCTCATGTTGTTAGTATTACTACTTCCTATATCAATGAGCAATTGTTTGCTCACTCTTGCATTTAACATTGCAGCTAAAGTTGAGAAAGTCGATGAGTCGTCTACTAGCAAAGGAAAGGGCAAGATGTCCAAATGTTAAAGACTTATGAGAATTTTATGTTAATGGATTATGTTAAAGACTTGTTTTAATATGTGATGTTTTTCGCAAACTTATGTAATAATTTGAAGGTTAGATTACCTGGGATTTAATTGAGATTATTAATGTAACCCATTAATGGGGAAGATTATTGTTTAAGTTATTTAAATTATGTCTTTATCCTTTGATTGTGGGTAGTTAGATGTAATAGTTTTTGATAAGTGAGCACCAAATTCTGTGGGAATGAAGTACCTGGATTTGGGGGTGTCACAGGTTGGTATCAAAGCTTTAGGTTATGAACCTTAAGTGGGGAAACCTTAGGAAGTTACCTTTAAAGAGGCAGAGTCTTATCGAGTTTTAAGGAATGGATTAAGGTATCCATTAAAGCTAAATAATTAAAGACATTATGTGCTATGTGTTAATAACTTATGTGCTCGCGAGTATCGAAAAATGTTAAGTAAAACTTCAAATATTTTGTTGTTAGGATGTCTAACGAAGGAGGATCCAGTCTAGCTAGGGAAGCGATACCTCACATACCTATAGATGATGAGCCCGGGGATATTCACGTAGTACGGGAAAAGTTGATCCAGGAGGATGTGCATGTGACTGATCCCGAGGAGGATAGTTCTGAGGAGATAGAGGAGGAAGATGACGAAGAGGATCCTGAGGAGTTTCCACCACACTCCATATCAGCTGAGATGTATGATGCTCTGTACGACCGTAATGTAGAATTACAGGACGAGGTTGAGGAGCTGAAGGAGTTGGTTGGGATGCATCATGCTTCGATGGAGCAGAAGAATGCGGAGATTCAGGAACTTGACTCAAAACTTGGAAACACGGAGTGGGATCTGGGTCATACCAAGGGTCAACATAAAGACTTGTTAGCAGTAAACGAGAAGATGAAGACTGACATGGAGAAACTGAAAGATGATTTCAAGGAGGAGTCAGCTAAGCGTGCAAGAGCAGAGGATGCTTGGATGAAGGCAACTCAACGTGCAAACCGTGCTGAGGCTAAGGTCCAAGTGAAGAAAGCCAAGATAAAGGAGATGGATTATGCTTTTAATTTAGCTATTGATAGGGCCTAGGATCGAGTCTACTATTACCCACCTCAGTTTGAGAATTCGCCGTGGTTCATGATGGATCGTAGAAGGACATATCGTATCATGGAGGAAGAGCGTAGAGAAGCCTTACGACGTCTTAATATGCCTAGATAGAATAAGATAGATGATAATGTGTGGTTACTTATGTGAATAAATAAACTGTGAATCCCTTATTTTGAGATAAATAAAGGGATAGTATGAGTATATAATCCTGAAACTTGTCTAGTTCAGGAAAATGGATGTTTTTAGTGGTTATGCTATCTTTAGTATGTTTAAAAACTTTATGAATAAAATATCAAGGTTTATTTGAAATGTTATGTGTTAAAGCTTTAATCTTGGAATGTTTAAGTTAATCTTCAAATACCCAAGATGTTGAGTAATGAGCTAATAAGCATATATTTTAACAGAAAATGCCTCCTAGAAGAAGACAACCACGCCGTAGAAGCACCTCTCGAGGGTCTACTAATAATAACAACGAGAACAACGCTAATCCGGCTCAAATTGCTTGTAGCTCGGTTGACAGTGCACTTATAATCAACCGCAAGCACAAGTCACGACTTTCAAGGAATTCAAAGCGGTTTGACCCCCAGAATTTCAAGGGTCTATGAATCCAGTGGAAGCCCAAACCTGGATCATGAAAATGGAGAAGGTGTTCAACGTTGCTAGAGTTAATGAAGATCAGAAGACTGCGTTCGCAACATTTATGCTGAAGTCTGAAGCTAGCTACTGGTGGCAAGCAAATAAGGTTCATGGAGGACAAGGAGTGATAGTGTGGGATAGATTTAAGGAAATGTACTTTTCAGCCAGTTCGCAGAATCAGCTAGAAGTTCAATTTCTGGAGTTGAAGTAAGGAACAATGACGGTACCGGAATATGCTGTGAAATTTAACGAGTTGGCAAGGTTTGCTACATATCAAGTCAATACAGATGAGCATAAAGGAAGAAGGTTCGAACAAGGATTGAAGCCCTGGCTTTATAGCATGGTTTCAATGTTCCAGCTGAACACATTTGCGGCTGTACTAGAGAAGGCAATTATCGCGGAAGGTGGAAGCGATGCTTTGACCAAGTACAACCAAGAATAGAAGAAGAGGAAGAATGAAAATGAGAATAAGGCTGGTGGAAGTAATGTTGGAAGTAACAATCAAAAGAGGAAATGGAGCGAGAATTCGACTGCGGGAGGACAACAGGGAAATCAGCAAAAGAAAAAGTTTGAGGCTTGTGCAACATGCGGGAAGAACCATACTGGGGTATGTTTGAAGGGAAAGCGGGTGTGTTTCAACTGTGGTCAGGAGGGACACATTGCACCAAACTATTTTAGTCCAAAGAAAGGAGCATGTTTTACCTGCGGTTTAAAGGATCACATGGCTCGTGATTGCCCTAAGAAGCCAACGAGAAGTGCAAGTGGTGGAAAAGGAAACAACACCGATGGTGGCGCATTGACTATCACTGGACCAGCATAGTCAAGCCGACCTACTGCGAGGACTTTTAATATGATCTTGTAGGATGTTGTACTGTCTAAGGATGTGGTGTCAGGTATCATTCTGATTAATGGAATTAATGCTTATGTACTATTTGATTCGGGTGCTACTTGTTCATTTATATCCGATGAATTTTCTCAAAATTTAGAATTTTCCAAGGAAGAATTAGAATTTCCCTTAAGTATAGAGATTGCGAATAGAGAAGTGATTCCTGTTAGATTTGTATATAGGAATTGTAAAGTTGTTATAAAAGGTCACGAGATGATGGTAGATTTGATACCAATTAGACTTGGTGAGTTTGATGTTATTCTGGGAATGGATTGGTTATTCAATTACGAAGCAGTAATTGATTGCCAAAAGAAGTGTGTTAACCTTATGACTCTGTCAAAGGTTGTGTTCTTTGGCAGCAAGTCACCTCGATAAGCAAGTTGTCTTACGGTGATGTAAGCCAAGAAGTTGTTGAGAAAAGGATGTGTAGGATACTTAGCCTATATAGTCGATACGCAGAAGAAGAGTGTGAAGTTGGAAGAGATGCCGATCATAAGAGATTTTGTAGACGTATTTCCAGACAATTTGCCAAGTCTTCTGCCGGATCGACAAATCGAGTTCGTGCTTGACTTACTACCAGGAACGGCCCCAATATCTAAGGCACCATAGAGAATGGCCCCGGTAGAGATGAAAGAGTTGATGGTGCAATTGCAAGAATTGCTTGACAAGAAGTATATTAAGCCGAGTGTGTCTCCATGGGGAGCACCGGTGTTGTTTGTGAAGAAAAAAGACGGTTCGATGCGGCTCTGCATTGACTACCGAGAATTGAATAAGGTCACGATCAAAAATAAGTATCCATTGCCTAGAATTGATGATCTGTTCAATCAGTTGAAGGGACCGAGATATTTCTCGAAGATAGGTTTGAGAAGTGGTTATCATCAGTTGAAGGTGAGGCCGGAGGATGTACCAAAAAAAGCATTCAAGACTCGATATGGTCATTATGAGTTTCTGCTTATGTCTTTTGGTTTAACCAATGCACCTGCAGCGTTCATGGACTTGATGAACAGGGTGTTTAAACCATTCTTAGACAAATTTGTGGTGGTGTTTATTGATGATATATTGATATATTCCAAAACCAAAGAGGAACATGTGGAACACTTGAGATTGACGTTGGAGACGTTGAGAAAAGAGAAATTGTACGCTAAGTTCTCAAAATGTGAATTTTGGTTGGAACATGTACATTTTCTAGGGCACGTTATTGATAAGGACGGAATTTCGGTAGATCCATCAAAGGTTAAAGCTGTAATAAACTGGGATCAGCCGAAGACACTGTCAGAAATAAGGAGTTTCTTAGGATTGGCAGGATACTACAAGCGTTTTATTCAAGACTTTTCCAAAATCGTAACTCCGTTGACAAATTTAACTAGAAAGGCGGTTATGTTTGTTTGGTCAGAGAAGTGTGAGGAAAGTTTTTGAGAGTTAAAGACGAGGTTGAGTTCAGCACCTGTGTTGTCATTGCCTGATGATACAGGGAATTTTGTGGTATATAGTGACGCATCGCATAAAGGACTAGGTTGTGTGCTTATGCAGAATGGCATAGTTATTGCGTATGCATCACGTTAGTTGAAAGATTACAAGAAAGGTTATCCAACTCATGACTTAGAGTTGGCAGCAGTGGTGTTTGCCCTGAAGATTTGGAGACATTATCTTTATGGAGAAAGGTTTGAGATATATACTGACCATAAAAGTCTAAAGTATATCTTTACACAAAAAGACTTGAACATGCGACAAAGAAGATGGTTGGAGGTGATTAAAGATTATGAGTGCGAGATTTTCTATCATCCCAGAAAGGCGAATGTTGTTGTTGATGCTTTAAGTAAGAAGGGACGGGAGAAGTTAATGATGTTAACTGCTCAGGAGAAACTAGTGTCGGAAATGGCTAAGATGGAGTTGGAAATTAAATATCTAACAGAAGCTGACGAAAAGTTGTTCCAGATGGGAAATAGTAAAACATTGGTAGATAAGGTGAAAAATGCGCAACTTCAGGATGAAGACTATGAAAAGATAAAACAAAAGATATCTGAAGGTGAGAAAAACAAATTCAAAATCGATTCGGAAGGATTACTTCGATTCGAAGGGAAAATTTGGGTTCCGTAAGTACTAGAAGTTAAAGAGGAAATTTTGAGTGAAGCTCATAATTCAAGATATTCGAATCACCCTGGGAGTACAAAGATGTACCAAGATCTTAGACATCATTTATGGTGGCCGAATGTAAAATCCCAAATTTTATGAATAAAGATTTAATTTATGGTGTGGATTTGAGATAATGTTATAGTTCTGGGTAATATTTATAAATTTTGAAAAGTATGCAAGTTGTTGTATAATATTCGATTGGTCGGGGAATATTCGTTTTAACAGGGAATATTCGTACGGCGGCACAATCATTGGTGGACCCCACAACGGAAGTATTGTTGTAGTAAGAAAATGACAGAATTATCTTTTATAAAAATAACGGCGGAAGTGTTACCGTTAAAACTGTTGAACTACCCGGTAGTAAAAGTACAGTAATACGTGTGGTTGCATAGTAGCACGCGGTATTGATTATTGATGCTTACGTGAGAAGTCACTCAGTTTTGTTCAATTATTGTTGCAGTAATTGTTGCATAGTATCTCACGTTATTTGACTCAATTATTGTTGATATTTTATATATTATTAAATCAATAATTGAGAAGACAAAGTTATTAATATTATTATTTGTAATATTAACGATGTCTAGAAGTTCTGCCAAGGAGAGGTTTGGTCACCTAATTGCGCTCCATCCATTGGTCACCTAATTGCGCTCCAATATGATTGTCGATCGATTGAAGAAGTCGGCACACTTTTTGTCAATCAAGATTCAATTTACCCTAGATCGATTAGCAAAGTTGTACGTGAATGAAATTGTTTCAAGGCACGGTGTACCTGTGTCCATTGTATCAGACAGAGATTCGCGTTTCACATCTAATTTCTTGAAATGACTACATGAATATTTGGGAACATAACTGAGAATGAGCACAGCGTACCACCCTCAGACAAACGGACAAAGTGAGAGAACCAACCAAATACTAGAGGATATGCTTAGAGCGTGTATTATGGATTTCAAGGGAAATTGGGATGACCATCTACCATTGGTAGAATTTGCCTATAATAATAGTTATCACGCGAGTATTGGCATGCCGCCTTACGAAGCGTTATACGGTAGGAAGTGCAGAACTCCGTTATGCTGGGACGAGGTAGGTGAACGTCAGCTATTGGGTCCAGAATTGGTACAACAGACTGTCGAGATCATCAAAGTAATTCGAGCAAGATTGAATGCAGCACAAGATAGACAGAAGAAATATGCTGATTAACATCGACAAAATTGTGAATTCGATGTCGGTAGTTATGTTTTCCTGAAAGTGTCTCCCTGGAAGGGAAAAATTCAATTTGGCAAGAAGGGAAATTGAGCCCTAGATTTATAGGACCTTTTGAAGTGCTTCGACGAGTTGGTGAAGTGGCGTACGAGGTAGCTTTACCTCCGGAGTTGGAACATATTCATAATGTTTTCCATGTATCGGTATTGCGGCCGTACAAACCTAATTATAAGCATGTTATAGAATATGATCCCTTACAGTTTGAGAAAGATTTATCCTATGAAGAAGTCCCTATTCAAATTGTTGACAAAAAAGAGCAAGTGCTGAGGAATAAGGTAATCTGGAGGAACCACAATGCTGAGGAAGCTACGTGGAAACTTGAAAGCGTTATGATGAAGAATTATCCTCAGTTGTTTGCTTAATTTTTGTATAGCGATTCTGGGGACAGAATCTTGTTAAGGAGGGAAGAATGTAACGAATAAATTTTTTGAGTTCTGATTCTGGGGACAAAATCCTTTTAAGGAGGGAAGGATGTAACGATCGAGAAATTTATAATTTAATTTAAATATTTATTGAATTAAATAAATATTTTAAATAATTTATTTATTGAGGAAAATAAATAATTGATGAATTATGGTGAATTAATTTAGTAACTAAATTGATTAGTGTTAATTATATTGAGTAATGATAGTTTTATTTGAAGAATTAAATTTAAGGAAATAATTAAATTAAATCAATTGCTCAATATTTAAGAAAATAATTAAGCTAAATAAAGTGTTTAATTTAATGGAAATAAATAAATTAAATAAAGTGATGTGTCTAATTTATTAATTAAATTAGATATATAATTATTTATTAATTATAAGATATAATGATAATAAGAATTTTATTATTATTATAAGTTATTTAATTTAGTTAAACTAAAGTTATTTACATTAACTAAATTAAAAGTGCGACAATTGGAAACTATATGATATACATATTATTTAAATAATCTAGTGTTGGGAGTTTTTGGTTAGCCAAACAAGGCCTTGTGGCCCTTGGCTTATTCTAACTGATGCGAGCTTTTTTGTGTTTTTTACCTGACGTTAGTGGGAGTTAGTTTATTATAATTCCTATGCGTCTATTGTTCTAAGGCTAAGTTCAGTGAGAAGGATAAATAACAGAGCGTGTTGAGAGAAAAGCTTGGAAGAGAGAATCACAGTGATATCAAGTGGAAGAGAAGGTTTTGCTAATTGGTTTGCTAATCAAGGTAAAAACTATCTCCATTCTAACTCTTAGTTTTGATATATATATATATATATATATATATATATTATGTGATTGGAAATCACGTGAATTGTGATAGATATATGTTCATATAGGTTTGCAAAACTCTGTTAATCATCATGTATGCTTGTTATTTGTTATCAAATTCGTGTAAATTGAGTGTAGGAAGAAAAAGGAAAATAACAGTGTTTATGTTCTTATTATATGGCTTAGAAAGTACAAAAAATTGGTGCTCTATATGTGTAATAATCTGTACTTTGTTATTGGATTATGTTAATATGTTAAGAAACGAAAACAACGAAGTTTAAATCATGTCAATTGATTAAGAAACGAGTTCGTGACAATCAAATTCGTTAAAAGTGTAAAAATGAAGACAATTTTGAAAAACTATGGTTTTGATTCCTCAAAATGGTGTATATGTAATGTTTTGTATATAGAATAGTGTTTAGCATTTATAACTACAATATGTCAAAGTTCTAGATGTTGAATTTGGGAGAAATTCTGTTGAATTGAGATTTTTGGCCTTTAGCAGTGTATTAGTTCGCGTATGTAAAAACTGAGTTTGGTGAATTGATCGAAAGACACCTTACTCGGCGCTATTGTCGCGCAAGCGCGCAAACATTTGGGCGCTGGTAATATTCCCCATCGCTGGCTGCGCGATAGCTCGATATATTACTCATGGCCATAGAAAGTAACTCGCTCTCGCATAAAGTGAAGTCTGTTTAATTGCAGGTCATGTGTAACGGACTTGGGTTAGTTTAGCATGCATGTTAAGGATATTAAAACATAATATAAACTACAATAATAGATGATATGGTGTGGTAATACAAAGTGTAAAAGATTCTTAAATGATTGTTAATTGAGTTATATAATGAAACTAAAAGTGATGTTTTCAAAAGTTAGAAGTGAACGATAAAGTTTATGTTTATTAATGTGTGATTTCAGAGGCGTTAAGTATGTTAACCTAAATGGTTAGGTGCTAGGATAGGGTTCTGACCTAAATGATGGTTTAATACCCATAGTGTTAATATTCATACAACTAATTGTTGTTGCGATTGTAATGATATGTGTAAGGTAATTGGAGATTATTTTAGGTTTGTGTAGCTTACAATCAAGACAAGTTCTCTAACCCTACTTTTATAATTGTGCAAGTTTCTAAACCTTATCTCTTTACAATTGAGCAAGCTTTCTAACTTCATTCTTTTCATATTGAATGTAAGTTTCCATTCCTATATTATTATTTTTCAAGTTCTTCAAATTGAGCAAGCCTAGTTTATCTTGAGTATGTTTGTGCAAGCTCTTGTAACCTAATTCGTTACATCGAGCGAGTTTTATTTTCCTTATTATCATTCGAAGCATATATTGTTCTAATACATTGATTTATAGAAGATTGTTCTAAACTCCCTTGAATATAGCACTTTGCTTGTATATCATGTTATTCAGTTATATATATTGTTGATATCCGATCTTTGATTTTTAATAGCCTTGTTCAAGTTCTACATTCTCGTATTAAACCTTTATTGATGGAAGTTGAATAGTGTTCTAAAATTCTAGAGACACTGATAAGCTAGTTCCAAACTAAACTTTGTTTAGTGCGGAAATACTAAATTCAAGCTGAGACGAACAACCCTAATATAGGGGATTTTGTACGTGTAACGTTTAGATGATTGTGCACAATACATGCGATCTTGGAAATTTATAACCACTTCTTAAGTCTATCTCTGAGAAATACCTCGCTTCCTTCAATTGATCGAATAAGTCATCGATTCTTGCTAACAGATACTTATTTTTAATCGTGACCTTATTCAATTCTCGATAGTCAATGCAGAGCCGCATCGATCCATCTTTCTTCTTAACAAACATCACCGGTGCTCCCCATGGAGAAACACTCGGTTGGATATACTTCTTGTCAAGTAATTCTTACAACTGCACCATCATCTCTTTCATTTCTACTGGGGCCATTCTGTATGGTGCCTTAGATATCGTAGCCATTCCTGGTAGTAAGTCAATCACGAACTTGATTTGTCGATCCGGCGGAAGACCTGGAAAATCATCTGGAAATATGTCTGCAAAATCTCTTATGATCGGCATCTCTTCTAAATTCGCATTCTTCTTCTGTGTATCGACTATGTAGGCTAAATATCCTACACATCCTTGTCTCAACAACTTCTTGGCTTGCATCACCGTCAGACAACTTGCTTGTCGAGGTGACTTACTGCCATAGAACATAACCTTTGACGGAGTCATAAGATTAACACATTTCCTTTGGAAATCAATTACTGCTCCGTAATTGAATAACTAATCCATTCCAAGTATAACATTAAACTCACCAAGTCTAATTGTTATCAAATCTACCATTATATCATGACCCTTAATAACCACTCTACAATTCCTATATATGTATCTAACAGGAATCACTTTCCTATTCGCAATTTGTACACCTAGAGGATAATCTAATTCTTCCTGAGGCAAATCTAAGTTCTAAGCAAATTCATCAGATATAAACGAACAAGTAGCACCCGAATCAAATAGCACATAAGCATTAATACCATTAATCGAAATGATACCTGACACCACATTCTTAGAATGCACAAAGATCCTCGCATCGGCCATATTGAAAGTCCTCGCAGAGTCGGCTGACCGTGTGTTGGTCCAGTGATAGTCAGTGCACCACCACCGTTGTTGTTTCCTTTTCCTACACTTGCACGTCCCACTGGCTTCTTAGGGCAATCACGAGCCATGTGATCCTTCGAACCACAGGTAAAACATTCTCCTTTCTTTGGGCTAAAATAGCCAAGGTAATGTGTTCCTCCCGACCACAGTTGAAACACACTCGCTTTTCCTTCAAACATACCCCAAAGATGGTTCTTCCCTGTATGTCGCACAAGCTTCAAACTTTTCTTTTGATGATTTCCTCATTGTCCTCCCCGTATTCGATTTCTCGCTCCACTTCCTCTTCGATTGTTACCTCCAACATTACTTCCATCAGAATTGACCGAAAATTCGGATTTTCCGAATTTAAGTTTAAAGAATTAGTTATTAATAAAATGAATTTTTATTAATAATATTATGTGCTATGTGTTTATTAATCGTTCTAGAACCTAGGATGATTATAAGTCGGGAGGATTCTGGCTACGAGCTAGACTAAACAAGTAATAATTTTCAAGACAAAAATGAAAATTTTTCGGGAACAAAAATATTTTCGGGGAAAAAGACGAAATAGGTACTATTCACCCTACGAAATCTAAGGGTTAGGATTTGAATAACCTAAGCCATTTCGAGAGTTCGGTATGTCGAAATGACATTCTGTCGAAAGATTTGATGATAATATATCTTGAAAAGTTAAGTAAGCCGATAAAAGTTTTTCTCAAAAAACGTGCAGAAATCGAACAAAATAAAAATGACGAAAAGTTATGTTATGTACTTTTCATTCATTTAGCTACGTTAGGGTAAAACGTGAAGGAAAACGCTTAACGCCAAAAAGTGTTTTTCTCGCTTTTCTAAATCCAAAGAATACGTAAAAGTTAATCCAGAAAGGAAAGACGAAATATCCAAAAATATTTGATTCCTAGAATCGCAGCTTTTTAAACCGCTTCTGACGAAAAACCCGAAAGACGAAAAAACCACGAAACTTAAAGGCTAAGTAGACTTAAGGGCTAAGTTAACTTAACACTTAAGTCATGAATAGTAAGGAGGTGTGAATAGTAAGCAGGTTAGGGGTGAAATGACTATTTTGCCCTAGCTTTGGAAAATCTATAAATAGGAAGCTAGATTTCATTTAAATGAGATTTTGAAAATCCTACACTAGAGAGAGAGAGAGAGGATTCAGATGGAGAGGGAGAAGGAAGAGCATGAGCATGATTGATCGGATAAAAAATGTTCGTGAAATAGAAAAGCTAGCAAATCGCCGGTTTTGTCTAGCGGAAGAAAAATAAAGAGGAAAGGTATTAAAACCTAACTTTTATGTTAGATTTTCTTTATGTTTTATATGTTTAAATCATAACTTAATGAGAATAAGAAGTATATGAGGTTAGGGATGATTTCATATGGTTGAAATCATGAGAAATAAAGAAAATAAGAATTGAAGTTTAGTAAATAAATTTCTTAAGGAAGTAGAGGATTCGTGATGAATTAGAATGATCTGAGTTGATTATATCAATAAGTAGATGAAATAAGTAAGGAATAATGTTTTATAACATCAAATTCCAGTAAAAAGTGAAATCGTAATCCAAAATATCGATTAAAATGAAGAACGAATGAAGAACACGAAAAACATGCGAAGAACACGAAGAACGTTGTTGATGGACAAATTTAAAACCATCGTAGGATAATTGTTGTTGATGGACAAGTTTAAAACCATCGTGTATAAGTTAGATGCATATTGCTTGGTTAGGAATGTAGAAACATTCAAGATGAACGAATTAAAACTTAGCTATAACGAAGTTATGGCAAAAATTTCGTAAAAGACGAATGATAATTAGAAAGTTAGTAAATGAACCCGAACATGTAAGCTTTCATAAGAATATAAGAGAACATAGAAAACGTGAGTCGTGGACTTAAGAATGAATGAATTTCAAGTTCGGATGACCGAATTACGGACGAACAAACAAAGAGCGTTAAAAACATAAAATGAACGAAGGGTGAAGATCAAGCCAATCGAATGACACGCTAACGGATTCAGAACGAAGTTCTATTCGGGGGTATTAAAGTATATAAGATAAGGAAGAGAATGTCTTTGGAATGACCTCATTCTGAGTTATAACGAATAAGTTATGGAAGTGGGAAGTAAGCATCTCAAATTGGATTTAACACTTAGAGAAATTTTCTAGGGTTAGGGGTTGGCGCCGCGACGCCAACCATGCCTTAGTAAGGTACCAGCGCTGCACTGTGGAGTCAGACACAAACTCGTGCCATCGCATTTAGAGATAAAGAAGAGAGGCGCACAAGAACGCCAAGTGTAGGGAAAAGCCAGAGAAGAGCTTTTAACTGCTCAACTCTTGGGGGAAACATACGGGAAGATAAAGAACATAATGTTCAACTAATATAACCCTTAAACAAGTGAATTAAACCTTTAGTATAGGTTGAATGAAATGGTCGAAAGAGATTGAAAGATCAAGAAGAGAATAAACAAAAATATAAACGTAACACAGTTGCAAGTAGTCTTAGCATACACCGAATAGTATGGCTTCGACATTAAGAAAGAGTAATGAACATGGGGTTCAGGTAATGGATAATGAAAGTATTAAGTAAGATAAAAATGGTAACAAGAAAGCCATAATGAACGGTAAAAAGATTAATGGAAGCCGAATGTGAGTCAGATGAGAACGTTAGAATAAAATGTAAGCGTTGAACACTTTAACTGACGTGAAGGTTGAGGGTATGCAAATATTAAATGGATTGAACCTACACCCCGTGTATGGTTTGACCGTAAGATGATGAAGATCAATGATTAAACCGTGAACGGTAAAGAAGTTGAATTAAAGATAATAATGTTTAACATAACGAAGCCGAGTTAAGGATTAAAGGGAATGATCGCTCTAAGTATACAAAAGACTGTATGACTTAGACGATAAAGAGTGAATCATGAGGTGTGGAATTTAGTTGCCAGGAAGCCATAAGGAATGAGAAATTAACTTACGAAGATTATAGTTTAATGGTTAAGATAAGTTACGATAAGTTTAGGTTGTGGTACAATCGTAACCTTTGATGGTTGATATATGGAGTTGGGGCTAAACAATTCCTTCAGAGAGCGAAGGTATATACAAAACCGGTAATCGATCTAACTCAATCGTTATGGGCAAAGGTAGACGAGGACGAACTTGTTTGTTGGTTGTTTGTGGAAACCACTAGAGTACCATATGGACTACTAGCGAGAGAAGCGATGTGTGCTGAGTCCTAGAGAAGTTATAAGAAGAAGATAAGAATGTAGAACATCAAAGATGATGAATGTATAAGTAAGACATCTTCGTATGTCATGAAGCCGTAGAACGGTAATGAAAGTTGGTCGCGTAAACTTAGGTTACAAGAACGCGAACCCTAAGAAGTAAAGTTAAGCAAACTAATGTATAAGTCAAATATACATGACTAATTAGTGTATGTGTTGTTTTTTTTATGTGCTACATAGGAACTGGAATGAGCAATTCAAATAAGTCGTAGTCAGTATGTAAGGCAAGTTTCCTAACTTCATTCATATTTCAAATGAATGCTAGTTTCTTAAACTTCTCAGATGTTGAACTTGAGAAGTTCTGTCTATGTGCTAATGTGAGATATTTGTGTAAAGTGGTAGAATATATGAGGCCTTATGCCAAAATGTGAACACTTCGATGTTTCTATGAGATGAACTGTTCTGTGATTTAACTATTCAATAAAAGAATGCTCTGTTCATACATGATCCGTTACTGTTAAGTCTGTGCTAATGATTCTAGCTAGACAAAATGTGTATGAAAAAGGTAGAAGAATGAAAGTGTTTTAAATTAAAGTGAATATTGTTTTAAAATGATAGGAATCGAGATTATTCCTATTATTCAAGTTGCTTCATAACCTTTGTTCGGTTATCGAAGTCTTAAAAGAATGTTTGAATTCTTGAAGATGTTTGTTCAATCATTATGACTTCTTGGCAATTGAATGCTCACACTTGCTTTAAATGAAAAACATTTTCAACGAACGATGTTAGAAGAACTTAAGGATCCCGAAAAGATCAAGCTGACGGTATCCAGATGAAGTGTCATTCAGAATGTAAATGAGCGACAAGATCAAGTGAAGACTTGTAATATAAATTAACTTTAGATTAGTTTAATAAACTATTATGTATCCTTGGTGACGGATAAAAGTCACTCTTATAAGATGAAATGAATAATGTATTTATTATTATTTGTAATGAAAAAGGTTATAAGGTTTTTAGAACCTAGGATTTGAGAGTGTATGTTGTTATATTTCAGTATATAATGATGTATATTTGGAAAAGATGGGATCGTGACGTACGGAATCTGGGTGTGAAGATAGACCGGATTTCGGGGCGTTACATCCACCAGCCTTATTTTTATTCTCATTCTTCCTCTTCTTCTGTTCTTGATTGTACTTTGTCAAGGCATCGCTTCCACCTTTCGTGATAATTGCCTTTTCCAGTACAGCCGCAAATGTATTTAACTAGAACATTGAAACCTTGCTATACAACTAGGGTTTCAATCCTTGTTCGAACCTTGTCGCCTTATGCTCATCAGTATTAACTTGATAAGTGGCAAACCTTGCCAACTCGTTAAACTTCTCAGCATATTTTGGCACCGTCATAGTTCCTTGTTTTAGTTCTAGAAATTGCACCTCCAACTGGTTCCAAGAACTCGCTAGAAAGTACATTTCGAAAAAATCCTCCTTAAATCTATCCCACGCTATCACTCCTTATCCCCCACGAACCTTATTTGCCTGCCACCAGTAGCTAGCTTCAGACTTCAGCATGAACATTGCGAACGCAGTCTTCTGATCCTCGTTGACTATGGCAACGGCAAACAACTTCTCCATTTCCAGGATCCAGGTTTGGGCTTCAACTGGATTCATAGACCCTTGAAACTCTGGCGGTCCAACCACTTTGAATTCCTTAAAGGTCGTGACTTGAGCTTACGGTTGATTCGCAAGTGCTCCTATTAACAAGGTTACCAAATGCTGAACCGGGTTAGAGTTAGCCTCGTTATTATTATTAGTAGATCCCTCAGGAGGTGGTTGTTGACGTGGTTGTCTTCTTCTAGGAGGCATTTTCTGTTAAGATATACGCTTATTAGTTCATTCATCAACTTCTTGAGTATTTAAAGTTTAACTTAAACATTTTAAGATTTAAACTATAACACATAACATTTCAAATAAACTTTGATATTTTATTCATTCATAACGTTTTAAAACATATTAAAGATAGCATAACCGCTATTAACTTTCACTTTCCTGAACTAGACAAGTTTCAGGATTACATACTCATACTATCCCTTTATTCATCTCAAAAAAGGGATTCATAGTTTATTTACTCACACATTATTATTATTATTATTATTATTATTATTATTATTATTATTATTCTCTCTATCTAGACATATTAAGACGTCGTAAGGCTTCTCGACGCTCTTCTTCCATGATACGATACGCCGTTCTACGATCCATCACGAACCACGATAAGTCTTCAATCTGAGGTGGATAATAAAAGGCTCAATCTTAGGCCCTATCCATCGTAGAATTAAAGGCGTAATGCATCTCATTCATCTTAGCTTTCTTTACTTGGACTTTAGCCTCAGCACGGTCTGCACGTTGAGTCGCCTTCATCCAACCATCCTCTGCTCTCACACGCTTAACTGACTCCTCTTTGAAATCATCTTTTAACTTTTCCATATCAGTCTTCATCTTCTCGTTTACCGCCAATAGATCTTCATGTTGTCCCTTGGTATGAACTAGGTCCCACTCTGTGTTTCCAAGGCGTGAGTCGAGTTCCTGAATCTCTGCATCCTTCTGCTCTATCGTAGCGTGATGCATCTCAACCAACTCCTTCAGCTCCTCAACCCTGTCCTGTAATTCTATGTTACGGTCATACAGTGCGTCATACATCTTAGCTAATATAGAGTTTAGTGGAAACTCCACATGATCCTTTTCCTCATCATCCTCCTCTATCTCCTCAGAGCTATCCTCCTCAGGATCCATTACAGGCTCATCCTCCTGAATCAACTGTTCCCGCACAATGTGAATATCCCGGGGTTCCTCATCTCTAGGTACCTGAGGTATCCCTTCCCCAGCTGGACTGGATCCTCCTTTGTTAGACATCCTGACAACAAAATATTTTAGGTTTTACTTAACATTTTTTTTGATACTCGCGAGCACATAAGTGATTAACACATAGCACATAATGTCTTTTATTGTTTAGCTTTAATAGATACCTTAATTTATTCCTTAAAACTCGATAAGAGTTGGACACCTCTATGTTTTCTGTCTCCTTAAAGGTTACTTCCTAAGGTTTCCCCACCTAAGGTTCATAACCTAAAGCTTTGATACCAACCTATGACACCCCCAAATCCAGGTACTCCATTTCCACAAAAATTGGTGCCCACTATCAAAAACTCTTACATCTAACTACCCATCATAAAGGATAAAGATATAATTTAAATAACTTAAACAATAATCTTTCCCATTAAATGGTTACATCATTATAAAACAATCCCAGGTAATCTAACCTTAAATTATTAAACAAGTTTGCGGAATACATCACAAAATAAAATAAGTTTTATAACATAATCCACTTAAATAGATTCTCATAAATCTTCAACTTTTGGACATCCTGCCCTTTCCTTTGCTAGTAGATGGCTCATCAACTTTCTCAACTTTAGCTGTAGTGTTAAATGCAAGAGTGAGCAAACAATTGCTCACTTATATAAAGAGTAGTAGTGATAACAACATGTGAATGAACAACAAATGCTGAACAATAATGAACTTGTTCTACGAATCAAAAATAGAAAACAAGTTCGAATTTAATATCTGAGGGTCTTAAGACCACGAACTATATCCCCGATATTTAGGTATTATTACCTCAACGTTAACAGTCATTTAGACTATACAGACTCTTCTTAACATACTTAGGGGGATCAGCCCTTTGTACCATGTATTGTGCAGAAACATATGAACGTTACACGTGCAAAATCTCCCATGTTAGGGTTGTTCGTCTTAGTTTGGATTTAGAATTTTCGTACTAAAGAAAGTTTAGCTCGGAACTAACTTATCAGTGGTTCTAGAATTTTAGAACACTATTCCATAATAGACTAGTTCAATCAATAAGAGTTTGCTTACTACTTGAAGGTTTAATACAACAATATAGAATTGAACAAGGTTATCAAAGTCAAAGATCGAATAACAACAATGTATAATTGAATAGACATAGTATGTGTGCAAAGTACCAAATTCAAAAGAGCTAGAGCAATCTCATTTGAATCAATGCATTAGAACAATATATACTTTGAATAACAATAACAAGACTTAGGAAATTAAAACTCGCGCGATGTAACGAACTAGATTACAAGAGCTTGTCCAATCATACACGAGATAGAATTAATAGGCTTGTTCAACTATAATATAGGATTTGCATAATGATAATTTAGAACTAGAAAGCTTGTATGACAACAACAAAATAATGGAATTATGGAACTTGCATTCATTATAAAGAGAATGAAGGTATGAAACTTGCCTCAGGTGTAAGCTACACAAGTATAATAAATGTTCGCTAAATATCCTACACATATCATTAGGATCAAAATAACAATTAGTTATATTAACATTAACTTCATTGGTTTTTCATTTTAGTCAAGTTTATAGTCTTTAGCTTAGGATCTGATTATCCTAGTCATTCAAGTACCATAAATCTTAATTCTTAATTGTATAACAGTACTCGACATGGTGATTTCATAACAACACCAATTCTCAGGACATCACGATACAAACTTTCACAACTTACAAGTTCATAATCCATAGCCTCAACTATGTGATTACAACATGTTATTGTATCTTATAACACATTTTAGGTTCCTCTACAATCATTAAAATAAGTTAGGTTAGCATTCCCAAAGCTATGTTGTTAACAGTTTAATTCTTGGTCTCATAGACCACCGGCCGCCATGACACCACGACACCCTTTGTATTCAATACGCCGCGCCAGCAGCGTTGATTACCACTTTCGACACTGTGAACTGCTTTGCGTAAACTTCGAACACGCCTCTTTTCTAGGCCAAAAATTCCCAATTCCACAGAAGTTCACCAAACTCAACATTTAAAACTTTATAACAACATAGTTAAGTATGTTATTCATCACTCTAGGTACTTAAACATTACATATATTCAATTTTGAAGAATCAAAATCATAATTTTCCCAATTTCTTCACTTTTATCACTTTTAGCGAATTCGATCGCCACAACATCGTTTTTTAACCAATTAACACGATTCAAACTACGTCGTTTTTGTTTCTTAACATACTAACATAATCCAACATCAGTATATAGATTATAACACATATTTGACATAAAACTTTGTACTTTCTTAAGCCATTTTTCATACATAACCACTGTTATTTCAATTTCTTCATACAAACCAATTTCTTGTAATCTAATCATCAAATAGCACTCACAAATGATGATTAACAGATTATAAACCACATACATACATGTATAAATCCCATGTGATAAGCAATTTACAGAAGATGATCATAGAAACTGAAAATATAAACATTAGAAGTAAAATATACCTTCAAACCCTAGTTGTATGCTAGGAAGAGATGGTGAAACTCTTTTTTCTCTTGGTAAAATCACAGAAAACACAAACACTCTCTCTCTCTCTCTCTCTCTCTTTCTCTCTCTCAAAACCTTTGTATTTCCTCTCTTCCTCACCAAGCTTAGTACTAGCCTTAGAAAAAGAACGCGAAACATATAACTGGATCCCTCTCCCCCCACGTACGTCAGGTGAATAAAAACAAAAAGGCGTCAGTTAAAATAAACCAAAAGTCGTAAGGCTACGTTTGATTACACACAATCTCCCCCATACTAGATTGTTTTAATAGTATTATATTATATAGTTTTCACTTGTCACACTCTGGTTAATTTAAATAACTTACAATAATAATTATAATAATTATAATCTTATTATAATTATACTTATGATTAATAAATTATTATATATCTAATTTAATTAATAAATTAGACTTAAATATTACTTTATTTAATTTACTTATTTACTTTAATATTAAACAATTCATTTAATTTAAATATTTCATTAAATTAAATCCTTCAAATAAAAATTACCATTATTCAATTTCATTACTAAATTAATTCACCATAATTCATCAATTATTTATTTTTCTAAATAAATAATTTATTTAAAAATATTTATTTAATTTAATAAATATTTAAATTAATTACAAAAATTTCTCGATCGTTACATCATTCCCTCCTTAAATGGAATCTGTCCCCAGAATCACGACTAAAAAAAATTTATTCGTTACATAGGTCCAAAGAGGCACATCACTACTTTCAAAATAACGCCACTTATAGGTTAAAATAAGGCTTAGAATATCCTTTAAAATAAAATCAGCTAAACACTAATCAAATAAAAGCTTCTTCAAAATCACACAAAAACACACACACACTTTATGCTTAGAAAAATCAACGAGATGCGTTAACAGTGTTTTCACGGGAGTTGGGGGAGGGTGCTGTCGACGTCGGGATTTTTATTTGTCCCTTTTCATTACTTGTTCTTTGGTGTTCTCATGTTAGGTGAGATTTGTTTGAAAAAAAATAAGTGAACAAGGTCCGACATGTGTAATGTCGACTATTTGACTTTAAGAGTCACCAGTTAGTGTTTTTAACTGGTTCCACCAACGCAACCGAGAAAAGGTTTACACATTGACTCAGTGATGTGACACTGCTTAAACGGGTCTGCGTGAAATCGAGATTCATTTGGGTTCGGGGGCTTGATTATGTGGAGGAAGGTGTTAGGCACTTCCAAACATCCGTGTTGCTACTTACAGTGTTGCCACTTTTAAGAAACCTTGTAAAATCCCAAATTTTACGAATAAAGATTTAATTTTCTGATTTTTTTAAAAATTATGGTGTGGATTTGATATACTGTTATAGTTGTGGGTAATATTTATAAATTTTGAAAAGTATGCAAGTTGTTGTATAATATTCGATTGGTCAGGGAATATTCGTTTTAACAGGGAATATTCGTACGACGACACAATCATTGGTGGACCCCACAACGGAAGTATTGTCGTAGTAAGAAAATGATGTAATTATCTTTTATAAAAAGCGTTGAACTACCCGATAGTAAAAGTATGAATGTCTGGCGTGGTTGCATAGTAGCACAATGATATTGATTATTGATGCTTATGTGAGAAGTCACCAGTTTTGTTCAATTATTGCTGCATAGTATCTCACGTTATTTGATTCAATTATTGTCGATATTTTATATATTATTAAATCAATAATTGAGATGACAAAGTTATTCATATTATTATTTGCAATATTAACGATGTCTAGAAGTTCTGCCAATGAGAGGTTTAGTCACCTAATTGCGCGCCAATAGGGAGAAATCCTTATTGGAAAGCCCCCACTTTCCTCGGAACGACCTGGTCGATTAATATTGTGAATTATAATGATGATGATTAATGTTGTTAGATATATTGTGGTGTCTTTTATAGAATTACGGAAGTTTATATATATATATTATATATAAATTTTATTTTATATATAAATTATATATATATAAATTTTATTTTATTATTATTATTAATGTAATAAAATAGAAAAGATTTTTATATAAAATGTAATACTTTTATAAAGTTATTTGTTTTATTAGATAATAATTAGAATATTATATATTCTATTATTCATAGTGTTTTGTTATTCCATTCTTTATTCGCATGCCTGGTGATTTCTTTTGTTATTCCATTCTTTATTATACTCAGTTGGTTAAAGTTTTAACTTCTATACTCCATGAAATTAGTGGAATATCCTTAATATTTTTGATTCATCCAGTATCTTTTCATGGAAATATTCTTCTGAGCATTCTTGAATTTTACTCTACAAAGAAGTATCATGTTCACAATTTGGACGTTATTAGTTCCTCGATAAATTAATTCTTGAACTTGTTTTATTGAATTATTATGTCATTATCATCATCCTCATGTTTATATTATGTTGAAAGTCATCTGTGGCCTGAAGTGCATAGATGGACTTGGTATGATTATGACTGTGGATTATTCTCAGATAATCATAACCGTAATGTTACAAATAATGTGGAAAAAAGTCTCATCGTTCGCAGCAGTGCATTGATGGATAGTTTTGATATGATTATGGTTATGGATTCTCTTGACCAAGGGCAAAGATGAATTGTTTTATGGCATGATCGGGATCGTTGATGAAAACATGATTATCTTTAGCTTTGTAGTGCATGGATAATTCGTGGTCGTGATACTAAAGAATATCCTTGGCACATGTGTGGGTGGATGATTTGATGATGTGGATTATTTATTAAGCTGAGTTCCAGCGATAAAGTGATGAAAAACCATTTAAATCATAGAAGATAATAGATTTTATTCTCTACTTGACTCTTCTAATAGGTTGCATGTTCCGCTGCCCTTAAACTTGATATTTGTTATATTGTGTCAGTTTAACACTATTGAAGGCTAACGATAATTTATTCTGCATTATCTTAGTCAAAATATTTCTTACTGGGCTAGTTGAGCTCACCCTTTTTGCTTTCATTGTTCTCTTCAGGAA
Source organism: Panax quinquefolius (assembly GCA_020205615.1). Taxonomy (NCBI): domain Eukaryota; kingdom Viridiplantae; phylum Streptophyta; class Magnoliopsida; order Apiales; family Araliaceae; genus Panax; species Panax quinquefolius. The sequence goes on along the minus strand of CM035155.1, from coordinate 71,635,852 downwards.
ATGAGAACGTAGTAGGGACTAGTCGGGGAACAGAGTGACGGTCCAGATGATAGCATTAATAGTCCTCACTATTCTATGAAATAGTGTGATAATAAATGTAATAAGATTTAATTTGAGTGTGGATATTATCTATATGACAATATGCGTGTTAAAACTCTTAGATTATGTTTTTTCGTATTTTGAGTTTGAATACTGTCTAGAAGACAATATTTGTATTAAAACTCATAGCTCATGTTGTATAATTAAGTTTGTATTTGAATTCTGTACCATGTATTTGGCGACTCAAGATGGGTGATGTATACCTATTTTGGGGGCGTCATGGTTGGTATCAAAGCTTAGGGATATGATTCCTGGCTAAGATGTGAGACAAGAACTAGGAGGGGAGAGACGGGGAATTCCTTCGCTAGTATGACCTACCTAAGTTTATTTGGTATTTAATTGGTCGGTTAGAGTATAGGGATAATATGTGATATATTAATTAACTCTTGTTTTGTGGTAGTATTTGAAAATGACATCCGAGAATGTTGAGAACATCAATGGAGCACAGGAGACCGTTGAGTCTCCATATATCAATAATCAGGATAATGTGTATCAGAAAGGCGACAATTCTCAGGCAAACAACAATACTGATCAAATGATGAACGATGGAATGTTCAGAGGCTTTATGCAATTCATGCAAAAATAGGTAAGAGAGACTCATGTTCAAAATAGAGGTGGAAATAATGGCAACCCACGGTCGGTCACCGCTAAGCAGTTCAAGGAGCTGGGACCACCAGAGTTTTTGGGAAAGCCAGAACCACTTAAGGCGGAGACATGGTTAAAGCAGATCACCAAGATATTTGATGTCTTGGGATGCTCAGAGGAGCAAAAGGTTCCCTTTGCCTCCTTTATGTTGCGTGAAGAGGCAGACATCGGTGGGAATCAGAAAACGCACTCTGCATCGACGCGACTCAAGATGTCTTGGGAGAAGTTCCAAGAGTCGCTCAACGACAAGTACTTTCCCGAAGTATTCGTCACATGAAGGAGGTGGAGTTCATCAAGCTGGAGCAAAACAATATGACTGTGTCGCAGTACGAGGCTAAGTTTGTCGAGTTGTCTCGGTTTGCATCCCATTTGGTCGATAATGAGGAGCGAATGACGCGAATGTTTCTAAGAGGTTTGAAACCCAATATACGTCAATACCTCATTTCTCATAAACTTTGTTTATATTCAGATGTTGTGAATAGGGCTTAATTATTGGAGCGCGATAATGAGTCAGCACAACCAAAAGGCAACAACCAACAACACGATAATAATCGTACCAGTGGTAACGATCATCAGAACAATGATAACCATCGTGGGGAAAATTATCATGGCATGAATGGTAACCACTTCGGTGGTAATCATGGCCAAGATAATAGAAGTGGAAATTTTAAGAAGAGAAGGTTCAATAATGATGGAAAGACAATAGCACCAACACCCGTTTGAAAGGAGGAAGAACGACCACCGGTCGTATATTTCAAATGCGGATAGGAGGGACACATCCATCCAAACTGTACGCAGCAATCTAAAGCGTGTTTTAATTGCGAAGATAAGGTCACCTAGCATGATTTTGTTGTATGGTGAAGTCAAGTCCAGCTGGGATAGTGATGACAAAGGATGTCCCAAACAAGCCAAAGCCGGTAGTTTAAGAGAGAGCGTATTTTTTTCGTGACGAGGAACCTGAATAAAATTATCACGGGTAAGTTAATCATAAACTCTTGCGAAGTCTATACCGTTTTAGATACCGGTTCTACTCACTCTTTTATTTCACCTAGTTGTGTTCAATGTTTGAATTTAACTCCAGAGAAGTTAGACTTTGATTCATCTGTTGAAACTCAGTTGGGAGAAACCTTCGTTACTTCCACTATTTATAAATCTTGTTTGATTCAAATCAACACTTTCACGTTACCTGTCGATCTTATCTCTTTGAAAATACTTGCCTTTGATGTGATTTTAGGAATCGATTGGTTAACTACTCATCATGCTTTTAGTAAGTTTGTTAGCTTTCATATTCCTAACCAACCTGTTATGCGAATTCAAGCAACCAAACCACTAAAGTCAATCATTGTCATATCAAGCCATAAGTAAAGAGCCCCGGTCCTTTCGTTGTTGACTTCCTTGTGTGGAATGCACCGAAGCCAGACTTTCCGTAGGGGACGTTGTGAATAACGATGACAAGTTGATAGGTATCAATGTGACGTGTTATCCAAGTCTTGGATGAGAGTCATAGTTATGAATGATATTTCTATTGTTAATAAATTTCCTGACGTATTCTTGAAGACTTCTTAGCCGACCCCTAGAGCGTGAAATCGAATTTTGTATTGACCCCAGTACAAAATCCCATTTCTAAAACCTTTAAATATTTCTTCAACCAAAACGAACGTATAATATGCCAAAGATGTTGGCTCGAGCTGTTGAAGATTACGATCGTACCATTTAATATCATCATAAAAGACCGAACGTGATAGCTGACGCATTGAATAGAAGATCGTATGCGTTTACGAGTACGATGTTGTTAACACAAAACCCATTTCGTATAACTTACAAATGATGAAGATAGAGTTAAAGACTCTAGGGACCCACGTGATGATAACGAATATACGAGTAGAATCGACTTTAATCGATAAAGTTAAAGGCCGCTCAAGCTACAGACCCGGAGCTGATGAATACGAAGAAAAAGGTTCAAGAAGGCGTTATTCTAGAAGCAAGAATCGACGAAGAGAGGAAATCTCAACCCTCGATTTAATTAGCTCATTTGAAATCCTCGATCGAGTAGAAACTGTGGCTTATAGACTCGTTTTACCGCCAAGTATGTCGTGTGTTCATAACGTTTTTAACGTATCAATGTTATGTAAATATGTGGATGACCTGAACCACATTATTAATTTAGAACCGGACAAGATAGCGGAAGATTTAACAAATGAAGATGCACCTGTTAAATATCTTGAAATATATTTTATGCTCAAAGGTTATATCTCAAGAGTTAGAATCTGACGAAGTGTCCTCATTTGTTCTAAGATACCAGTATCGTGTAAATTTCGAGGGCGAAATTTCATAAGGAGGGGCGATTGTAAAATCCCAAATTTTATGAATAAAGATTTAATTTTCTCGAATTTTTTTTTTAAAATTATGGTGTGGATTTGAGATAATATTTATAAATTTTGAAAAGTATGCAAGTTGTTGTATAATATTCGATTGGTCGGGGAATATTCGTTTTAACAGAGAATATTCGTAGGACGGCACAATCATTGGTACTACGGCATAATCAGAGATAATCATTGGTCGTGATACTAAAGAATATCCTTAGCCTGTAGTGCAGGGATGATTTGATGATGTGGATTATTTATTAAGCTGAGTTCCAGCGATAAAAGTGATGAAAAACCTTTTAAATCATAGAAGATAGTAGATTTTATTCTCTACTTGACTCTTCTAATGGGTTGCATGTTCCGCTGCCGTTAAACTTGATATTTGTTATATTGTATCAGTTTAACACTGTTGAAGGATAACAATAATTTATTCTGCATTATCTTAGTCATAATATTTCTTACTGGGCTAGTTGAGCTCACCCTTTTTGCTTTCATTGTTCTCTTCAGGAAATGAGAACGTAGCAGGGACTAGTCGGGGAACGGAGTGATGGTCCAGATGATAACATTAGTAGTCCTCACTATTCTATGAAATAGTGTGATAATAAATGTAATAAGATTTAATTTGAGTGTGGATATTATCTAGATGATAATATTCGTGTTAAAACTCTCAGATTATGTTTTGTCGTATTTTGAGTTTGAATACTGTCTAGAAGACAATATTTGTATTAAAACTCATAGCTCATGTTGTATAATTAAGTTTGTATTTGAATTCTGTACCATGTATTTGGCGACTCAAGATGGGTGATGTATACCTATTTTGGGGGCGTCACAATTGTTATATGAATGTGTGTGTGTGGATCAATATGCAATTATTTGAAAGTAGTACGAGGCCTCATTCACACCTATATACAAAGGGTTTGAATTTATAGAAAAATTCAGTTTTAAGCAAGATATAGCAATGATGTTTTGTAAAAAGAGGTTTTTTAAACCCTGTGCTCAATAAGAATTGAGACCTTTTCATACTTCCATTTTATTATTAAATATTCGGCTTGTTTGCTTTTATTTTCGAGATGCGAAGTATCTTCGAGAAAATAATATACAAAGAATCTTAGAACTCCTCATGGGCATGACAACCATTCAAGGAAATTCAGACACTGTAATTAATGTACAAGCTGCTTAAAGCTGAAAATGTTCATAACGACAACCGAATCTAGATTCAGTAGACTGAATCTGTGATCACATGATTCTTAGGCTCACATGATGCATGAGCTTTATATGAAAAGTTGTGACGCCCCCAAATTCGGGTATCTTCCAACCCGACATATGGTGCTACACGATACTCATAACTATACAATCATTCCATTGAAAACACAATATAATGAATGTAATTACTATCTTCGTATTACAATCAAAGTTAAATCCTTTCCCAGGTTCATAACCGATTACATCATTCGTTGGTCGTAAGTATAATATATACAATCATATTAATCTATTACAAGATGGTTAACTATCCATCTTAGCCTTGCTCTTATTTCTCTTATCATTCTCAGTATGCTCGGCTTTAACTGCAATCATATAATTCACGCAAAAAGTGAGCACAAATAGCTCAGCAAATTTAACAAAGAATAATATCAATACCACAATCGTAAATTATATGAAAATCTTTCATAACTGAATAAATAGTCATGAAGTATTACGAAACATTAATACTTAACAATTCATAACATCAATTCCCAAAGTATATAATAGTTTAGGAATTCTGAACCGGTCGAAAGACTATGAACAATATCTTTCTATTTTCATACTTAAAAAGGACATCACAGCACTAAGGTTGTACATCCCGCATTTCTTACGAGCACTTCTAGGTGATCAACCTATAGTACTCTATGTTGATCAATATTCATCCATTAAACATATTTATGTTTAACTTTTGGCAAACTGGCGTGCCCATCGTATAAACGATGAAAAATACTTTTGTTTGTTCATATACAAACCTTACCTTTGAATCCGTACCAAATATTTGGCATAGGATAGCGTTACCATTTCTATATAGAAAGATATGTATACAAATCAATCTATCTCTTACGAACAGTCTAGCGGAGTTAAAACTGGCATTGACCCTTTCTTTAAAATCATTCATGCAACTCAGTACAATGAATCACAGAAAACTCGACTAACACGAAGGTTAGACAAGCGTTGAAGAAAACTTGCCTTCAAGCGTCGTCGAATAATTTATTCGACAGTTCTCAGTGTTTACAGAATCTATACATGATATATTCACATAGCACACTGTAATTAGCTACCACACAATCAATCATATTATTTCTACCTACTTCTTTCTCTTCTATGTTTTAATTGACTTTATTTTATTAATAAGGTCAATTCATCTTACTACCCTTCATCGTGGCTTGTTAATGATCTTACGTTACTAACTAAACTCAATCATCATTGGTGAAGTACCAATGCTGATTACCGTTCATGATTTATTTATTAACACTTCGTGTTCTTCGTTACCATACTAACAACTCGCGTTCAATTCCTAAGTTTATCACCATATACACTAGTATATGTAACATAGGAATAGTTTTAGTACGCTTATTAAATATATAAACTTAAATTATACAGGTCTTGAAACAATTGGAGTTCAAACCTAACTTGTTTAACAAATACCTTGCCTCGGCCAAGGCATGGCATGGCTCTCTATATATTAACACATTGCATCATGCTGGCGCCATTTGCAGTTGACTACCTAAACCCTATCTCAGAAATGATGCACGAAAACCTATACCTGTGAATGGTGCTATGGAGCCACTCTTTAGTAGGTCATTACATTGTGCATGGCGCTGCGGTGCGGCACTTATAGCTATGTCTGGCGCCAGACCTTAGACTCAGAAAATTTTTAACAGATAAATTTTTTCAGTGAACTTCCCGGTTTCATAACTTCTTCGTTATAAGTCCGATTTGGTCTGTTCAAAAGCCTACAACTCCTATTTTACATACTCTACGCGTTTATATAAGAATTTTACATTTCTGAATCCGTTAACTCAAAATTCACTTCTAAGTTCATTATCAAGCGTTCATTAAACGCTTTCGAGCGTTCAATACTTGTTTTCTTCGTTTTAAGTCAGAATCCAACGATTCTTGAGTCCACGACTCTTAAATACCCTATATCATGTGTTGACATTGAAAGCCAATGTTTTCAAGTCTCACGACAACTTTCGACTACTAATCCAGAATTCCTACGTTTTTGACATTTAATGTCTATTTCCGTAAAATTCGCCATAACTTCGTTACTAGTGTTCTATATGCCAAATCAAATGGAACAACTCCATTGATCTCATATCTACATCCTAACCAAACAAGATGCACATATCCTAATAGTGATGGTTTTCAATTTATCCATCAACAACCAAGTTCATCAATCAATATTTCATATGGTTTAAACTTACGTAAACCCTTACGATTTAAATTTACACATGACTTATAAAGGTTTTACATATTACAAGCCATCCTTATTCCTCCATAAGAGGCATGCTCCACCAATTTATGATTCTTTATAACAAAGAAATCAAAAGGGATGGAAAACTATTATTAATAGAATATTTCCTTCCTGATCTTTGTGTTCTTGCTAAAATCTCTAATGAAAAGCTTCAAAGTGAGATGATTGCTTATGTCTAGCTCTTTCTCTCTCTTAATATATGTTGGATGATCTCTTGGAAACCACCAAATGACCAAATATGCCTTCTATTTATAGGAAACTCAAATGGAGGACTCTTTGGTCATTTCTCCCCACCTCCTTACTATTCACTACTTCATCACCAAGTAAAATACTTGGCGATCAAGTAGTTCACTTTACTTGGCCACCAAGTGGCCAACCCACATGCCCATGTGGGTCATCCCCATGGGTTGCCCCATGGGTTTTACCCATTCGGTGACCAATCGGTTTGATCCACAATTCGGTTTCTTAGATCGAGCTTAATTAATCATAACGTTGGGCCTTGACTTGGCTTAAACACATAATTCATTGAGCTTGATTACTTAATTACTTGGTCTTGATATAATCCAAATCCATTTGGATTATACTAAGTCCTAAACTCTAAGTCCATAACACCAATCGTATTCTACACGTATTCTCTTCGTATAATACTCGTACGATAATCGTATTTGTTCTTCGTATTAAATCTTCATATTATACTCGTATACTAAATAGTATCACACTCGTATAACGTATGCATAATCATTATCGTAATTCATTATACGATCTCTCATTTCCTTCTCGTAAATCATTCTTCTCAACCCTTAGGTTTTAAGTTTGCAGCTTATAAATGAAATATTATTAAATATTCCATCTCGTCTTCATATTCTATCATTACGCGTTTCTCGGAATTTCAAACTTAATTCCCGAGCAGAAATAGATGAATATTGTTTTTACGGAAATTTCTCGGAAAACTTTTATTTTCGTCTTGGAAATTCAAAACACTTAATTCTAGCACATAGCTAGAATACTAACCACATCCGCACATTCTAGGTCATAGAACAACCTTCACATAGCTTACTCACATAAATAATCAATTAAATTAATTTAATTCACATAATTAAATAAAAATTTAATTCTCATATAAATCCAATTTTCTCGGGTGTTACATTCTCCCCCCCTTATAAGGATTTTGTCCCCAGAATCTCGCTTATAATTACATAAACAAATGAGGAAAATTTTCCTTCATTTTACTTTTGAGTTCCCACGTTGCTTCTTCAACATTGTGGTTTCTCCAGATCACCTTCACGGAAGGTAATTATCTTATTTCTCAAAACTTGTTCCTTTCTATCAACAATTTGAACTGGAAGTTCTTCATACGATAGATCTTTCTCTATCTGAATAGATTCATACTCTATTACGTGTTTATAGTCCGGCTTATAGGGACGCAACACATACACGTGAAACACATTGTGTATACGTTCCATTTATGGAGGTAAGGCTACTTCATAAACTACATCTCTTACCCTTTTTAAAATCTAAAAAGGTCCTATAAACCTTGGACTTAACTTCCCTTTCTTTCTAAAATGTATCTTCCCTCTCCAAGGCGATACTTTTAGAAAGACATAAGACCCTACATCGAATTCACTCTTTTCTCTGCGAGGATCGGCATACTTCTTCTGCCAATTTTGAGCCACTACCAATTGAGTACGTATTAGCTTTACCATGTCCGTTGTTTGTTGTACCAACTCAAGTGCCAACATCCGACGTTCACCCACTTCATCCCAACACAATGGAGTTCGACACTTCCTTCCATACAACGCTTCGTAAGGAGGTATGCCTATACTAGCGTGAAAACTATTGTTATACGCAAATTCCACTAACGGTAGATGGTCGTCCCAACTCCCTTTGAAATCCATAACGCAAGATCTTAACATTTCTTCAAGCATTTGAATTGTCCGCTCACTGTGTCCATCCGTCTGAGAATGATACGTCGTACTTAATCTTAATTGTGTTTCCATTTGCTCTTGCAAACTCCTCCAAAATTTTGATATGAATCGTGGATCACAATCTGACATAATCGAAATAGGTACTCCATGTCTTGAAATAATTTCCTTGACATAAAGCATAGCTAATTGGTCTAGGTTATACTTAACTCCTATTGGTAGAAAATGAGCCGATTTCGTCAATCGATCCAATATCACCCAAATAGCGTCATATCCTTTCCTTGTTGTTGGAAGTCCTACCACAAAGTCCATTGTGATGTGCTCCCATTTCCATTGCGGAATTTTTAATGATTGCAACAACCCACTAGGTCGTTGGTGTTCAGCCTTAACCCTCTAACAAGTTAAACACCTACTAACATATTCTGCTATCTCCTTTTTCATGTTCGGCCACCAAAAATTCTGACGAAGGTCTTGATACATCTTCGTACTACCGGGATGTATCGAGTACCTCAAACTTTGGGCCTCACTCACTATCTCCTCCTTCAATTCAGAATTATTTAGAACCTAAATTCTTCCTTCAAAACGAAGTAATCCCTCATTATCGAGATTATACTTAGTTTTTTCTTCATCTTCTATCCTCTTCTTTATATGTTCGCATTTCTCGTTGCTCAATTGCACTTCCTTAACACGTTCCACTATGGTCGGTTGAGTCTCCATGGTAATAACATCTCCCAAGCTTCATCTGGTAATTTAACTTCTAATTCCATTCTCGCCATTGTTGTTACTAACTCATTCTGAGTCGTTAACATTGACAGTTTCTCTCCACCCTTCTTACTTAGCGCATCGGCTACTACATTTGCTTTCCCGGATGATATAAGATATCACAATCATAATCCTTTATTAGTTCTAACCACCTTCTCTGCCTCATATTCAACTCCTTCTGTGTGAAGATATATTTCAGACTTTTATGGTCCGTATCTCACACTTCTCACCGTATAGATAATGCCTCCATATTTTTAAGGTAAAAACTACAGCTGCCAATTCCAGATCATGAGTAGGATAGACCTTCTTATAATCCTTTAATTGACATGACGCATACGCAATGACCTTTGCATGCTGCATGAGCATGCAACCCAGTCCTCTATGCGAAGCATCGCTATACACTACAAAATTCCCTGTATCATCTGGCAAAGATAATACAGGTGCCTCACTTAACCTCTTCTTTAGTTCCTGAAAACTGTTCTCGCATTTTTGCAGTCCACACATACTTTACCGACTTCCTCATCAAATTTGTCAGCGGAGTAGCTATTTTAGAAAAGTCCTGAATGAACCTTCTATAGTATCCCACTAACCCTAGAAAACTCTGAACATTAGTTGGCATTTTCAATTTCTCCCACTCATTAACTGCTTCTACTTTTGCTGGACCCACAAAAATGCCATCTTTATCAATAACATGTCCTAGAAACTGCACTCGTTCAAGCCAAAATTCACACTTTGTGAATTTCGCATACAACTTTTCCTTCCTTAGAGTTTCCAACACTATCCTCAAATGTTCAGCATGATCTTCTGACGTCTTAGATTAGACTAGAATATTATCAATGAACACTACGACGAACTTGTACAAATACTGTTTGAACACTATGTTCATCATATCCATAAATGCTGCTGGCGCATTAGTCAACCCAAACGTCATAACCAGAAACTCATAATGACCATAACGAGTCTCTGAACGCCGTCTTAGGTATATCCTCCGTCCTTACTTTTAACTGATGATACCCAGTACGGAAATCTATTTTAGAAAAATACTTTGCCCCTTTAAACTGATCAAACAGATCATCGATCCTAGGCAACGGGTATTTATTCTTAATCGTTAACTTATTCAACTCTCGATAGTCGATACAAAGTCGTAACGACCCATCTTTTTTCTTTACAAACAAAATCAGTGCTCCCCAAGGAGACACACTCGGTTGAATGTACTTTCTGTCCAATAGTTCTTGTAATTGTAACTCCTTCATCTCAATTGGCGCTATCCGATATGGTGCCCTTGAAACTGGTGACGTACCCGATAACAGATCAATCACAAACTCAACCTCCCTATCCGGTGGAATACCAGGTAACTCCTCCGGAAATACATCCATGAAGTCTTTAACTATAGGTATCTGGTCCAAGGATGTTCCAACTCTTTGGGTATTCACAACATGGCACAAACAACCTACACACCCCTTTCTCAACATCTTCCTAGCTTGTTTTATCGTTAGACAACAAGAGCGTCTCGGTGATTTACTACCGAAGAACACTACCTTGGTTTTCTTAGAAAGCCGAAGGTTCACACTTTTCCTATGGCAATCTATTATAGCTTTATGGTTAATCAACCAATCCATACCAAGAATTACATCGAATTCTTTTAACTTTATCGGTACCAAATCTACCAATAATTTATTACCCCTAATACTTACGTAAAAATCCTTATGAATATGTTCAATTGGGATTATTTCTTTGTTTGCTACCTTAACGTCTAAAGGTATTGCTAACTTTTCAGGGATTAAACCTTATCGCTTAGCAAATTCACATGCAATAAAAGAAAAAGTAGCACCCGAGTCAAATAACACATAAGGATTTATTTCATTGACTGGAATGACACCTGCTACTACATCCGATGATGCAACTGCATCTTGGATAGTTATATTAAACGTACGGGCTGAGGGTCTACCCAACGATGGTGTTGGTCAAGTAATGGCTAACTTACCACTACCAGAACCCTTATTTTCCTCTAACCCTTTCTTCGGGCAATTTCTTGCCATGTGGTCCAACAATAAACAAATAAAACACCCATGATTTTTCTTAGGGTTAGGACAGTTGGGTGATAAATGTCCCTCCTGACCACAGTTATAGCAAACTGATTTTCCCTTTAAACAGACTCCCAAATGAGTCTTTCCGCATGTCTTGTATGCCTCCATCCTACATTTAGGATCTCCTTGTTTCACCCCAGTATTCCCAGGGTTAAAGCTTTTCCTCTTTGGCATAGTGCCACTACCGCTGGCAACCTCTGCCTTATTTCCTCCCTCTCCCTTATTCTTATTCTTTCTTTCCTTGTGGTACTGAGACAACGCCTCACCACCACCTTCTGCTATAATTGCCTTTTCTAGAATGGTCCCGTAAGAAGCACTCTGGAACACCAAAATCCTATTGTAGAGCCAGGGTTTTAAGCCCTGCTCAAACCTACGAGCCTTCCTTTCATCTGTGTCCACTTGATGTGGAGCAAATCTCGCCAATTCATTGAATTTGGCTGTCTATTGGGGCACCATCATGTCCCCTTGTTTAAGTTCTAAGAACTTAATCTCCATTCTACCTTGCATGCTAGTAGGGAAGTAGTTCTCAAAGAATACCTTCTTGAACTGTTCCCACCCTGGTGAGCCTCCATTCTAGCCCCACCCTGGTGAGCCTCCCACCAGTAGTTGTCTTCCCCTTTCATCATGTAAGTCGCAAAAGAAGTCTTTTGCGCCTCACCCATGTTTGTGATAACAAACGCCTTCTCTATCTCTTTCACTCATGTCTAGGCCTCTAATGGGTTCGTCGTTCCTCTGAACTCCGAAGGACCCACACTTTTTAATTCTTTAAAGGTAGTTGTTCTAGCTACCCTAGGTGCTGCAGGAATCCCTCCCCCAACTTGGTTAAATGTTGCCGTTAATAAATTAACGAACTCTTGCATAGGGTTATTAGGACCCCTTTCATTTTCATTATGTGACTCAGCCTCTTGGTTACGTTGTCTCGTTGGCGGCATAATTCTGATTAAATAAATAAAGTTTCATTATTATCTATTTAACTACTTAGTTATCATTCCCAAATAAAAACTCATACCATAACAAGAACATTAAATAAAAACTTCATTATATTAATTTGTTTTCATATTCAAAACTATTTACACTTTGCTTTCATAGCCAAAAAGCTAATACATTACTATCCCGTGATTGACTTCTATAAAAATTGGGATTTACAAAAAGACTACCCTTTAATTATACAAAAGAGGGTTTTACATCACTACACCCATACAAACAGATCTAATGATCTACTAACACTGCCTTACGGCATTCTCATGTTTCTGATTTTCTAAAATCGAAATAATATCTCGACTAATCGTATATCGAGTCTACCCTGACTCAATAGAATAACAAGCAATTTTTAGCTTGAAATCCTCGTGAGCACATTCATGGATGTACGACATACTAGTAATCTTCTGGTCTTTTTCAACCAGTTTCTTTCGAAGCTCTACGTACTCTTCCTTATAATCCCTCGCCTTATCCGTCATCATCACTTTCTTATCGTGCTCTAACTCAAAATTTGCCTTTGCAGACTCCTTTGCCTCATATAGGGCAGTAATCTCCTCGTTCTGTGTCTGCACCACAGTGCGCAGATGCACATTCCTATCAAGCACAACCAGGTACAATGATCTCATTGCATCTGGAGTTGTTGACTCCTAAGTAGGTACCACCGTATTAATCGATGTTACCTCCATCTCCTCCTCCACATCTATCATCATATTCAGATATGATGTTATTCCCATTGTTTCCTCTGAGTAATCCTCCCCAAAAATGTACTCTTCTGGATTAGAATCTTCTAGAACCACTACCGGTACCTCCGCCACTGGCATAGGTACTATCTCCACTTGGTTCACTGACTCTTCACTCACCACGTGAATGTCTCTATACATCAAGCTATCGTTTGACATCTACAAAACACATAACACATTGATTAGTACATAATACACAATAGTATAAGCACATATCACAATTAATTTATTTAGGATTAATTTCCATCTTCTAAATCTTTCGATACTGAGTTTTCTCAATACCTTATTAATTCATTCGACTCAAATTTCTTTCTTCGGACTTTATCTTCCTTACGAGGTTATTAGCCTAAGGTTTTTCCCCCTTAAGTTTTATAACCCAATTCTTTGATACCAACCTGTGACGCCCTCAAATTCGGGTATCTTCCAACCCGACATATGGTGATACACGATACTCATAACTATACAATCATTCCATTGAAAACACAATATAATGAATGTAATTACTATCTTCGTATTACAATCAAAGTTAAATCCTTTCCCAGGTTCATAACCGATTACATCATTCGTTGTTCGTAAGTATAATACATACAATCATATTAATCTATTACAAGATGGTTAACTATCCATCTTAGCCTTGCTCTTATTTCTCTTAGCATTCTCAGTATGCTTGGCTTTAACTGCAATCATATAATTCACGCAAAAAGTGAGCACAAATAGCTCAGCAAATTTAACAAAGAATAATATCAATACCACAATCGTAAATTATATGAAAATCTTTCATAACTGAATAAATAGTCATGAAGTATTACGAAACATTAATACTTAACAATTCATAACATCAATTCCCAAAGTATATAATAGTTTAGGAATTCTGAACCGGTCGGAAGACTATGAACAATATCTTCCTATTTTCATACTTAAAAAGGACATCACAGCACTAAGGTTGTACATCCCGCATTTCTTACGAGCACTTCTAGGTGATCAGCCTATAGTATTCTATGTTGATCAATATTCATCCATTAAACGTATTTATGTTTAACTTTTGGCAAACTCGCGTGCCCATCGTATAAACGATGAAAAATACTTTTGTTTGTTCATAGACAAACCTTACCTTTGAATCCGTACCAAATATTTGGCATAGGATAGCGTTACCATTTCTATATAGAAAGATATGTATACAAATCAATCTATCTCTTACGAACAGTCTAGCCGAGTTAAAATTGGCATTGACCCTTTCTTTAAAATCATTCATGCAACTCAGTACAATGAATCACAGAAAACTCGACTAACACGAAGGTTAGACAAGCGTTTAACAAAACTTGCCTTCAAGCATCTTCGAATAATTTATTCGACAGTTCTTAGTGTTTACAGAATCTACATGATATATTCACATAGCACACTGTAACTAGCTACCACACAATCAATCATATTATTTCTACCAACTTCTTTCTCTTCTATGTTTTAATTGCCTTTCTTTCATTAATAAGGTCAATTCATCTTACTACCCTCCATCGCGGCTTGTTAACGATCTTATGTTACTAATCGAAATCAATCATCATTGGTGAAGTACAAATGCCAATTACCGTTCGCGGTTTATTTATTAACACTTCGTGTTCTTCGTTACCATACTAACAACTCGCTTTCAATTCCTAAGTTTATCACCATATACACTAGTATATGTAACATAGGAATAGTTTATATAAACTTAACTTATACAGGTCTTGAAACAATTGGAGTTCAAACCTAACTTGTTCAACAAATGCCTTGCCTCGTTACCATGCGGGCTCTCTATATACATTAACACCGAGCCATGGCTTCATTTTTTGAGTACTAAACCCCTGGTCTCTGCTCATGGCGTGAAACCTATACCTATGAATGGTGCTGTGGCTCCACTCTTCAGTAGGTCATTACACTGCGCATGGCGCTGCGGCGCGGCACTTATAGCTATGTCTGGCACTGCGGTGCCAGACCTTAGACTCATAAAATTTTTAACAGATAAATTTTTTTAGTGAACTTCCCGGCTTCATAACTTCTTCTTTATAAGTCTGATTTGGTCCGTTTAAAAGCCTACAACTCCTATTTTACATACTCTATGCGTTCATATAAGAATTTTACATTTTGAATCCCTTAACTTAAAATTCACTTCTAAGTTCATTATCGAGAGTTCTTTAAACGCTTTCGAGCGTTCAATACTTATTTTCTTCGTTTTAAGTCAGAATTTGACGATTCTTGAGTCCACGACTCTTAAATACCCTATCTCACGTGTTGACATTGAAAACCAACATTTTAAAGTCTCAAGGTAGATTTAGACTACTAATCCAGAATTCCTACGTTTTCGACATTTAACGTCTATTTTCGTAAAATTCGCCATAACTTCATTACTAGTGTTCTATATGCCAAATCAAATGGAACAACTCCATTGATCTTATATCTACATCCTAACCAAGCAAGATGCACATATCCTAATAGTGATGGTTTTCAATTTATCCATCAACAACCAAGTTCATTAATCAATATTTCATACGGTTTAAACTTACGTAAACCCTTACGATTTACATTTACAAATGACTTATAAAGGTTTTACATATTACACGCCATCCTTATTCCTCCATAAGAGGCATGTTCCACCAATTTATGATTCTTTATAACAAAGAAATCAAAAGGGATGGAAAACTATTATTAATGGAATATTACCTTCCCGATCTTTGTGTTCTTGATAAAATCTCTAATGAAAAGCTTCAAAGTGAGATGATTGCTTATGTCTAGCTCTTTCTCTCTCTCAATATATGTTGGATGATCTCTTGAAAATGACCAAATGACCACATATGCCTTCTATGTAAATAATCAAGTAAACGCTCCAGACATAAGTCTAGGCTCAATCGAGGCATAACTCGATAATGTTAGTCCATATATAAAATATATACATATATAAGTATATATATAGACAGAAATGAAAACCACGGACCGAAGTCCGGGTATACGCACACAACATGACTCTCAATGTGTAGAATAGTGTGTGAAAAGATGAAGAGAAAGACTTTATAGAGTGTATGAAGGCTTACAGTGGGCTGCCAAAGCAGGCTTCTACGACTCTAGATGGATAAACACTCATCTCCCACCGGTAAAAATGTAGCTATATGTGAGCTAACAGATGTTTAAAATGAGGAAACACTCAATATAGGGTGTGTACATAGCAAATTGGACAAGGCTTCCTCGCCTTTTCTTTTTTTAAAATGGCCACCCCAATCCCTCTATTTATAGAGGGAGGAGCCACAGGTGTAACTGCGGCAGCCGCAGATGCACTTGCGGCTGCCCGGGGTGCCCCGGGCTCCATGGGTCCTGTCGTCTCGAAACGTGCACTGTGATGTCCGCTCAAAGTTACAGAACTTCAAACTGAGCATTCGAACGAGGTGTAGAAGACCTTCTTCGGACCGCTTTTGTCGAGAGTTACATAATGACATGGGATTAGAGGTTGTACGAAGTCAGGAAGAGGGGACCATGCCCACGGTCTTCAACCTTCAAATTCTATCCGGTGTGCTGCCACGCGTAATAGTCACTTGGGATTGGAACTCTTTGGCTCTTGTGGGACATTGTTGTGTAGCAATGTATATATGAAATATTGAGACGACGCGTTGGGATTGAGGTGGCAAGATGACGTTTTTGCTCCTCACCGGGGTTATCTTCGGTTTGGGCTGATAGTAGACATTGCTCAGGGTTACATCTGAGATTGGACTGCTGCAAGTGTTTAAATTCCGCAAGGTCATCTGTAAGTGTGCCTGTCTTCCCGGTATTAGCTTCGTGTCTTTGAAATGAGTGCCTCGACAGGAGGTCTGAAATTGAAGCTGATAGCATGCTTTTGAAACAAGCATTTCCGGAGTTATCGTTGGAACTGCAACAACACTCCTTGGGGTTATCTCCAAGGATGAAACTTGGGGTTATCTCTGAGGTTAAAATTGATACTCCAGGTGTGTGTGTGCCGGGATTGAGACTGAACTTCCGGTAGTATATAGAATGGATGTGAACTGTCTTCCAAGGTTATCTCCAAAAGATGAATCTGCCCACCTGCAATGTTAGTAACAGGTGTGCAGAAAATTTTGAGTGTCTACAAATGCCCCTCTTTATCATATTTATGCAATGCAAGGCATGGATAGGATAAAGAATCCTAGACACTTGAAATGCAACAAGATAAATATGATGCTATATGCAGCAACATAATGCAAATGTATGATGCATGTATGAATGATTGTCAGTCCCCTGTTAATCCTGCCGGGGATGACAATCAGTAATTGTAATAACCCGATATTTTCTATATAAATAAATCAAAAATTTTGCGTATAATTTTTTTTTATTTTATTAATTAAAATAAATATGGGGAATATGTACAAGTCAAAGCGTATGTATTTATGTGATAAATGAAAATATATTTATTACATGAATAATTACAAATAATTTTATTTTAGAATTATTGATTATTATAAATTATATTCTTATAATAATTAATTTTATAGTAGAAATGTTTTTATTAATTATTTTCTATGAAAATATAATTATATATTATTTATTTAATATATGAAATGATTTTTGGAATTATTATAATAATTATTTTATTATAAGAATTTATGTTAGATTAATTAAGTTAATTATTTGTAACTTAATTAATAGTGTTAAATATGAAAGATAAATCAGATATGAAATTCAAACCCTAATTTTGGATTTTGATCAAGGAATGAGAATAATAATATAATATTAATTATATTTTGATTTTTCAGTGCTATAAATATGTACTGTATGTACGTGTTGATAATGGTTGGTCAATTATGGTGTATCGATAGAAAACCTAGTAGTACTGTTATTTGAACTTAAACCGGAGTAAAGACCGGTCAAAAATTGTGTTAATGTGATTATAATAACTGTTAGAATTATAATCTAAGTTAGTAAACCCTAATTTCTAAATTAGGAATCCTAACTTCGAAATTATAAACCCTAATTGTTAAATGTAAACCCTAATCATTAGTTTGAACACACTTAACGATAATTAATGAATTCTTAAACCTAATATGTAAGTTTAATTAATTAGGGAAAACCCTAATTATTGTTAGAAACTCTAATCTTGAAATTAGAAACCCTAATTTCTATATATAGTAACCCTAATTAGTAATTTTAAAATATAATTACTAATTGTAAACCCTAATTGCTAAATTAGCAAGGTTAACTATAATTAGTAAATAATTAAACCCTAATGTTCATGTATAATGTACTTAGAAACCTAACCTAATTAAGAAAACCCTAATTTGTAATTTTTAGAAATTAATTTTTATTTTAGAAACTAAAATTTTACATTTTTCAAACCCTAATTGCTAAATCCTATAAATTCTATATGCTAAACCTTAGGGTTAAACCCTAAGGGTTTGTCAAGATTACAAGTTTACCATTAAAATTACAATACAATTGACCAAATTGCCCTTATGCACATTTTCTATTGGTTGCTTGTAAAATTTGACAATGCTTTAGTGGTTCAACCACTCTTGACCTAACATGTGACTGAATTATACACATCTCAGCCATTTTATATCACTAATACATTGCATCTAAAGCTTATATATATATAGTATTAGAGAGAGAAAAGTCCATTATTTGGCCATTTGAACACCAAATCTCTACCAAGACCATATCTCTCTAAGACCCACAGAATTTATACGTGTATCAGTACCCAAACCAAGCCCCACTAACACACATAGAAGATCAGTAGCCTAGAATCAAGGATTTGATCAAGAAAGGTATAACACTAACCTAAAAATCTGACCTTTGATGTTATGTTAGAAGTTATGTTTTTGTGTTGTAATAGGTTGTTTATAGTTTATTATGATGATCTAGGTTGGTACATAGTGGATCCATAATATCTAGATACTCAAAATTGAAGTTTTATAAAATCTGGAAAAATTTTGTTTTTTGTTCTGAAAATGAATGTCAGAGGCTGTAGATCTTTCTCGGTTTATGTTTTTGGTTGTTATATGTTTTAAATATATAGTATATTATGTGCTCTATGATCTGGATCAAGAATCAGGCTTAGATCGGGTCCAGATTGCAAGTTATTCGTGGTCAAACCACATTGACCGACATTGACTGGAAGAAAATTGGGAAGCCCAGAACATGCCCAGATAGGTCTCACAAGAAGTTCATGGCCTTTGATCTTTCTGGTTGTTGTTTGTTTGTTGTTTTTGTTACATCTAGATTGTAGTCTGGTATATGAACTCCATGTTTATGCCTTAAAATCTCCTAAACATTAAACTGAGTGATTGTAGTGGACGGTCAAATCAGGCAAGTCGAGCATGTTCTCTGTTTTCAGGGTAACCCAGAAAACATATGAACATGTCGACTGGCATGGTTTGACTGGATCATAATTGTTGATTCTGTTGATGTTATTTATATTCTATGTAATAGATCTGCTCTCTTGCATGCTAGCTAAAATCTAGAACTCTTAAATCACTAAAACATCAACAGGATTTCAAGTTGTGGAAGCCCAAAGTAGGGCAGTCGAACTGTTCTTCATTTCTGGGCAAACCTAGAAATGAAGAACAACTTTGACAGCCACTTTGGAGGCTCAGATCTCTTTGGTTATGTGTTGTATGATTATGTTTGTTGTTGGATCTTATAGTCTTGCATTAGCACTACACGATCTGACTAACAACATGCCAAGAAACACAATACACACTAAATTAAACCTTGTCAAACTTAGTCACTCAGTAACTGACTTGATTTTTTGGGTTTGATGAAGAACATGAAGAACACCTATAGTGTGACGCCCCCAAAATAGGTATACATCACCCATCTTGAGTTGCCAAATATATGGTACAAAATTCAAATACAACTTAATAATACAGTTGTCGTGTAAAATACGACAAAACGTAAACTGAAAGTTTTAATAAGAATATTGTCATCTAGACAATATCCACATTCAAAAGAGTTCTCATTATATTTATTTACACACTATTTAACAAAATAGTGAGGACTACTAATACTATCATCTGGACCGTCACTCCATTCCTCGACTAGTCCCGGCTACGTTCTCATTTCCTGAACAGAACAGTGAAAGAAAAGTAAGCTCAACTAGCCCAGTAAGAAATATTATGACTAAGATAATGCAGAATAAATTATCATTAGCCTTTAACAATGTTAAACTGATAAAATATAACAAACATCAAGTTTAACTACAGCGGAACAAGCAATCCATTAAAAGAGTCAAGTAAAGAATAAAATCTACTATTTTTATTATTTAAAAGGTTTTTCATCACTTTTATCGCTGAGACTCAGCTTAATAAATAATCCACATCATCCTTGCACTACGGCCAAGGATATTCATTAGTATCACAACCACAAATTATCCATGCACTATGACCAAGGATATTCTTGTATTCATCAATGGCATGATCATGCCAACAACTGTCCATCAATGCACTACAGGCCAATGAGGACTTTTTCCACATCATTTGTAACATTACGGTCATGATTCCACCGAATAATCTCTGATCATAATCATACCAAGTCCATTTATGCACTACAGGCCACAGATGACTTTCAACATAATATAAACATGAGGATGATGACAATGATATAAGAATTCAATAAAACAAGTTCAAAAATTAATTAATCTAGGAACTAATAACGTCCAAATTGTCAACATAATACTTTTTTAGAGTAAAACTCAAGAATGCTCGGAAGAATATTTCCATGAAAAGATCTTTGGATGAAGTGCAAATATCAAGGATATTCCACTAATTTCATGGAGTATAGAAGTCAAAACTTTAACCAACCGAGTATAATAAAGAATGGAATAACAAAAGAAATCACCAGGCATGCGATAGACCGCATGCATGTGGTATTCCAATGTAATAATAAATAACGGAACCGGTCATGCGTAAATGCACGCACAAGATATTCCAATGTAATAATAAATAATGGAACCGTGTCACGCGAAAACGCCTGCATGTGATATTTCCAACATAATAATAAACAACGGAACCAAGTCATGCGTAAACGCACAGACAAGATGTTCCAACAGAATAATAAATAACGGAACCAGTCATGCAGCATACGCATGCATGTGATGTTCCAACAGAGAATAATAAAAATGGAATAACAGGAGAATTTCACCATGTATGCGATGCCAGCATAGATAGGTTATTCCAACATAATAATAAAGAATGGAATAACAGAAGAATTTCACCAAGTATAGGGTAACCCACGTATACAGGTTATTCCAACAGAATAATAAAGAATGGAATAATAGAAGTTCTCTTCATGAATAAGAAAGAAATAATACCCCTTACTGTAAAAGAAGAGTATTCCGACCGGGTAGGCGAGGATATTCTTCTTGAAGAAAACTTGACTACGCTCAAAGCTTCTTAAAACTCTAAAGAAATACGCTCAAGATTATAGAAGAATTCTCTGAACTTCTGGTGTGGTTTTCAATTCTAATTAAGAATCCTATTTATAGGAAAATAGAAATGATACTATGATGCACTATACAATAAAATATAATATATTCTAAATATATATATATATATTTAAAATCTAATAAAATAAATAACTTTATAAAAGTATTCATTTTATATAAAAGATTTTACTATGCAAAACATTATGCATAATAGAATATTATATATTCTATTTATAGTCTAATAAAAGAAATAACTTTATAAAAGTATTATGTTTTATATATAAAGTTTTTCTGTTTTATTACATTAATAATACTAATAAAATAAAATTTATATATATAATATATATATAAACTTCCGTGACTTCATAAAAAGACACCTCAATATATTTAACAATATTTATCATCATTATTAAAATTCACAATATTAATCGATCAGGTCGTTCCCAGGAAAGAGGGGGCTTTCCAATAAGGATTTCTCCCTATTGGCGCTTGATAGGGTGACCAAACCTCTCCTCGATGTAACTTCTAGACATCGTTAATATTACAAATAATAATATTAATAACTTCGTCATCTCAATTATTGATTTAATAATATATATATATATAATATCGACAATAATTAAATCAAATAACGTGAGATACTATGCAAAGAATTATCATGTAGCAATAATTGAACAAAACCGAGTGACTTCTCACGTAAGCATCAATAATCAATACCGTGCTACTATGCAACCACGCCAGACATCGTACTTTTTTACTACCGAAAGTAACTCAACGCTTTTAATCGTAAAACTTCCGCCCAAGTTATTTTCATAAAAAATATTTTTGTCGTTTTCTCAATCCGACAATAATTCCGTTAGGGGTCCACTTAATGATTGTGCCGTCGCATTTAATAATATTCCTGTTAAAACGAATATTCCCACTAATCGAATATTATATAACAACTTGCGTACTTTGCAAAATTTATAAATATTACCCACAACTATAACATTATATCAAATTCATTCCATAATATTTAAAAATGATATTTATAGAAAAATCATATTTATTAAAAAAGTTGGGGTCTTACATATAGCGACGGTTCTGTCGCTATAGGCAGTCTTTAGCGACACTTAATTTTTGAAAATTATATTTTTATTAAATAATTATAGAAAATTAGTTTTTAATTATTAAAAATATAAATTAAATTACTAAAAAAATTATTTTAAAGTCTGAAAATTAGTTTTTAATAATTTTTAATATATTGAATAAATAATTAATATTTTTGAAATATTAAAGGTATTTAATTTATTTATTTACTTATTATATTAAATAAATTATTTAAAATGATTTTAATACTTGACAAATCATTTAAAATTATATTATGGTATAAGAAAATATTTTAAGTTATTTTAATGACTTTTAATATTTTGTGATAAAATTCATTAATAAATTAATGTCAATGATAATTAAGTTATTTAATAAATGAATTAAATAAAGAAATAAAAAAATGATTTTATTATATTAAAATTATTTTAAATAAGAATAAGGTATTTACAAATATTTTAAGTTATAAAATATAACTTTCAATATTTAAAGGTAAATTTCATTAATTAATTCAATATTAATGATATTAGAATTATTTAATAATTATATTGGATAAATTAATTTAAAAATGATTTTTATATTATAAAATTATTTTAAATAAAAATAAAGTGTTTAAATATGTTTTAAGTTATAAAATATAACTTGTAATATTTAAAGGATAATTTCATTAATAGTTTAATATTAATGATAGTAATTTAATATTAATGATATTAAATTTATTTAATAATGATATTAAATAAATAGTTTTAAAATTGTTTTATTAATTTAAAATTATTTAAAAGGATATAAATGAATTAAAATATTTTGAGGAATAGTACATTAATATATAAATATTAATGGTAATTATTTAAAAATGATTTTAAATGTTTTAAAGGCAATATAAATGTTTTAAAAATATTTTGAGTTATTATAAATAACTTTAATATTTTGGCAATGGTTTCATTAATAGTTTAATATTAATTAAATGTTAATGATAATTGAATTGTTTAATATTTAAATCATTTAATAATGATTCCGGAGTTTGAAATTTATGATAAATTATAATAAATGTTTAAAAATTATTATAAGTCATTTAAAAATAATATGACTGATAATTACAATTATTGAGCTACATGATAGAGTCTTAGACTCGATAATTACCCGATAAAGCCGTTGGTAGGCCAACATATTTCAGAAATTGATCTGGACTTAAATAATTTGATTAGATATGTGTTTGTTTGTGATTCAATGACTGTTGAACATTTGTGGCAATGAGATTAGGTTATGTGCTGACTGCAATAAGTAGTATTATGTGCTGCGATATATTATTCTGATCAGTAAAATAATCTTATTACTGATAGGTTGTTATACGAAAGATAAAAACTAAGTTGCGTATTATAAGCAGTAGACCAGTCAAGTATCTAACCCTTTACATTTACTTTATGCAATGGACATGCGTAAGATAATATCTAAACTATTCTTTTTTATTGTTCAAATATTTTAACCTTTGTATATACTTATGCATTGATTCTGTATAAGTAAGTTATTAAATTATAATTTATTGTACAAGTTCCTTATTTCTGTTATTGTAGATCAAGATATATATTCTGTTCGTTAATTTCTAATCATGATTATACAAGTGTCCTCACTTGGATAATCATTATATTTTATCACATGTTGATACATACTTATCGGTGTCCAGTATGTATACGTTGACTTAAAAGCCGTCTAAGCTATTTGATCCGGCTAGACACAAACTTAAAGTTGTTGTTGAACAAGATAGAACTTTATTATTATCCAACCGAATTGTTTTGGTTTGGATTCTAGACTGGTATGAACATCCTAAATATGGGAAATTTTTATGCGCCTAAGGCGGATATGCTAGACGAAAATATCGTTCTTGTATGTAGTATTGATCAATACAGGGCATAAAGGGTCGATCACCCTCGTTCTTGTAAGTTATGACAATTTAAAGATGAAGTTCTGTTTAACCTTTTCGAAAATAGAAAATAATGTTCATAGTCTTTCGACTGATCCTCATTTATAGTCAGTACGTAGTTTCAAAAAAAATTTGATATGAAAATGATATGTTGTTATTATTGGTTCAGCTTACTTCACAACTGTTGATTCGTTGTAGAAGTGTCATTTAAAGAAAACATTTAATCCTTTCAGCTAATAATTATTGTTGCTATTAGTTGCTGGGCACACAAATGCTCATCCTTGCTTAATTTAAATGTTTTCAGCTAAGTGTGAACAACCAGAAGGCTCTACCAATAACAAGGGAAAGGGGAAATTTGCTGATTAATTTTGTGATATCCTATGTAATAGTTTGACTGTATTAAGATAAGGATGATATATATTAACTATCATGCTATGTAATGAATGTATTAAAGGTTACGTACTTGGGAACTAGACTTTGATAATTATGTAAATTAAGTTTGAAATTTATATTATTGTTATTATTATTAGTATTATTCCGCTCAAAGAAATGGTATCATGAAGCACCGAGTTCGGGTTTCAAGTACTTGGATTTTGGGGCGTCACACCATGGTATCAGAGCTTTAGGGTTAGAAACCTTTGGTGGGTTAGACTTTAGGCTATAAACTTAGAGTAGAGGGAAACATTAAAAATATAAACAACTCATATAGAGTTTAAAAAGGAGATGAATTGAATCAGTTCATCGTCAAATAAAATAAAAGATAATCTATATAAAATCATTGTTTGTTATGTGTATATGTTATATGCTAATCAAGATAATTTATGTGTGTAGATGTCAGGTGAAAAAGGATAAGGATACCCTCGGATCGTAAAGAAGGAGCCAATATCAAAGCCAATAGCTGAAATAGAGGCTCAAGTGGAAAGCAACCTCGATGAGGTGGTTGTTGTGGAAAACGTAGTACCAGATCCGAAAATGGTGGAATTGACAGATAGTGATTCGGACACTGAAGTTGGAGCTGATCAAGCATCAACAGAAGTGCAGGATTTGAGGAACAAGGTTTCTTCACTAGAAAAACTGTGGGAAATAGAAAAGCTGCTAAATAGTCAATTGCAGACACCATTAATAGAAATAATGGAAGAACAAGATAAGCTTAAAATCCAAATTGATCAAATGGGAGCTAAAAGCAACAAGTCGGGTGCAGCTCCGAGCAAGAAAGGGAAAAGAAAGATGAAAGACCGCGACTTAGGAAATTTCGATAACAACCAAAGGAACCTTAATCAAATAGAAAAATGTACAAATTGTGATAAGAAACATGAAGGCGTGTTGTTGGAAAGGGGAGAATGTTTGCTACAATTGCGGACATAAGGGACATTTTTCTCCTTATTGTCCCAATCCAAAGCAAGGTGTCTATTTTATTTGTGGGGTAGAAGGTCATCAGGCGAAACGTTGTCCAAGATCAAGAAAAAGGCGTAGTGAATCGATAGTATAAGTTCTGTGGTGTAGGTGTGTTTAATGTAATATGTGTGATAAGTATGTCTGTGTAATGTAATATTCTCAACTTTTGTATGAGTCAAAGCCATAAATCCTGACTTTTGTGGTCGCAAAGGGATAGCAGTATGGTCTATTTCATGTAAACTACTTTGAATTAATCAAATGAATATGAATCTATGTTTGATTAATGAAATAAGTTTGATACGTTAAACTTATATGATAAGGTTTAGAATGTATGTTAATAAAGTATATATTATGTTTTATTTAATCAGATAATGCCGCCAAGACTTCAAAATCGAAATCAAAGGGCATAAGAATCTGTCAATAACGCTGGGGGACAACAAGCAGACCCGATGCAACACTTTGCAAACATGGTAACTCAGACAATGCAACAAGGAATGCCAGCCGCAGGAAACCAGCCGGATAATTGTTTAGCAAACTTCAAGGATTTTAAGGCCGTAGGACCGCCAAAATTTAGAGGTACAAATGACCTTGTAGAAGCCCAAACTTAGGTTAAGGAGATAGAAAAGGCGTTTGTGATAGCTAGGGTAGCTGAGGGGCAAAAGACCGCTTTTGCCACCTACATGATGAAAGGGGACGTGAAATTTTGGTGGGAAGTAAATCAGGTGAGGGCAGGAGAAGGTGTAGTTACATGGGATAGGTTTAAGACTTTGTTTTTCGAAAACTATTTTTCGTCTAGTATGCAAGCTACGATGGAGGTGAAATTTCTGGAGTTAAAGCAGGAGAACATGACTGTTGCGGAGTATGCCATAAAATTCTATGAGTTGGCTAGGTTCGCTCCGCATCAAGTTGATACGGAGGCTAGGAAGGCAAGAAGGTTTAATCTGGGATTAAAACCCTGATTCTACAATAAGGTGGCAGTATTACAGATTGGTACTTCTGCAGTACTGTTAGAAAAAACTATTATTGCTGAGGAGGGGAGTGAGGCCATGAGTCTCTATAACAAAGGAAAATGGAACAAGGGTAAGGTCGAGGGAACTGGGAAGGTGGAAACAAATAGTGGGAGTAGGAGTGGAAATGGAAAGAGGAAGGGGAACAATTTTGGAAATGTGCAGGTGAAGCAAGAAGGTGTGAAGAAATAAGTGGTTCAGTGTAAGACTTGTGGGAAGAATCACTTATGTGAATGCCTGAAAGGAAAGTTTGCATGTTACAAGTGCGGGCAGGAGGGTCATATCTCTCTCAACTACCCCAATCCTAAAATAAATAGTGGGTGTTTTTTGTGCAGATCGAAGGAGCATAAGGTGAAGGACTGTCCGAAAAGGAGAATGGAGGCTGAAAGTGTGAACATGGGGAAAGGCGACGGGACTCTGGCAATCACAAGACCAACTTCATCCAGCAAGCCGACAAAATCAATTGCATGGTTCTTCAACATGACGGTCCAAGATACCGTGGCAGCTGGTGATGGGATTTCAGGTATTATTCATATAACTTTTATTTTCTTATACATGATTTTCCTATTTATAGTAAATTATTTTATAAAGAAATTTTGAAGGAGGAATTTGAGTTATATTAGAAATCAAATTTTCGTTTAATCAGATAGTCAAGTTTATGTTAAATAGTTAAAAATCAGCTCGATCAATTATGATCGAGATCTACTTGCAATGATTGTGTATGCTATGTACCCTGGTATGTATTGGTTTTGAAACGGTGATTTCGGGGACGTAATCTTTATAAGGGAGGGTGAATATAATAACCCGATATTTTCTATATAAATATATCAAAAATTTTGCGTATAATTTTTTTTTATTTATTAAAATAAATATGGGGAATATGTATAAGTCAAAGCGTATGTATTTATGTGATAAATGAAAATATATTTATTACATGAATAATTACAAATAATTTTATTTTAGAATTATTGATTATTATAAATTATATTCTTATAATAATTGATTTTATAGTAGAAATGTTTTTATTAATTATTTTCTATGAAAATATAATTATATATTATTTGTTTAATATATGAAATGATTTTTGGAATTATTATAATAATTATTTTATTATAAGAATTTATGTTAGATTAATTAAGTTAATTATTTTAACTTAATTAATAATGTTAAATATGAAAGATAAATCGGATATGGAATCCAAACCCTAATTTTGGATTTTGATCAAGGAATGAGAATAATAATATAATATTAATTATATTTTGATTTTTTAGTGCTATAAATATGTATTGTATATACATGTTGATAATGGTTGGTCAATTATGGTATATCGGTAGAAAACCTAGTAGTACTGTTATTTGAACTTAAACCAGAGTAAAGATCGATCAAAAATTGTGTTAATGTGATTATAATAAGCGTTAGAATTATAATCTAAGTTAGTAAACCCTAATTTCTAAATTAGGAACCCTAACTTTGAAATTATAAACCCTAATTGTTAAATGTAAACCCTAACCACTAGTTTAACACACTTAACAATACTTAATGAATTCTTAAATCTAATATGTAAGTTTAATTAATTAGGGAAACCCTAATTATTGTTAGAAACACTAATCTTGAAATTAGAAACCCTAATTTCTATATTTAGTAATTCTAATTAGTAATTTTAAAACCTAATTACTAATTGTAAACCCTAATTGCTAAATTAGCAAGGTTAACTATAATTAGCAAATAATTAAACCCTACTGTTCATGTATAATGTACTTAGAAACCTAACCTAATTAAGAAAACCCTAATTTGTAATTTTTAGAAATTAATTTTTATTTTATAAACTAAAATTTTACATTTTTCAAACCCTAATTGCTAAATCCTACAAATTCTATGTGCTAAACCTTAGGGTTAAACCCTAAGGGTTTGTCAAGATTACAAGTTTACCATTAAAATTACAATACAATTGACAAAATTGCCCTTATGCACATTTTCTATTGGTTGCTTGTAAAATTTGACAATGCTTTAGTGGTTCAACCCCTCTTGACCTAACATGTGACTGAATTATACACATCTCAGCCATTTTATATCACCAATACATTGCATCTAAAGCTTATATATATAGTATTAGGGAGAGAAAAGTCCATTATTTGGCCATTTGAACACCAACTCTCTACCAAGACCATATCTCTCTAACACCCACGAAATTTATATGTGTATTAGTCCCCAAACCAAGCCCCACTAACAAACATAGCAGATCAGTAGCCTAGAATCAGGAATTTGATCAAGAAAGGTATAACACTTAACCTAAAAATCTGACCTTTGATGTTGTGTTAGAAGTTATTATTTTGTGTTGTAATAGGTTGTTTATAGTTTATTATGATGATCTGGGTTGGTACATAGTGGATCCATAACATCTAGATACTCAAAATTGAAGTTTTACAAAATCTGGAAAAATTTTGTTTTGTGTTCTGACAATGAATGTCAGAGGCTGTAGATCTTTCTCGGTTTATGTTTTTGGTTGTTATATGTTTTAAATATGTAGTCTGTTATGTGCTCTTTGATCTGGATCAAGAATCAAGCTTAGATCGGGTCCATATTGCAAGTTATTCGTGGTCAAACAACATTGACCGACATTGACTGGAAGAAATCTGGGCAGCCGAAAACATGCCAAGATAGGTCTGACAAGAAGTTCATGGCCTTTGATCTTTCTGGTTGTTGTTTGTTTGTTGTTTTTGTTGCATCTAGATTGTAGTCTGGTATATGAACTCCATGTTTATGCCTTAAAATCTCCTAAACATTAAACTGAGTGATTGTAGTGGACAGTCAAATCAGGCAAGTCGAGCATGTTCTCTGTTTTCTAGGTAACCTCGAAAACATATGAACATGTCGACTAACATGGTTTGACCGTATCACAACTGTTGATTCTGTTGATGTTATTCGTATTTTATGTAATAGATCTGCTCTATTGCATGCTAGCTACAATCTAGAACTCTTAAATCAGTAAAACATCAACATGATTTCAAGTTGTGGAAGCCCAAAGTAAGGCAGTCGAACTGTTCTTTATTTCTGGGCAAACCCAGAAATGAAGAACAGCTATGACAACCACTTTGGAGGCTCAGATCTCTTTGGTTATGTGTTGTATGATTATGTTTGTTGTTGGATCTTATAGTCTTGCATTAGCACTACACGATCTGACCAACAACATGCCAAGAAACACAATACACACTAAATTAAACCTGGTCAAACTTGGTCACTCGGTAACTGACTTGATTTTCTGGGTTTGATGAAGAACATGAAGAACACCTATAGCGACGGTTTTATCGCTATAGGTAGTCTTTAGCTACACTTAATTTCTGAAAATTATATTTTT
Organism: Panax quinquefolius; assembly: GCA_020205615.1. Taxonomy (NCBI): domain Eukaryota; kingdom Viridiplantae; phylum Streptophyta; class Magnoliopsida; order Apiales; family Araliaceae; genus Panax; species Panax quinquefolius. The sequence continues at coordinate 71,605,562 of CM035155.1, read as the reverse complement.
ATGAAATAATTATAGAAAATTAGTTTTTAATTATTAAAATACAAAATAAATTACTAAAAAAATTATTTTAAAGTCTGAAAATTAGTTTTTAATAATTTTTAATATATTTCATAAATAATTAATATTTTTGAAATATTAAAGGTATTTAATTTATTTACTTATTATATTAAATAAATTATTTAAAATGATTTTATTATATTAAAAATCATTTTAAATAATAATAAGGTATTTAAAAAAATTTGAAGTTATAAAATATAACTTTCAACATTTAAAGGTAAATTTCATTAATTAATTTAATATTAATGATATTAGAATTATTTAATAATTATATCAAATAAATTAGTTTAAAAATGATTTTAATATTATAAAAATCATTTTAAATGAAAATAAAGTGTTTAAAGATATTTTAAGTTATAAAATATAACTTGTTATATTTAAAGGATAATTTCATTAATAGTTTAATATTAATGATAGTAATTTAATATTAATGATATTAAATTTATTTAATAATTATATTAAATAAATAGTTTTAAAATGGTTTTATTAATTTAAAAATCCTTTAAAAAGGATATAAATGAACTAAAAATATTTTATGTTATACTTAATGACTTTTAATATTTTGAGGAATAATACATTAATATTTAAATATTAATGGTAATTATTTAAAAATAATTTTAAATGTTTTAAAAATCAATATAAATGTTATAAAAATATTTTGAGTTATTATAAATAACTTTAATATTTTGGCAATGATTTCATTAATAGTTTAATATTAATTAAATGTTAATGATAATAGAATTGTTTAATATTTAAATCATTTAATAATGATTCCGGAGTTTGAAAATTTATGATAAATTATAATAAATGTTTAAAAATTATTATAAGTTATTTAAAAATAATATGACTGATAATTACAGTTATTGAGCTACATGATAGAGTCTTAGACTCGATAATTACTCGATAAAGCCGTCGGTAGGCCGACATGTTTCGGAAATTGATCTGGACTTAGATAATTTGATTAGATATGTGTTTGTTTGTGATCCAATGACTGTTGAACATTTGTGGCAATGAGATTAGGTTATGTGCTGACTGCAATAAGCAGTATTATGTGATACGATATGTTATTCTAATAAGTAAAATGATCTTATTACTGATAGCTTGTTATACGAAAGATAAAAACTAAGTTGCGTATTGTAAGCAGCAGACTAGGCAAGTATCTAACCCTTTGCATTTACTTTATGGAATGGACATGCGTAAGATAATATCTGAACTATTCTTTTTCATTGTTCAAATATTTCAACCTTTGTATATACTTATGCAATGATTCTGTATAAGTAAGTTATTAAATTATAATTTGTTGTACAAGTTCCTTATTTCTGTTATTGTAGAGCAAGTTATATATTCTGATCATTAATTTCTAAACATGATTATACAAGTGTCCTCACTTGGATAATCATTATATTTTATCACATGTTAATACATACTTATCGGTGTCCAGTATGTATACGTTGACTTAAAAGCCGTCTAAGCTATTTGATATGGCTAGACACAAACTTAAAGTTGTTGTTGAACAAGATAGAAATTTATTATTATCCATAAGAATTGTTTTGGTTCAGATTCTAGACTGGTATGAACCTCCCAAATATGGGAAATTTTTATGCGCCTAAGGTGGATATGCTGGACGAAAATATCGTTCTTATATGCAGTATTGATCAATACAGGGCATAAAGGGCTGATCACCCCATGCCCATAAGTTATGACGGTTTATAGATGAAGTTCTGTTTAACCTTTTCGAAAATAGAAAACAATATTCATAGTCTGTCGACTATTCCTCATTTATAGTCAGTACGTAGTTTCAAAAAAAAATTGATATGTTGTTATTATTGGTTCAGCTTACTTCACAACTATTAATTCGTTGTAGAAGTGTCATTCAAAGAAAACATTTAATCCTTTCAGCTAATAATTATTGTTGGTATTACTTGCTGGGCACTGAATTGCTCATCCTTGCTTAATTTAAATGTTTTCAGCTAAGTGTGAACAACTAGAAGGCTCTACCATGAACAAGGGAAATGGGAAAGTTGCTGATTAAGTTTGTGATATCCTATGTAATGGTTTGACTGTATTAAGATAAGGATGATATATATTATCTATCATGTTATGTAATGAATGTATTAAAGGTTACATACTTGGGAACTAGACTATGATAATTATGTAAATTAAGTTTAAAATTTATATTATTGTTATTATTATTAAGGTGAGACCCCAGATTTTATCAATAAAGATTTAAATTTTATCGAAATAATTTTTTAATATTATGGTGTGAATTTAAGATAATATTATAGTTGTGGGTAGTATTTATAAATTTTGCAAAGTATGCAAGTTGTTATAAAATATTCGTTTGGTGGGGAATATTCTTTTTGTTTGGGAATATTCGTGCGACTCTCAATCATTAGTGGACCCCATAACGGAAGTATTGTCGTAGTTAAAAAACGACAAAATTATCTTTCTATAAAAATAACTACAGAGGTGTTACCGTTAAAAGCGTTGAACTACCCTTAGTAAAAGTAAATGAATATGTCTGGCGTGAGTTGCAGAAGTAGCACTGCAGATTGATTATTGATGCTTACGTGAGAAGTCACCAAATTTATGCTCAATTATTGCTACGATAATTCTTTGCATCATATCTCTTATATTATTGATTCAATTATTATCACAAAGATCATCTCGTATAATATGTTATATTATTAATTGAGACGACAAGTTATAAATGATTAATAATTGTTGAAAGATTAAAAATGTGTTGATTAAAAATAAAATGATTTGTGGTAATATTTATTCAATCCTTAATGTATATAAAGTCTCATTATGAGACGTTTGTGGTAAGTTTGATTATTTTATGGGGGCCCATATGTCATTATCTAAGAGTCTCTTCGTCAATAGTAATTACCTTTGTGAATAGTAATTACCTTCACAATAGTATTTACCTTCGTTGATAGTAATTACCTTCAAATCGAATAGTAATTATCTTTGTGAATAGTAATTACCTTCAAATCAATAGTATTTACCTTCGTCAATAGTAATTACCTTCGTCAATAGTAATTACCCTTGTGAATAGTAATTACCTTCGTCAATAGTAATTACCTTTACCGAGACGTCAAACCACTTGGTGTTTCACATTACAAGCGTCCAAACCACTTGCCGCTTCACATTACAAAGGCCAAACCACTTGTCGTTTCACATTACAAAGCGTCCGAACCACTTGTCGTTTCACATTACAAAATCGAACCACTTTTTTTTTCATCACCACCGTCCGCTGCCACTTGCCTTTTCACATGGTAGGTGCTAAGCTAGAAATCTTCTATAAATAGAGGCCTAGTGCTTCATTATTTTCACGAATTCAATTTGAAACTCTAGAGAGAGAAACTATAGAGAGAAAGAAGAAAAGTATTCTGCTACTTCACCTTGCCAATATTCAGTTCTTCTAAGGTAAGGGATATTATTTGTTGTACCCGTAATGGGTGTTATTCTTTCTTCTTGAAGAGAACTTCTGTTATTCCATTCTATATTATTCTGTTGGAATAACCTGTAAAAGTGGCATACCCTATACATGACTTGTATACGCGGCATACCCTATACTTGGTGAAATCCATTTTGTTATTCCATTACTTATTATTCTGTTGGAATAACCTGTATACGTGGTTTACCCTATACTTGGTGACATTCTTCTATTATTCTGTTGGAACATCCGTTCAAGCATGTGTTTACACAGGACTGGTTCCGCTTTATTATTCTCGTTGGAACATCCTGCATCATGTGTTTTACACGGCACTGGTTCCGCCTCTTTATCATTCTGTTGGAATATCCTATCTGTGTGTTTTACAATCGGATCCGGTTCCATCTTTATTATTCTGTTGGAACATCCCGCTTGCAGTGAATTTCACATGACCGTTCCGTTATTATTATTCTCGTTGAATAACTCGCATCATGCTAAGTACCGCATGCATGGTGATTTCTTTTGTTATTCCATTCTTTATTATACCCAGGTTGGTTAAAACTTTGACTTCTATACTCCATGAAATTAGTAGAATATCCTTGATATTTGCGTTTCATCTAAAGATCTTTTCATGGAAATATTCTTCCGATCATTCTTGAATTTTACTCTACAAAACAAAGATCATTTTGACAATTTGACGTTAATAATTCTGGATAAAATAATTCTTGAACTTGTTTTATTGAATTATTATGTCATTGTCATCATCCTCATGTTATATTATGTTATCTTCGGCTTACGTGTATAGATGAACTTAGTATGATTATGACCAGGGATCATTCGGTATAATCATGGCTTGTTATAAATGATGTGATAAAAGTCCTCGGTTGGCTGTAATGCAAAAGTTGATGGATAGTTTTTGGTATGATTATGACCGGTGGTAATTCAGATAGTCATGACCATTGATAATTTGATGAATATCCTCGGCAGTAGTGCAAGGGGTGATTCGATGATGTGGATTATTTATTAAAGCTGAGTCTCAGCTATAACAGTGATGAAAAACCTTTTAAAACCTAAAAGATAGTAGACTTTATTCTCTACTTGACTCTTTTAATGGATTGCTTATTCCGCTGCAGTTAAACTTGTTGTCTATTGTATTTTATCAGTTTAACACTGTTGAAGGCTAATGATAAATTATTCTGCATTATCTTAGTCATAATATTTCTTACTGGGCTAGTTGAGCTCACCCTTTCTTTCACTGTTCTCTTCAGGAAATGAGAACATAGTTGGGACGAGTTGGGGAAAAGAGTAATGGTCCAAAGGATAGCATTAGTAGTCCTCACTATTCTGTGAAATAGTGTGATAATAGTAGTAATGAGGACTCCTGTTGAGTTTGTATAATATCTAGTAGACAATATTTGTATTCAAACTCACGCTTATGTCGTATTATTGTACACCAGCAGCTTATATTAGTAAGTTGTATTTGAATTTATGTACCATGTAAGTGGCGACCCAAGATGGGTGACGTATACCTAATTTTGGGGGCGTCACAATTAGTATTATTCCGCTCAAAGAAATGGTATCGTGAAGCACCGAGTTCGGGTTTCAAGTACCTAGATTTGGGGGCGTCACAATAATCTCTTGGACATGCGATCCAAGTTTTCAAGGATGCTAACATTGGGGCTATCACCAAAGTCATGGATCCTTGATACAGACTTCTACTCCATAGAGGTGCCTCTCGTGTGCAAGGGATCTGTGTGGATAAAGCTTTGTCTATTTTAAGGATGTGTATAACATATTCCATCATCAGTCCTCTCCGATGAGGATGGTCTTCTCTAGTTCGTGTCACCAGTATATACCATGATCCTGTTGGAGTTACTACCAAAAATGTGTGTTGTCAGGGCTGCCTGACCTTCGCTGATGTATGTATCACCGGATAGATTCATGTTGGGTATACTGTCAAGGCTGCTTGACGTTCATTGATGTGTGTATCAATGATTGCATTGTGTTGTGACCCATGCTGGGGAGTATGTCAAGGCTGCTTGACCTTTATTGTCGTATATATCAATGGTCGCATTACGTTATGACCCCCACCGGGAATACTTTATTATTGTGTGACATCAGCGTTGTAACACCCGCCGGGGATACATAGACATGGATACGTTGCTTTGATGGGTTTACTTACCACCAGCTGAGATAATGTCGAGGTTTCTTGACCTTCATTGATGTGTGTATCAATGGTTTCGATGGGTTTACTTGCCATCGACTGAGATAACGTCAAGGTTGTTTGACCTTCATTGATGTGTGTATCAATGGTTTCGAATGCATTGTAACCCCCGTCGGGGATACTTAGATGTCTAAAAATTTTGTGTTGTGACCCCCGCCGGGGATGTTTAAATGTTTATAACTTCGGGGTTGTAACCCCTGCCGGGGATGTTTGTTTTAGGGTTACGTCCCTGTGTTTGGCGGCATCGGACCTGTGTGAGGTATTGCCAAACATGATTTGCAAAAGCTGAGCTCATCGGTATAGTGTACCTTGTATTCAGGTGAATACCAATGAGTGATATGCAGAGCCAGAGTTTGGCCTGTGAAAACCAGGATTTTAGGCTATTTTGCTCAATTGCGTAGCGTTTTTATTCCTGATTTGGCCCTTTCAGCTTGTGAGACCTTCTTTGCAACTCGAACTGGACCGAGCCGGAGGTGTGGAACCCATGTAGGGGTGCCGTAGGTACACCTGCGGTCAACCGTGGGTATGTATTGCCTGTGGGTTGCTTTCATATGTCATTTTCAAGCTACGCTACGAAGGAAATCTGAGAGCTCTTCTTCAGACCTGCTGAGTTCGGGTAACTTTCTGCACATTCTGCCATCGTACAAGTGTTCTTCACTGTCCTGGTAACATATGCATGTATTTTTTTCCAATTTCTATCCGTTGGAAAATGAATTATCGCATAAAATGCACTTAGACATATAGTAGTGAATATGCGTGCTGATATGACTTGGTAAAAAATATTCAACACAGTAAATGTTAGTTTTAAACTATACTAAACATAATGATGTGAAATTTTTTTGACTTTTGAAACAGTCAAATTGGCACCTTTTACTGTCATTTCTTATCCTATTTGAGGACAAATGAGTAAAGGTAGAAAAGCAAAATAATCCTGGTAATTAGACTACACTTACACATTTTTTACTGTGATGTATTAATGCATGTAGGATGTATATAATTGTAGGTAGGTGTGCTACTGAATGGCCACCTAGTCATGCCTATGTGCATGTGGATAGTCCCATTCACAAAGGGGGCTATGACAAAATTTTTTCAAAACGTAGGCATTGGGTAGTCATGCATTTTTAACTCTACTGTAGACGTATGTTAAAATAATGCATGCATGCATGTAGTCATAAAATGTATTTTGAACAAAACTCCAAGTAAGAATTAACCACACCCTTTCTGAGGTGATTTAGAGACTTGTTGTCCAGATATTATGGATCTGAATTAGACGAGTAGTTCCCGCAGGACCACTTCTGGTGTACGGAGAAGGGCTTCAGAATTTCCTCAACCCCGTTCTGTTAGACAACCTCGTCGATTGGTGGAGGCAGTGATACGTCCTATCTGGGTTGAAGTGCCAGATGTCAAGGACTTGGAGGAGGATGTACCGATTGAGGTTCCTACTCCTACTGCGCATGTTCCCCATAGGGATTTGCTAGGTATTCAAGTGGCAAACCTAGAGCTTCTAGGCAACTTGAGTCGACATCCTTCAGTCTACTTGCACGCAAACGAGGTATAAAGTTAGATCTTAATCATCTTTTTCCTATTGATGAGGAGTCAAGGATTCTGATGTTGATCTGCATTTGATGTAGGTTCCCGGCTTTACATAACCTTGAGGGAATTGGTTTAGCATCCACTCTATGTATCAGGCTTTGCACGATGACTATAGAGCAATTGTACATGGTTGGGGATTCGGGACGTTCTTTTTCATTCTTCCCCGTCGTTGTCCCTGGGGTTACCTCAGGGCTTTGTCTGAGTGCTGGTTTCACCAGACTCAGTCACTTCATTTCCTGGACTGTGAGGTGATGATGACGCAGATGGATTGGCGATTTATCACAGGTATGGAGTTTGGAGGGGATCTAGTGCCTTGTACGGTGGATATTACCCCTACTGTCATCAGATCCTTGTTGGGAGTTTCGGCGGAGGCGCTTAAGGGCATGACTGTACGTACAGGTCCTCTGATTGTAGATGTTATGAGCGGGCTATTGAGTGAGCCCATATCCAATGATGTGAGAGTCAGGGATCGCATTCTTCGGCGATTATTCCTGATGATCATTAGGGGCTGCTTTATAGCAGATAACTCTTCTACGGTGTCCTTCACTTTAATCAGCGCCACTCGACACGTGGACCGTATAGGAGATTATGATTGGGGTTCCTACACCTTCGCCCACTACCTCAAGGGAATGCGCATGCGATCGTAGGGCTTGACCGAGGCTTGGTTAGGATTCTACCCATTTTCTGCTGGTGAGTGTTTCTCTTATCTTTTCCCATGTACAGGTTAAGAGCGTTGACTAATAGCAGATGTTTGCCTTTCTGTTGGCAGTTCTGGGCCTATGAAAGGCTTCCATGTTTGCGTCCTGTGAGGGTGTTAGGTTTAGACACCTATCCACGAGGACGGAGATGGCATCATTTCATACTAGCGGAGGTCCCTGTTGCTGAGGGTTTCACTCATTACTGCCTACAGTTGGAGTTATTGACAGCGGATGTCATCACGTGGGTTCCCTACTCTGGGGATCACTTGAGCATTATATTTGAGGATGGGTACCCGAATGGTGTCGAGCACATGATTTCCACCCGTAGGATTCCTCTCTTCACAGATGGAGGATGGGAGCTCTACTTAGGAGAGCGTGCTATCAGGAGCACTACAGGAGAGATTCGCATGCCGATATTACCTCCTGTCAGGCATTATTGGCCTATTTTGTAGTCACTCGTTATTGATATCCCATTGTTGGGGGTTGACGGTTTCACATTATCAGAGGGTCCCTGCACTCAGGAGATGTTCCAAAGATTGGTGGTTCCTCAGTACCATTGGAGCCTGCACTCCACTCCACTCGGCCTCGGGGGATATGGTTCTAGGATCCGTGATGATGACGGATTGGCTAGCCTGTGTCAGAGATCCGACTCATGTGACACATATTGACAGTTTGACCCAGTAGTTAGACCGGGCACATTTTTTTATCCAATATTTAGGCAGAGATCCTTCAGAGGTAGATACTTTTGATCCTTCCAGCTCTAGCACTGGCCCCTTAGGTGACCCATATGGCTTTGCCGGTGCAGATCCTCCCTTGTATATGCTTGACATCCCTGTAAATAGAGATCCAGTGACTCAGGAGGAGTTACATCAGGTGGATAGGATTGACGATGTAGACATCGATACCATTGACTTCTTCTAATGTATATTCTTGTTATCTCTTTTGATAGGCCTCTGTTAGACATTGGGTAGCTTTGCCCCATTCTCGTTATATATCTTTTGATAGGCCTCTGTTAGATGTAGGGCAGTTTTGCCCCATTCCCCTGTATTTTAGTTGCACAGAGATGTATTAGATGATGATATACTTAGGAATGTATGTACAGTTTTCCATTTCCTATATCATATTGCCATCTATTGTATCATACATGTTATTATGTTATGCATATATATGTATGTCCAGAGATATTCATCATTAACCCCTAGATGGTCTTATGACACACGCTCGCATGTATGTCTTCTTCGACAGCTTAGTCAGATTGATCATACCCCACCATTTTGGTGGCATCTGTATGCGATCGTATCGTATCGATAGATGTCACCATGAAAGCATCAGAGATCATCTGTCACCATACTACGACCCTATTGATGTTTCTATAGATCATTTGTTGAGGGTACGCCGACACCGGGTATCGGAGAGGCAAGTTTTTCGATTTGGGACCCAGGAGTTGATTCCTACTCTAGAGGAGTATGCATGTTTGACGATGCTACCACTGATAGACCTTGCGTGCATATGGCAATTGGAGACATGAGTAGGCAGTTCATGGCCCTCACCGGATGAGGCGTAGAGTGGTGCGGTGATGAGATCACATCCGCCACGCTATATCCCCAATTTTTTTCTTTGACATATTTGGCTCTGAGGATAGTTATGCATGGCATTCCGGGGATTTCACCACACCAGAGGATTATTGGCATTTGGCCAAAGTAGATGTACTGCTATTGTGCGTACTGTCATACGTCTATATGCCACGATACATAGATGAGTTTGACATTGGCGTCATTATGGTAGTGAGAGCTCTCAGGGAGGGTCACACCATCATACCGATGATCATAGCAAAGACTCTGAGGTCAGCTACATACTATAACACTTATCCGGCAGGGGTTTTTACATGAATCTCGGTCATGCTGTACGTGTGGTTTATGTCACACTTGAGACCGATTGACACTTTTAGACGGCATGGATATTGTTTCACCCATGATATAGCCATGTCATACTCCTTTCAGCCTGCGGAGTGTACAAATGCTGCATCTTGGTCTGCTTTTCTGGCAGTGATCGAAGATTCGTTTGCTATATTACCGTGTACAGGGCTTGGTTCACCCTACAGCTTCATTACTCATGCTCCGAGCATGGATTATCTTCCTCTGGCTGGTCTGATAGGCATGATTACTTACCACCCGCTAGCCGTGATGTGTCAGTTTGACCAATTTCAGGACTTCCATCCTTTTTAGGGAGCATCGAGTCAGCGCTTCGCTTCTTGGCATTTATCAGCAGAGGACAAATCCAGGTTGTATGCCTGTTAGGATCAGCTAGAGCTATCTGAGTTTTCTATCAGCCATCTGGGTTGTTCTGCAGAGTATTCCGCATGGATGGAGACAGAGATCGCATCGGTCATGTAGTAGTATCCACAAGCTGTGGGATTGATTCCGACGATGAGGAGTCTATGGAGGAGGCTAATATTTCCATCGAGGAGGATTTGACTGTTGGGTTTCCAGTATTTGTGATGGATTCTCCCACTACGAAAAGCTACTGTTATTCAAAGATTCAACACAATGATCCGGAGCAGAGCCTACATCTCGATGACCTTTGAGAGAGATCAAAGCTAGGGCCTCGATGTCGACAAACTCTTGATGGGAGAGACGCAACTCTATTAGAGAGAGACGAGGCTAGATCACCAGAGATGCATTGATTGTGGAGCGGATGTCGCCTCTATCTCGCCTCGGATGTGGCCATCACAGACAAGATTTCGAGATCCCATACGACCGCATCCTTGCCGATATGAGTGTGCATATATTGATGAGCATCATGCCACCATGCGCTTAGCCTCGGATCCGCTAGCTCATGTAGATACCATCAAGCAGAGCTTGCAAAGCGTTACCTCTCTTCTTCGGAGAGGGATGCTATGTTAGATCTGATAGTCCGTATACACACAGATCCGTAGATAGACTTATATTTTCCTTCACAGACTAGCTTAGCCATTTTGTCATGTACAACACATATGTATATATCAAACAAAAGATTATATATGGTAGAAATATATTTTGATTTACTTCCTTTCAACAGTGCCTTGATACTTGCTTGATATTTGCCTGCTTCTTCAGGCTTTGTGATCTTGATGCATTCTCGAACTCATCCTCGATATGTGGACATTGAGACATCGCAGGATCTTTCGTAATGGATCATTGATCTGTGTGTATCCCTACCATCTTTGGTGTCTTGGGACCGGTTTCGTATGGAAATGTGGAGAGGAGTGTGGCTTTTCCTCTCTAAGATCGACCGCACCACGATGGTCGCCAAGACTTCTATTTGTGAGAAGCCTAGTTAATTCCATCTCTTATGGATTGGTGTTGCTTTTCGAGGCACAACCGCAACTTAGATGGTCACCGAATCTCCTATTTGGGAGGAGAGAGGTTGGGTAATTCCATCCCTTTGGTCCGAAGCCAATGAAATGTGGTGGATTGAAGTTTGATCCCAAAGATCGCGATAAGTATTTTTGTTCGGTAGGGGTTAGACCGAACCATAAATGGCTCGCCTACGTACTCTCTATTGAAGAGGAGATCAGTCTCGTGAGTTCAAACTCGGTGTAAGAGGTTCAACGCCGAATGTGAAAGGCGATGGGTGTAGAAGCTTTATTGATGAAAAAGGGTGTAAAAGTGTTTTTGTGGTTTTTGTTTTTGTAGAGAAATGGTAGAAATATTTTTGTTATTTTTTGTTTATTGCGACCGGGCGATATAGAATATGGTTGCCTACGTACTCCTATGTATCAGGGAGATCAGGTCGACGTAGTTCGCCCATCAGGACGAATTGCAGTCGAAGAGAAGTATGAATCCCATGTGTAGGCTATACTGTGGGGAGACAAAAGTTTGATCCCATGATGGGGACAAACTTCAGGTGTAGAAAAAGTTTGATCCCGTCTTCAGGACAAACTACAGGCGTAGAAAAGTTTAATCTCGTCTTCAAGATAAACTGCATGTGTGAAAGGTTAAATCCCATCTTCAGGATAACCAAAATTATGTGAAAAGTTTGAAATGAGGTGAAACTAGGTTGCTGATTTGAAGTGTATGTTTCCCTGAGGGGCAGAAGAGTATGTAAAAAGGGGTAGAAACCAGAATGACTGGTGATTTGATGATCCAAAACCCAAGATGTTTGCTTGATGGTAACTTCGATATAGTACCATTTCACTCACGTGTCCGAGTTGATAAGCTGTGGAAATTCATCGCCATCCATTTCCTGTAGTTTGAGAGCGCCTCCTATCAATACCTCCTTGACAACAAATGGGCCTTCCCAGTTAGGAGCAAAATTTCCCTTAGATTGATCTTGGTTGTCAATGATCTTCTTCAAAACCAAGTCATGTTATTTGAATTGCCGTAGTCGGACTTTTCTATCAGAGGATCTCATGATCCTTTGCCGATATAATCGACCATGGAAGATAGCCGCGGTTCACCTTTTCGCCTATTGAGACAATTTGTGATACCAGTCTTGTACCCATTAGTCTTCATCCAACTAAGCATCCATCAACACTCTAAGGGATTCCATTTCCACCTCTATGGGGAGCACTACCTCCATCCCATAGGCTAATGAGTAGGGTTGCCCCAAAGGAAGTAAGTACGCATTGAAGTTCTCAGAGGGCTAATAAAGTCGAGGCAAGAGGTCGCCATCCTTTGTGATTGGCGAACATTTTCTCGCATGATCTTCTTGATGTTTTTATTAGCCGCTTCAACAACACCATTCATCTTTGACCGGTAGATGATGAAGTTAAGGTGTTTGATGTGAATTTACTCGCATAACTCCTCCATCATTTTGTTGTTGAGGTTCTTAGCATTGTCTAACACAATGACCTCTCGTTGTCCATATCGATGTATGACATTGTTTTTTCGATGAAAGCAATGATGACTTCTTTGGTAACCCCGGGGAAAGAGGTCGCTTTTACCCATTTGGTGAAGTAGTCGATCATGGTGAATATGAATCGATGTCCATTATCGGCTTTGGGCTCGATGGGCCCGATCACGCCCATTCCCCACATTGAGAAGGGCCATGGCGAACTCATATTGTGGAGTTCCTTGAGGGGCGTGGATAGCATTCCCATGAATTTGGCATTGATAGCACCTCTTGACGTGATCATCACAAATACCTTTGAGCGTAAAGCCAATAATGCCCTGCTCGAGGATCTTCTTAACAAGTAGGGGTCCGCCATGTGTGGGCCACATACTCCACCATGGATCTCATCCATGAGCCTCTGAGCTTGGTCTTTGTCCGCATATCCGAGGAGACCTAATCTCGCATCTCTTTTGTAGAGTGCATCTCCGCCAGTAGAATTTCATAAGCAAGTCGATGGATCCGCCTCTTTTCGCCAAAGCTCACCTCAATGGGTGTAGATCCATCTCAGAGATACTCCTTGATATGTTGATACCAAGGGTTGTGGATGGGAGGTAGCTCATCCGATACTTCTCCAACATAGTTCCCATAAGTCGGGGCCTTTTTTGCAGGGCAAATGTGATGCTTGACATGTTTTCCTTGTCGTATGTGTGAATCAAGGAGGCCAACGTTGCTAATGCATCCGCAAAAATCATTCCTATTACGAGGAATGTGTAGAAAGGAGATTTCTTCAAACTCCAAAGCCATCTCAGAAACTTGTCGATGGTAAGGCAAAGAAAATGTAGTTCTTTGGTTTGATAGATTCATGTGGATTGTTTGATTACCAATTCAATCCCCAAAGATAGTTAACCGCCTCCGATGCCCATTGAATCTGCAAGTTTTAGCCCCATGATACAACCTTCATACTCACCGTGTTGTTGGTGTCTTATAAACCGCAATTTGACGGCGACGGATACCGCTTCCCCTGCATCTGATACTAGAACGCTCCACTTCCGTAACCTTCTATGTTAATAGCTCCATCAAAATACATTTTCCATGTGTGGCATGCATCGTACTGATGGTGTTGCTGAACTGCCATTACCCCTTCATCGGGAAATATGTTTCCAAGGGTTTGTAATCCCCAGTAGTGCGCGCCAGCTTGATCCGCAATTCCTTGACCTTTGATAGACTTTTTGCGTCACGTAGATGATGTCAAATTGTTGTAGGATCAACTGCCATCCGGATAACGATTGACAATTCAAGTATGGGCTTATCAACACATACTTGAGAGGATCCACGCGGATATGAGATGGGTTGTGTGACCATGGAGGTAATGTCAGTAACCTCATGGAAGCCCATGCTAAAGCACAACAAGTCTTCTCATCAGAGTACTTGTGTTCACCGTCATGTCAATCTTTTGTCGAGGTAATAGATAGCTCGCTCTTGGCCTCTATCGCCTTTTTTTTGCCCAAAGATATAAATTTCATATGCATTGTCATTAATGGACAGTACATGAATGGGGGGAACATCATCCTCGGGGTACCCAAAATAGAGCGTTAACCAACCGCTCTTTTGATTGTAAGGAAGGCTTTCGACACACTCATCGCTCCATTTCATGGAGGAGTTCTTCCTTAACAATTTGAAAATGGGCTCACAGTGTTGTCGTGAGTTGAGAAATAAACCGCTAATGAAGTTGATTCTTCCCAAAAATCCCCATATTTCCTTCTCTCTCTCGAGGAATGGGCATTTCCTTGATGGCCTCGATTTTGGTGGGATCCAAATTCAATCCTTTTGGCTCGATTAGAAAACCTAGCAACTTGCTCGATTTAACACCAAAGGCGCACTTGGGTCGGATTCAACTTCAAGTTATACTTACGCAACTTATTGAAGAGCTTTTTGAGATGGTCTAAGGGTCTTCTCCCTTCGGGACTTGACAATGATGTCATCCACGAGATCTCTATCTCTTTATGCATTAAATCATGGAAAAGAGCCATCATAGTCACGATAGGTTTCCCCAAAGATTGATGAGGCCAAATGACAACCGCCTATAGCAAAAGGTTCCCCAAGGCGTGATGAAAGCGGTTTTCTCACGATCTTCCTCAACACCATAATTTGATGGTACCCCCGCAAAGCAATCAAAAAGGAGTACATGCCGATTGAAAGCAAGATTGTCAATAAGAATGTGGATAAAGGGCACGGAAAGCTATCTTTAAGGCAAGCTTTGTTCAGATCCCGAGAATCCACACAAACTCGCACCTTTCCTCCCGGTTTAGGCATGGGAACAATGTTGATATCCATTCCGATATATGAGACACCATGATATCATGCCAAGCTGAAAATTGTTTCACAATTTCTTCTTTCACCTTTAAACTCCACTCAGTGTTTCAATCGCTCGAGCTTCTCACTTCGACCGGCTTAAATCTCTCCTTAATGGGAAGGCGATGAAGAACAATGTCAAGGACAAACCCACCATGTCTTCGTGAGACCACCATGCAAACACATCCTATAATTGGGTTAATAACGCAACCATGTCATTCCGCTGGTTTGGGGTTAGGTCCGAACCAACTGGATTAGCTTAGGGCTTTCTAAGGTTCCAAGATTGAAAGAAGTGGTTTGATCAAGGTTGGGTTTAGGTTTTCCTCATGACCCATTCCTTAATCTCCCGAGGTGTCTCAATGTCCTCTTGTATTTCCATCAAGTCTCGAGTCCAACTTTTCATCAAAGTTACAACCCTTGTGGAGAAAAAAGGCACCTCATCGCTAAAGTACAGCACATCTAAATTCGTAGTCCTCAAAACAAAATATGCTTTCACTTAATATATGAAACTGCTTTAATCATACAAAAGTGTTAGCATGTACTCGATAAAATAACTCGCTAATATCAGTATAGAAAAGTAAGCAATTAAAGTTATCTATGTAGGTAGGGATTTTTTCCCGCCTTTTACCTCGTCGACCAATGCATGGAGTGTCGCTCCAATTGTCGAGGGTAAAGTCCTCGATGGACTAAAGTGATGGAGGGGTTGTCATCGCCTCCTTTTCCCCGAATGATGACCATAACATCCGGGCAATCATCGCCTGGTATATCTGTTTGTATGTTCATCATGGACAATGATGCGTATGCCGACATCATCGTAGGTGATGTCATGTTTACGCTTCCGCTCCTTTCTTCCACTTCGGGATCGAATCGTGACCTCTTTTTCTTTGAATGGTACCGGTTTGGGAAACAAAGATAGCCATAACATGGGTCGGCACCTTTACCGAGATCGATCGACTTCATGAGGTGCGTGATGGAGAAAATCGCCGTGTGGCGGAAAGCTTGAGGAACCTACTTTATGCTTATGAGGATTCCTATGATCGAATCGCGTAATAGCCTAGTCCGGATGTCCCAGCTTTGATCGACACTTGAATAGGGTGCTTAATACCTGCTTATTTTACCAAGCCCTTGTCCAGTCGATGACCCAATGACATCATTTCTCGAGTGGCCGACATAACCTCTCGGCAGAAATCTTGGGTACGGGAAGTGGTACTCCAATAGATGGTATTGTGTGTTACTCACTTCCAAAGTATGAAATCGGCCGCCTCAACTTCCGAATTGAAGTCGATGATTGGTAGATTTCCTTGTTCGTGACATTCCGCCTCAACATTGATGTTAAGGACTAGGCTATTGTTGACAATGTATTTGAGTTGTTGATGTAGTGTGGAAGGACGGCTCCAACCATGTGATCCATGGTCTCCCCAATAGCAGTGTTGTATCCTCGAATCTATCTTGAGGACGTGAAGGATACATTGAATGTATTTGGACCAATCTCAATTGGCAACTCAATCTCTCCGATGTAATTTCGTCGGATCCATCAAAAGCTTTGATAACCGTATGGCTACTTTTGATCCCGCTTTGAGATTGACGCTCATCTTCACCAAGGTGGCATAAGGACAATATTCAGAGATGAACCTCCATCTATCAAAACTCCAAATAACATATATCCCGAGGATAAAACTACGATGTGTAATGGCTTGCAATGACCGTCCCTTCGGAGGTATATCATCATCATCAAGAAGGATATCACATTGTTGTTGAAAATGTGATCAACCATATGTTGAAATTTTTCCACATCCACCGATTTTGGTAAGGTAGGCTTCTTCCAAAACCTTCAATAAAATCTTCCTATGATCCTCGAAGAGAAAACCAAGTCCAAGATTGAGATCCGATGTGGAGCTTCTCTTAAGCTTAAACCACCTCGCTTCATTATACGCCCATAGTGCGGAGGAATTTTTCAATCTTCTCCATGGGAATCTTCCCCTTTGCTTTTATGGCGGGCTTCATCACCCTCTGAGGAAGATACAGTGGATTTTCCTTCGACACTCTTGTAGCAGCAGTATGAGATGTGGATCCTTCAGCTTCTCCATAATTCCATGGGACTTTGTGTAAGCTGACAAACAGATACCGAGGTCCAAGGGTAAAGAAATTGGCTCTGGTGCAACCCACTTTCAAAGGATTGTCACCTTTTGAGTTGAATTGCTTGTATGGGGGAAATGGTTTGACAAAGTCATCATCCTCCTCAAGGATATAATCTGCTACTAATCCTTTCCATTTGGTAGGACATGTATTCCCACTCTCAAGTAGTACAGTGTCATCGTCTGCCAATTGCAGACACCGCTATCAATTAGATTCTGAATAAGGTGGCGGAGTGCCCAACATTCTTCCGTGTTGACCATGAGAATGTGAATGATATCGACAAACTCCATCGAGTTTGAACCGCCTTGAACGGGGATTGATTGGAGGTAGAAGGGAGGTAATTCTTCCTTCATTGATTAACATCTCAAATATCTCCTCCATAGGTTGGCCTGTATGTAAATTCCTTTGATTGGCAAAATCCTCGACGGGCTTTAGCATTTGCTCTCTTCGCAACCTTATCCTCCATAGCTTCGCTTTCTCGAGTGATGGTGGAGCATTCATAACAAAAGGAAGGAGATAGGCATGCTCCTCGGTCGACTAACTCGGCGTGTGACTTGATGTCGATGAGTCACCGCCTCGCCAATTGTTCAATTTGCTTACAAAGAGCTTTCATCTTTCGCTCCATAACAAAATGAAACTTTGCATAATCCCATCTATCAACACCGCTTTGATGGTCTCGGGATGATTCACCATTAAAATTGGAACTCGCCCCAAAGGCTCCAACTAATCATGTTGACCTCTTCTTCTTTGTGTTGAGGAAGAGGGGGTTGTCTTGCACATGAGGTTGATCTGGTTTGGTAACCACGATCTCACCGTTGTCTATTAAATCTTGGATCTTGTGTTTCAAGGCCCAACAATCTTGAGTATCATGTCCAGTGCTCCTAAGCATGATAAGCACACTTCCGAGTAGCATAGCATTAAAACCCTCCCATTAGGGGTCATCGGTGGAAGAAGATGTGTGATTTTCTTCTCGAGAGTAATCAAGAGCAAGAATATTCTCGAGCGAGTCCCCTAAGGGTGTGAACGTTCGAGGGTGCCTTTGCTTCTCCACCTTTAGGCAATGGAGGGTTTGAAGACTGTGCTTGGAAAGGGAGTAGTTTCTCCTCCATATAGGCATGTTCTCGACCGCTTTTTTGACCTTGTAGTATCAAGGAAACATCCTCCTCTTTCTTTTTATGGACCCTCCGGGGGTTTTCCATAAGATCCGGATCGATGTGCTCAAAGAATCGCTCGCTTTAAGAGCGGCTAGGTCTTGAATCTTTCCCGACTTCAATCCCATCTCAAATGCATCTCCCGTGTTTGATCATTTTAGAAATGGTTTGCCAATACCAAATAAGACTCTTTCATAGAAAGGAGCTTCTCAGATGTCTATGAAAGTCATGACCATTTCGACATCTCATCATGGAAGGAATAACTTGAGCAAGAAGGCGCCCCACCTTTGAGCATACTCTCTCAAAAGACTCATTAGATCTGCTTTTGACCTTGGTAATCTGGTACCGCCAGAGCCATCCGAGATTGAAAATTATATTGAGTGAGGAAGGCGTGAGCTAGCTCTTCCCAAATGCATGGATCTTTGAGTTGTCTAACTGCATACCATGAACGGGCTTCTCCAAATTAGACTCTTCTCGAATAAATTGATTCTCGAGCTTCTCATTTTCCGCATAAGATCCAAGTTCTCCAATGAACACCTTCAAATGTGTATAAGGATCCCCTAATCCATCATACTTTTCAAAGTCGTGGGTTTTGAATTTCTCTCGATAATGAACACCGTGGAATATGCAAAGGTCAAAGATATAAAACACTTCCATGTGTTCCAATCCCTTTGAGAGCACGGATAGTTTCTTCCATTTGAAGGACCTTCTTCCCGATATCACCGGTGTCCGGATCTCCTTTGAGATGGGTGTTTTCGTGGTCTTTGTTGTCGTATCCAACCGAGGTTCTCGGATTTGTTTTATCCAAACCTTGTGTTCCTCCTCAGTGTAGAGGATTCTCGTATGTGTAGGCATCTTTGTACCCCGAGTAGATCGATGCAATTCTTTTAGCAGCAGTAATAACCAAATCTGTAATTTGTTTACTTAATCCACAAATTCTTCTCGAGAAACGACATTAGACTTCGTCAAGAAGACATGATCATCAGTAGCTCGTGGCCTTTTTTGGATTTTGAGCGGGTAATAGTGCCCAATTGTTCCCTACAAAAGACTTATGTAGTTTAGTCTTAGGGATAATGTAAATGTTATTGCTAATATATACCCATTTTAGGAATATTATCCTGCAAAAATGGGTGTTATTTGATAACATGTCATGTATGCATTTTAAATATTCTTCATATTTTCCATTACATAAAGATGAACATGGAATAAAATTACAAGTAAATGCTTTTACAAGTAATTGAAAATGGAAAGCATGAAGAGACTTTCCTCCACGCTTGGTTTATCGAGGTCGACCTATCTTAGGTTACTCTCACGCTTTTTTTGCATGAAGGTCCCCAGATCATCGCAATCTACTTGACGGGAAGTTAATCCTGGCCTTTTCAACTGGAGCGAATCTGGTGGTGCCTTTCTTGAGCCTCGTTGAAATTAGTCTCCTACGAGTCCAAAGAATCAAACACCGACAGATAGCCTCCCGATGGAGGAACCACACAACATACATTCACATACAACGTGTCTCACCGCTTATGAAAATGATGACATGTGCGAAGCACTAATATCACAGATAGATATATTACAAAGGCAAAGAAGTAAAATGCATTCGTACACATTCATCATAAATGTAAATGCAACATTCACACACAAGCATATAACAGCTTTTGAAAAGCTTGTAGTAGCGGCTTAAGCCTCTCTTATCGAGTCCCCAAAGCAGAAGTCGCCACCGCCGACGACGTCGGATTTTTATTTGTCCTTTTTCGCTTTTCTTGTTCTTTGTGTTTCTCATGTTAGGTGAGATTTGTTTGAAAAAACAAGTGAAAAAGGTCCCATATGTATAATGTCGACGATTTGACTTTAAGAGTCGCCATTGGTGTTTTTAATCGTCGCACCAACGCAACCGAGAAAAGGTTTGCACATCGACCCAAAGATGTGACACCGCTAAACGGGTCTGCGTGAAACCGAGATTCATTTGGGTTCGGGGCTTGATTATGCGAGGGAAGGTGTTAGGCACACCCCCCGACATCCGTGTTGCCACTATGACCACCGCCACTTTTCAAGAAACTGTTATATGAATGTGTGTGTGTGTGTGTGTGTGTGGATCAATGTGCAATTTATTTGAAAGTAGTAAGCGAGGCCTCGTTCACACCTATATATAAAGGGTTTGAATTTATAGAAAAATTCAGCTTTTAAATAAGATATAGCAATGAAGTTTTGTAAAAGAGGTTTTTCAAACCCTGTGCTCAATAGTAATTGAGACCATTTCATACTTCCATTTTATTACTAAATGTTCAGCTTGTTTGCTTTTATTTTCGAGATGCGAAGCATCTTCGAGAAAATAATATACAAAAATGTTAGAACTCCTCATGGGCATGATGAAACCATCTAAGGAAATTCAAACACCGTAAATAATGTACAAGTCGCTTACAAATTAAAAATGTCCATCACGGAACCAATCTAGATTCAAGAGATCAATCAGTGATCACATGATTCCTAGGCTCACATGATGCCATAGCTTTATATGAAAAGCAAAGTAGTAAGCGCTATATATATATAAAAGCTATAATATATATATATATATACATATGATCAACCACCACCAAAGCACCTCCATGGGGATCGAAAATGTAAATATATAAAAGCGGTAAATATATATATATATATATATATACATGATCAACCACCACGAAAGCACCTCCACGGGGGATCGTAAATGTAAATAAAGTCAAGAAAAGATGATCAACCGCCATGAAGTAAACTCCAAAGGACTAAATGTAAATAAAAATAAAGAATCAACCGCCACGAAGTAAACTCAAAGCCAATATAAATAAACTTAAGTAAACAAAATGTAAACTAAATATATATATATATATATATATATATATATATATATATATATATATATATATATATAAATATCCGAGCTATATCATTAGTGTAGTATATATATATATATATATATATATATATATATATATATATATATATATATATATATATATATATATATATAATATAAACGCCCATATAAGTCTATATATATATAATATAGGCATAACTAGATAATGTTAGTCAATATATATAACTCGATAATATCCATATATATATATATATATATATATATATATATAGATAAAATGAAAACCACGGATCAAGTCCGCATACACACACAACACGACTCTCAATGTGAAGAATAATGTGTGCAAAGATGAAGAGAAAGGCTTTATAGAGTGTGAGAAGGCTTACAATGGGCTGACAAAGCAGGCTTCTATGACTCTAGATGGATAAACACTCAGCTCCCACCGGTAAAAATATAGCTATATGTGAGCTAACAGTGTTTAAAATGAGAAAGCACTCAATATGGGTGTGTACAGAGAGCAAATTGGACAGGGCTTCCTCGCTTTTTTTTTTTTTTTTTTTTAAATGGCCACCCCAAGCCCTCTATTTATAGAGGGGGGAGCCGCAGTGTACTGCAGCAGCCAGCAGATGCACTCAAGGGTCGCCCGGGTGCCCCAGCTCTCTGGGTCCCCGCTGTCTCAAAGTACGTGCACTGCAGCACTTTGATGTCCGCTCGAACTTGCGTAACTTCAATCCGAGCATCCGAACGAGGTGTACAAGACCTTCTTCGACCGCTTTGTCGAGAGTTACGCAATGACATGGGATTAGAGGTTGTACAAAAAGTCGTGGAAGAGGGACCATGCCCATGGTCTTCAAGCTTCAAATTCTATCCGGTGTCTTTGCCACGCGTAATAGTCACTCGGATTGGAACTCCTTGGCTCTTGTGGGACATTGTTGTGTAGAAATGTATGTATGAAATGTTGAGACGACGCGCTGGGGTTGAGGTGGCAAGATGACAATTTTTCCCCTCACCGGGGTTATCTCCGGTTTGGGCTGATAGCAGACGTTGCTCAGGGTTACATCTCGAGATTGACTACCGCAAGTGTTTGAATTCCAAGTAAGGTCATCTCGTAAGTGTGCCTGCCTTTCTCGGTGTTAGCTCCGAAAACTTCCAAAGAGTATCCGAAATGGATGTGAGCTGTCTTCCAGGTTTATCTCTGAAAGACGAATCTGCCATCCTGCAATATTAGTAATAGGTGTGCAGAAAATTTTGAGTGTCTACAGGTGCCTCACACATTCCTTCCTACTTAACCAAGCATTTGAATTCCACGAATCTCGGCTTCAAGACTAATTCTACGGAGTCACATATTGAGTCATATTGCAAAAACCTTATAAAATCCGGATGAATTGGTACATCCTTTTAAACATCATACCAACTGGT
Organism: Panax quinquefolius; assembly: GCA_020205615.1. NCBI lineage: Eukaryota > Viridiplantae > Streptophyta > Magnoliopsida > Apiales > Araliaceae > Panax > Panax quinquefolius. The sequence goes on along the minus strand of CM035155.1, from coordinate 71,582,833 downwards.
GACTTTGTCTAATTTAGCTTAATCATTAAAAATCAAATCTTTTCAAATGGTTGGCATTAATGTTGGTCCTGCTTTTTTCCTAAAGAGATCCCACCCTCGAATAAAACAAGTAACCTGGCTAATAAGGTTGAAAAGGGTAGAAGAGAGAGAAGGGGCGACCCCATCTTTCTCTCTTTGGGAAGTTTAGGCATTAAACCTCCTTCTCGACGTTGACATGATGTTATGGACTATTTAGTGCAGGATTTTTTTGATCGAATACAAATATATAAGGAGGATTTGAGGGTTGGAATGAAGCAAAATTAAGATCTAAAGGACACTCCTAATGCAGAATTTAAATTGTTACCAGTCCACTTAAAGTTTAAAAGTCCAATTACATAAGATGAGGGGATTGATGTAAAGCCAATGACAATAAATAACGGCCGCTACTTGGGAGGAAACCCAAGAATTCAGATTTGATTTTTATATACCTTTACTTATTAGTTTGTTTCGTGTATGTTAGGTAATAGTTATTTTCTTCTTTGCATAATTATCTTACATTGGGGACAATGAAAGGTTTTAGTGTGGGGGGGAAGGTCTAGGTTTAGTATTTAATCCATTTTTTGGTAAAATTTCTAAAAAAAATTAAAAGGCTCTTTGAAAATTTTTAGGTGTGGTTCCATGATTCTATTTGACTAAGTTTTAAAGGGTTACAGTCAAAGATTGAAAATTAATGCTAAATTTTAGAATCTGTTTGATGCTTAATTAGTTAATGAATGATGAAACTATGCCATGATCCATAGTACTTGATTTGAATTGAATTTGTGATACATAAGTACTCAAATATGAGAAACATGCTTATTTAGCTAAGTTAGTTATGGAGTTATCTATGTTCACTGATTTCATGATTTAGAATTGTTTAACTGCTTATGTTTACTTCAGAACCTTGTGGAAACAAATTGTGACGAAAATAAGAAGGGAATATAATTGAAAATCTACTTCAATGTCTATTATACAAATTAACTAGGTATCTAAGCATAAGGAAGCATCGGTATTCACGCTGAAAAGTGTGATGGATAAAAGAATCTTGACTAGTCAACTTTTATGGCCTTTGTTACTTGAATAAGTAAGCCTAAGGGGTGTCTCTAGAGCTAACGCCCTAGAACCATTTGGTTTGGGAGTCGTTGATGGAAAGTTTGCTACATGGGTAACTCTGAAAAGCCTAAGAAAATAAGATATTGCATATGTCAAGAAAGAAAAAAATCTGAGTAAAGCATAAAAATGCATTCATCTGTGCTAAAGAGAAGGTTTTATGAAAAAATATATCAGGGAAGAATTGTTCTAAGTTGTGAGTCATTGTGCACGGTCTTTGTTCCATTATAACTAAGTTGAATAAGTGTGTAGATTGTAAGAAAGATACTTTTGTGGATACATTTTGATCTAATGAAATTCAGTGGTGAAATGATAAGGTTGTTCATTGTGAATTAATTGATGAGGCATCGATTAGATTTCTGTTAGTTAGTGTTTATATTCATGATTTGTAACATGAAACTTTTTGACATTATGCTTGAATAGTATTCTGCTGAATGATAATATACCTTTGTTTTGATCTACACGAGGACGTGTAAAGACTAAGTGTAGGGGAATTTGATGAGTTCAAAATAGTAATTGATTCTTATTCCTTTATGTTTAGTTTTAATGCATGTTTCATGTGTGACGCCCCCAAATTCAGGTACTTAAAACTCAAAATCCGTGCTTCGTGATACCATTTCTTTGAGCGTAATAATAATAAAAATATAAATATCAAACTTAAGTTACATATATCAGAGTTGTCTAATCCTAGGTTCACAACCTTTAATACATTACATTACATGCTAATTAATAAATATCATCATCTTAAGTAAGTCTAACTATTACATAAGATACCATAAAGTTTATTCTGCCAGCTTTCGCTTTTCTTTGTTCTTGTTTGAACCTTCAGGGTGATTACGCTTAGCTGAAAATATTTACATTTAAAGCAAGAATGAGCATTTGGGTGCCCAACAAGTAATAGCAGACAATAAACGTTAGCTGAAAGGAGTAAATGTTTTCTGTGAATGACACTTCTATAATGAATCAACAGTTGTGAAGTAAATTGAAGCAACACTAAACGACATATCAATTCTATTTCAAATTTTGAAACTACGTACTGACTATAAATGGAGAGAAGTCGACAATCTATTAACTTTGTTTTTTTTTATTTTTGATATTTAATTGAATAACAAGAATCAATTCTATGCAATAACAAAGTGGAATATTTTCCAGAGTTTATGTTGAGTGATCCCTAAGGATCTTGAACATCTCTTCTCGAGTAACTATCAAAGATTTACTTTGATATACCCAGGTGTATCAGATACCAATAAATATTAAGTCATACCCCTCCGCAAGTATAATAAGTGATCATCTTCATTATACCCTATATTATGCATAATACTTACACGCGCGCAACGACGAATATACGACCAAAAGGTTCCCTTTATATAAAAGCTTGTTCTTCTTAGTCTTATAACCATAATTTGAATTAGAACAACAAAATTCTATGATTTCAATATCTAATCGCTTTTTTGATCTAGCCAAAATAATTGGCATCGACCTTTTAATAATAATTGAGTTCTCTTCTCGAACCTATCAAGTTCTAACAAATGTTCATCTATCCAGAATAATTAGCTAAGACATATCTCAACGCTATTTTTATATTTATATCTAGTCAAGTTAAATAGCTTAGACAACTTTTAATCAATGTATACATTCCAAAATTTAATAAGTATGTATCAACAGGAACAACAATTATCCAAGTGAGGACACTTGTATAATAATTAATATTTAAAAATTAACGAACATAATATATATCTGGTTTATATAATAATACTGTAATGATAAACAATGATCGGATAGAATTCAAGAACTGACATGTCTACAAAAGTATAGATACATGAACAATAATAATAACAATATAGTTTTGAAACTATCTTACACATGTCCATTGCATAAAGTAAATGCAAAGGTTAGATACTTGCATGGTCTGCTGCTTACAGTACACGACTTAGTTCTACCTTTTATACAATGACCTATCATTCATAAGATTATTCTTTCGATTAAAATAACATATTATAACACATAATACTGCTATTTGCAGTCAATACAAAACCTAATCACATTGTCACATAGCTATATCAGTCATTAGATCATAAACAGACATTTATCAGGTCAACTTATATAGGTTCGAATCAATTTCGGTAGCATTTCGGTGTACCGATGGCTTTATCGGGTAATTATCGAGTTTATTGTTAATAAAACTCTAATCTGTATTTTAAATATTATTCTGGATAATTCAAATATCGTTCATATTATTTTTAATTGACTTATAATAATTTTTAAATAATTATCATAATTTATCATGATTTTTTGAATATTAGAATCATTTTTAAATAATTAAGTATTAAATAATTCTATTATCATATATTAATATTTAAATAATATTAAAATATTAATGAAACCATTGTCAAAATATTAAAGTTATTTATAATAACACAAAAAATTTTAAAACATTTTATTACCCTTAAATGAATTTTAAAACATTTAAAATCATTTTTAAATAATTACTATTAATATTTTAATATTAATTTACTATTCATCAAAATATTAAAAGTCATTTATTATTACTTAAAATATTTTTAAACCATTTATATCCTTTTAAATGATTTTTAAATTAATAAAACCATTTTTAAACTATTTATTTAATATAATTATTAAATATATTTGATACCATTAATATTAAATTATTAATGAAATTTTTCTTAAAATATTAAAAGTCATATTTTATAACTTCAAATATTTTAAAACTATTTATTTTCATTTAAAATGATTTTATATTATTAAAATCATTTTTAACTAATTTATTTAATATAATTATTAAATAAATATAATATCATTAATATTAAATAATTAATGAAATTTATCTTAAAATATTTAAAAGTTATGTTTTATAACTTCACATATTTTTAAATACTTTATTATCATTTAAAATGATTTTTAATATAATAAAATTATTTTTAATTAATTTATTTAATATATTTATTAAATAAATTAAATATCAATAATATTCAAATAAATACTAATATTTATGAAAAATATGTCAAATTATTAAAAGTTAATTTTTATAACTTAAAATAATTTTTAAACCTAATTTTGTATTTTTTAGAAATTAATTTATATTTTTAATGAATTTTTAGAAATTAATATAATTAATAATAATAAAACTATCGCTAAAGCTTTTAGCGACAGAATCTGTCGCCTTAGGTGTTCTTAACGCTCAAGAACATTCAAAGGCAGTGCTAAGATGCCTACTTTGACCAATCATAACTCACTGATCATATTGTTTCTAGGTAGGATATTGTAATGATCATGTATTATTGATGTAATACTATATGAATCATCAACTAACAAGGTCAAATTACAACATAAAAGCAAGATATAAGGGCTCAAAGTAGCTGTCAGGCCCTTCTTGGGTTTTCTGGGTTACCCGTGAAATCCAGCAATTCTTGATAAATTTACTTTGTATTAATTTAATCGAGTTCTGTTTGATGTTATGGTGTTCTAATGGTTCAAGCTTGTAGTATACATATCAAGGTACAAATATCATATATCAAGTCAGCTTAACTACATCCAAATCACAAGCTAGCATCCGTCAAACATTGTCCGGTGGTGTTCTTTAAGTTTTCTAGGTTACCCAAAAATTGCAATCGTGTTCGTCGAAATTTAGTTTGACCATCAATTACTTTAAATCAGTATGTTATTTAGGTGATATATAGCCTTTAATCAGTAGTCCATACACCATACTACAACCATGAACTTGCTGTTAGAGCTTTTTGGGCAAGTTCAGGTTACCTAGAAAATAAAAAGGTAAGCCCAATTCAACGTAGTTTGACTGTTATAACTTGAAATCTACATTATCTAAGCATGATTCGGTTCCTGATCAAAGCTCACATGACATAATACATGTTCAAACACTTAAACAACCAAAATATAAAGCTTCATTGAGATTTAGGAGGTCTGACATTTGTTGTCAGACAACATTTTCAAACTTTTCCAGATTTTAAAAAACATCAAATTCGAGCCTATAGATGTTATGGATCTAACAAATACCAACCCAGATCATTGATTAACACTACATACAACATAAAAACACCAGATCTAACACATCATACATGATTAAAATTTTAGCTTAGGGTTTACTTTTCTTTGAACAAATCTTAAATCTGGCCTTGCTAATCTATTTGTGGTGTTCTATAAACTTGTTAAGGAACTGATCTACTATAGAAATTCATGGGTTAGAGAGAGAGAGAGAGAGAGAGAGAGGTCTTGGTTGAGTGTTTGGTGATCAAATGGGCTTAAAAATGAATTTTTCTCTCTCTGTAATCTATATATATAATGATACAATGCACTTGGTATGATTTTATGGTGATTATTTGGAGTCTTTAGTCGTATGGAAAGTCAACAATTAAGTAAACAACTAAAGTTTTGGTAAGAATTACAAGCAACTTAATAAAAAATGCAAGAAGGGTAGTTTGGTCATTTTACTAGCAAATTTAATGGCAAACTAGTCATTTGGCTAACCTTTGGGTTTGACCCTTGAGGTTTAACCCTAAGGTTCTATAATTTGATTTTTAGGATTTTGTAATTATGGTTTAAAATGAAAATTTTAGTTTTTAAAA